>JARHVA010001854.1:2517500-3028400 GCA_037957365.1 Torreya grandis | reverse complement strand
ATAAGAGCTTGTTCCATCCTTTAAGAGTTGATGTGTTTCTCCCCAATTTATTGATAAGATGATATCCCATCTTGATGAATTCAAACATGTCATCATGAAATGTATATGCTTATTAAAAGGACTAATTTGAAAAGTTGCTTTTCCTTTGCATACTTAAGTTCTAAGGTTGCCTTCTCCAATTATGATTAGCTCATATCCTCCTTGAAGAGGAGTATATCTTGTTCCAATTATTTCAAACAAGTCATCTAAAGTCTGGTGTGGATCTTGATCCTATCCATCCATGATATCTTCTAAAGTGATGGAAGAGATAATGATCATTTCTTCCTCTTTGGCAAAAGGAGAACATTATTCCTCATCAACCCAATCATAAATTTCAACACAAGATACCACCTCTTCTTCATCATTTATTACCTATTGAGGGAAATAAATTTTAATCTCAACTTAAAAAATAGGACTTTGGTTCTCAAGGGCTAAAATATCCTCCATTTTTTCTCCTTCTTCATGATTCCAAGACTAGGCATTTTGAAGTCATGCGACTTAGTCTAATGAGGCTGTCAAGGAGCTAGAATTTATTCAAGCAAGAGTTTTAATTTTGTTCAACCAAATACTCTTCTTTGGGTTCCAATACCATAGGTCCATCAAGTCAAAGGGTGATAGGTTGAGGAAATGATGAACTAATTGGTGGAGGTGGCACATAGAACTCAAAGTCAGATTGAGAGTGAAGTGTAGGGGATTCTTTTGGAAGATCTTGAGGAAGAGGAGGCATACCTTGGGCTAAAAAAACTTGATTTTATTCCTTCCACTTTAAATTTTTTTTTATTCATATCTGATTTACCTGAGGACTCTCTTGAGGAAGGGTATATGTGGTGTGTGTTTAGGCATAGTATCTTCTTTTGAGTATAAACCTTCCATCACACCTTGACTTAGCAACTTCATCCTTGACTCTAGATCTTTATATTTACTTGGCTAGGTTATCTTGGAAAAGTCCTTTCTTGAATTTTATGGGAATAATCATGAGCATAAGGAATACATAAAGGATGACATGGAACACAAGAAGATTCTTGGGGAAGGGTGGGAGGGACTTGCAAAGGAACATATTCATTATCAACTTCACATTCCTTAACAATGCTTCTATCTTCTTTCTTTACCCATGATTACACTATCTTAATCTAGCTTAGGATGATATGATTATAATTATTTTCTTGAGGAAGGGTAGGAGTGATTTGTGTAGGATCAATCTCCTTCTCAACTTCACACTCTTTTTCAAGACTTTTCTCCTCTTTCTTCCTCATGACTCCACTATCTTATTCTGGATTAGAATGTTAGGATTAGAAGTCATTTCTTGAGGTGGTGCAAACGAAATGTGAGATGGAAATGAGGAATTGAATTCCACTTCATTTTCTACTAGCATGTATTGATTCATATGCATATTGTCTAACTTAATTTTCCTATCAAGATTAGCTTCAAACACAAGGTTTCTCCTTTCAACTCTCTCAAACTGATTGGGAAAATGATGAATTTGATATCGTTGATTGGGATCATGATTAGGGATCAAATATGAATAATAGGGAACTTGGGGAAGTGGATATAAATTATGAAAGGTTTGTTGAGGTTTCCTTTCATGAATTCCTAGCCTATCCTCTAAGGAAGAAACCAGGCCACTCAAATCAAGCATCTCACTTATGAGCCTTTGACATTTGGCTCTCTTAATAGGTGCCCATTCTCTTTTAACCAACTCTAATGCATCTCTAAACTTATAAATAAGATGATTAGGAACCTTTTGGCCATGTCCTCTTAGAGTATCAAGCTCCAACATGTACCTCTCATATCTCAAAAGAGTTTTCTTGAAGGTGGAAATGGATTGACTTGAGGAGTGACTAAGTTAACTAAGAGAAGCAAGATATTGATGAGGCTAACTATAGGAATGCTAAGAATCATGAGAAGGATAGTAATGGGCATGTGGGAGTAGATATAGGTCATAAAAATACTGGTAAGGATCACACCAAGGTTGATTAAGAAATTACTCTTGTTG
This sequence comes from Torreya grandis, assembly GCA_037957365.1. NCBI lineage: Eukaryota > Viridiplantae > Streptophyta > Pinopsida > Cupressales > Taxaceae > Torreya > Torreya grandis. Next base: position 3,026,368 of record JARHVA010001854.1, on the reverse strand, counting down.
ATAAGGAATGACATAAGCTTGAAATGTCTCACCAACTTGTGTAAAAAGGAAGTCAACACAAAAATTATCCATGAAACCTCTTTGAAATAAAGAACACAAAAAAAAATATTACTAACAATATTCAAAGGATAACTTGGCTACTTGACCAGTTTATATATCTTCAAAGTTGCCATTGATGCTTGGATAGATGCTTCCAAAGGCTGATTGTTGAGAGACAACCAAAAAATATCTCAGTTTATTAGACCAAAAGTCTCATCAGGCATGCCAAAAATTATTATCACTTATATTTTCACCCTTTTATGAGATTTAAAATATCTCCTCATCCAATTGGCATAATGGAAACACTTTAGGCTTGTGGATAGCCTAAGAATGAGGCCAATCTCTAGATAAGGCTATCTACCTTGATGTACCACCTAGGATTGTAACTACACCTAAAATTTGGGGGTGAAAATGGAGAGAAAAAATTGAAATAAAAATATCCTAAGAGAGGTTATACACCAAATATATTGATGAATTCCAACCAACTTCATGTTACACATGAAATCAAGAGACAACTAAAGATACACTCCTTCAATCTACATCTTCTCACACCAATGTTACATTATGAAGTTATAGATGAATGTGAAAATATAAGAGGACTATACAAGAGGATTTTAATGACACTAATTAAATTAATAAATAACTCAATCCTTGAAATTTCCTATAACACTTCAAATTCCCCTATAAGAAGAAGCTTTCCAACTGCAAATAGGGTGAAAGAATGATACAACATGCTAAGGAATCCATAGTCTTCACTAAGCAAGATTCATCATTAAAGTAAGGCATGATTATGAAAATTCATGAACAGGTAAAAATAATTACTCTAAATGATCAAAATGGTATGAAAATGAGCATAGGTTCACCATACTCAGGAGGAACATAAGTTATAATAGCCAAAATGGCTAGTTCTTATAGAACTTGAGAGAGAGAAGAAGAGAGAAGTTTAAGGGTCATAAGGACACTTGTTAAGCTAAGTGAATTAGTTACTTATGCATGATAAGAGGATATTGGATGAATAATTCAAGGTTAGGAAGTATAAGTGTCCATACAAGTCATCAAACTCTTGCAAATTGTCATGAAATTCCTTAACTAGTTCATAAAAACTACCTTCATGATTAGCACTATTTGAATGCCTCATAACTAATTAGGAATAGGTTTGATGATTTGGATTAATGGGAGGATTTCATTCATGCTTCTATATACATTAGTTTTATGCCTGGTCATCTAGAATTTGTTAGAAATATTGTCATTAATGTTAAAGGTCTAGCTTTGGTGATAAAGGTCCCATAAAATTTATTGTCTAAAGGTGTTTTTAATGTTCATATTTTGGCTAAAGTGTGTTTAAATTTATTTAATATTAATGAATATATTTTTTGTTGCATAAATTCAAAATAAGGGCCCATGAATAAGTCAAAGAGACACGGGGTAAAGACAAAGAGGGAAAGGACACATTTTCTCATGAAGAGTCATATTGAGGAATTCTAAGAGTCACCAAGTGAAGACAAAAGAAGAAGGGCACAATTTCTCATAAAGGGACACTTTGAGAAATTTTGAAAGTCACCAAGATAAATAAAAAAGGGGAAAAATGCACTTGTTCATGAGAGGTCACCATGTGACTTTTCAAAATCAAGGATTTGAAGGGTCATGTAAATGTGGTGCCATTTTCCATGAGGATTGAAGGATCACAAAGGGTGAATTCCAAAGGTCATTTGGTAAGCTATAAATAAAGGCTTGGGAAGACATTTGTAATGTGTGGAAGATAGCATGGTTTGTAATTGTCATATCTAGCTTAGAAGAGCAAAGGAGGGAAAAGAAAGATATATTATAATGTGTTATCATTTGTTCAAAAAGTAACATTGAGAGATAGTTGAGTGGTATACACAATAGGGGTTGGTGTTCCTATGGGTTGGTGGCTCATAAATATTTGTGTTGGTTCTTATAAAAGGGTTTAGTGCTCCTAAAAGTTAGTTATTGTGAATATTATAGTTTAATTGGTTCTAATTCATATACTTGAAATTGTTCTCCATCATTTTTTTCCACATTAGGTTTCCACATTAAAATCTGGTATCTCTCTCTATCTTGTGTGGTGTTTATTATTTAAAATTTTATTTCATATCTTCAATGAATGGTTAAGTTGAATTTTATTAAGTAAAATTTAAAAGATATATTATATATTGATTCACCCCCCTCTCAGTATCTGTCATGCTTAATAGAATCATCCCAAAATGAGCTATCATCATTTGTTGTCCAAAAAACTACTTTTTTATCCACCCTACAAACTTATCTTTAAATTTGGATTAATTTTATCATGTAAATCCATGGGATATATTGGATTAAACCTTTCAAGACCATCCATGGACTTATAATCATCAAGGACACCTTAAAATCACCTCACTTGAAGATCTCCACCCTTTTCACTAGCTTATCCACTGTCAGTTTTGACTGACTAAGATGAGAGCTATTTTTGAGGAAATTAATAAGTGTTATGAGGAATTAAATTAAAATTTTTAGTTCTAAAAATTATTAATATTTCCCCCAAATTTGGTTTCATATCTTGGAACCTCTTGGAACTTGTACAATGCATAAAATAGTAAAAAAAACCCTATTTTGTACCCTATCTATACAAGTCCATATAACCAAAAAGAATTGGGGGTAGATTTAAGGATTCATTTAAAAAATTTAATCACCCTCTTTATAAAAAAATGGTCCATTATATCAGATATCCAATTCCATTTCTCCAAATTGGTCATTGGTAAGGGTTTAGGAGGGTTTTAGGCATGTTTCTAGTCTTAAGGTTCATTCATAAATATGGGACATAAAATTTGCAAAAAAAATCCACAAATTCATATTTAAATACCTTAATAAACATCCATAAACTTATTATACTCCCATTCATAGCATTAAAAAAGGTGTGAGCTTCCAAACTTCTCTTATCGAGCTCTTTTCTCCATTCCAACAGGTCTGATGTTGCTCTCAAGCCAAAATTAGATCTCTTGATGGTTTAATTTACACCATAAAAGATTTAAAACATATTATTTTACCCCATAAACATGTTTAAATATTTTTTAATGCATATCTCATGTTATAAGTTCAAATGGCCTCTCATTTGGAATCTAGGCTTCACCATGCCTAGTAAGCTTGACTACACCTTAAAGCTCAAAATAACCTTTCATGGTTTTCCTTACCTCAAAATAGTTTAAAAAATCATACCATGATCTCATAATCATGATATAATATGCTATAATTCATAACATATACTATAAGTGAAGATGAATTCCTCATCTAGAATTAAGCTTCATTATTCCTCATAGCCCTAACTATAACCTTAAGAGTATGAAGCACCTTATTGATTTTAACCTTTATGTGATTGGTTTTAATGATTTTTATATGTGTTTTAAAACTTTATACATCTTATATAAATGTTTAAACATATCTTTACCTATCCATTTATCTCTATTCCTCAAGACTGCAGGGTTCATGCATAGGGAATGTACCCTCTATCTGAGACAAAATAAAGGGTACTTCCCATATTTTTATAGACTAATTGAAAGTTGAAAAATCTTATAAATTTTTTATATATTATCCAAAAAAAAACCTATCCATTTATCAGGTTATTTTACCCTCAAAATTCTCTAAGACCCAAAACAAACCATGCCAAAAGAATACTGTGTATGCAAGATTTTCATCAGGAATGTTGGTTATAGGTAATAATTGCTTTCTTTGATTGTATTCATTGGATATATAATTTTCAAGGTATAAAAATCACCTTGTATGTGTTTAAAACTTTCTTACCATTTAAACTTAATATATCCCCTTAATACTCCTTAGTCAAATTGAGTTTCCACTCCTAACTATGTCCCTACAGAATAGGGGTCCAACTGTAGGTTAATTGCATGGTTTTATCTCAAAAATATCATTAAAATCCTATTATAATTCCTTTATATTAGTTTTAAGTTTTTTTTAATAACTTGGTATCTTTATATTCATTTTTAACCCTCCTATCTCACTCCTAAGTCCACTGCTTGCTCTCAGTTACAACTGACTATACTTTTTGCCTTGGAGGGGTCACTTGTAGGTGATCATGTGTGTTTGGCATTGAAATTATGTTCCAATACCTCATATATATCTTTGAATTCATTTATAGTTCTATTTTAAACTATTAATATGATGTTTACATTGTTTAAATTCACTTCATGTATGGGCTAAAAACCAACATCTATTGTAAGTGAATGCTCAAAAAGAGGACACCTGTAGGTTGGTATGGGCTTCAAAGATCATCAATTTCACTCACTTAGATGATTTAAACCTTTATAAATATTCAAATCATCCTTTAAAACTATTAACATAACCTAACACTCAGTTATGAAAGAAATAAAACTCATTTCAAACTTAAAACTCCATGTTGGTTGTAGCTGCATCTTTTCAGGCCTATATACGAACTAAAAGTGTGTTTGGGGAACTAAAACACAAAGTGGCATTCCCTATAATGATATTTTGGGTCCTAGATGTTCCTCTAACTAATTAAAACCATCCCTATATGTTAGAATGTTCTATAACTACAAATTTAGATGGGGATGTCACTTTTGGGCCAAACTTGTAGGTTTCATTGTTTGTTTTCAGTGCATAAAAGTACATATTTAAAGTCTTCAATAGTCACTTTCCTTTTATCACCTAACCTCCAAACTTTGTATAGTCCTTCTCAATAATACAAGATTCAAGGAGAAAATATTTAGGCTCATCTAGAGTCTTATCAACTTTGTTTTCTCCTTTTGAAAAAAGTGTTAGGACCTCTATTTTCATAGTTTAGGGAAAGTGGGGTTGAAATCTCAGTCTTCATCCTTGGAGGTGGTTGTCAACTTCATTTACAAATATTAGCCCTTAAAAAGAGGAAATAATGATCTATCCTCATTCTAGGACCTCAAATATGGTATGATCATCAATTCCAACACTTCAAAATGGCTACCTTGCTCTCTGTGATACCACTTGTAGGTGGTTATGGTCATGTATAGGTAGTGTGTGAGGATAACATGCAATGTGCATAGTTTAGGCCTCATGGGGAAGATTAAGACTCTTTAAAATTTCCCAAAATATTGATACTCATTATTATTTTCTTGGTACCTACTTCAAATTCTCCATTTAAACATGATTTTCCTCCTTAAACACCTATAAGTGCACATTTTGAGTTGTATATGGGGAGCAAACATAAAACAATCAATACACTCAAAGGATATACTTTGATAACTAAATAATTACCATTCATGGTGTTCCAATAACACAAATATTTTTAAAATTCTTAAACCATCCCTCATAATCCATTTTAACATTTGGACCCTTCTTTCATGGCAGTTGACTGATTGTGTATGACAATCATAGGAAAAACTCGTTGTATGGCACTCAATTATTTCACTTTCATGGAGATTGTGTTGGATAATTAACTTGAGGTTAAATTATATTTAAATCAAATTATAAACATAATAAATAAAATATCAAAACTCCTTGTCGCTATTGACAAAGCATGAAAATCATGAACATGGTGAAAAACTACCTGTTGTATAAAAAGGTGCTTCCTCTTGCAACCTAAGCTTTTTTTGTCATCCAAACACTTTTAAACCTGAAAAAAAGAATTAGAGACATGAGGTAACATATTAAAAATAATTTGGAACCAATCTCATCAAGTTTATTATATGGATCTACTCAAATCAAAGCAAAACCCATAAGGTGCATGAAACAATAGGTAGAAAAGTATAGTCAACTTGATGAGGATGGTTCATGAAGCTAAAACCAAAATTATTCATAATATTTATTTTTAAATGAATTTATATAAGTATAATACAACCTAATATAATCATTTGACTTGAAATCTCTTCAGTTGTCTATATTGAGCAAAAACTTGAAGGCCACTTTTGCATGTATAGGAAAGCAAATATGGAGCAAAATGTTTTTGGCCAAAAATGGAACTTATAGAGATAATAAAATTTTGGGATTAGTGTGGGTAAGATTAAGGGATGTTACATGTGATTTTCCCACATGTCACACTTCCCCATGGATCATACAAGTTCCATTTTCTACTCCTTTCTCAAGAAACTTGCCTTTTCTTCTGATGAACCTACCACTTTTTAGTTATGTCAATTGATTAAGACCTATAATGACACATGTGATGTGAAAATATCTTTTTGAACCTTCACACTTCCTAATAAATCTATATAACTCATTAAATGCCCCTTTTTTAACCTCAAAATGACCCAAAATGACTAAAAGGACTAAAATGACTAAGGACCAAGGCTAGTATAACATCAAATGACATTAACCTATAAAACACCTTGTGACATATGTATTTGACCTGTAAAACATATAAAAGTCAAGGTTTTACTGAGGGATGCCCTAATTTGACCTAAAAGTCAAAATTGGTCAAAAGTACCATGACACTCCTTGAAGGTAAAGGTTTTCTTGTCAGAGCTCAAAGCAGTGCCATTGGATGAGAATGTGGTCGCCTCCCTCTCTTAATAAATATTTTGAAAAACTTTAAGATAGCTTAAAGTGTTATCTATCAAATTTGAAGGACCAAGGTTAAGGGGTCATGACATAAAAAAGTAGCTCTGAAGATAGACACATGGCATCACTTCCCTTCTCCTAAGCATCATGGTCATTATATAATGATTTAGTTACACCATATCCAAGATCTTGAGGCTAAATGCACTCATGAGCATAAGTCACTCATCTATTTATAATGGCATCATCATGGGCACAAGTTTCAAGATTTTTAGGTGTCATTCTCATGAGAGGCCATCTCACCTATATATTTAGGCTCATCCCTTTTGGAAAGAGGGGTTTTAATTTTACTTGTATTTAATACTTTTGTAAATATCCATTTGTAATAGAATAGAAGTAATATCAGTTAGTATTTTCTCATTTTTGGACCTTAATAGGTGCCCCTCACATGTGTGATTGGATGTTTTATATGTGCCCTTAAGGCCTTTTACATTTTGTTTTCCACCTAATAATGAAGAGGATGTGGTATTTTATGTCAATTTGAGTGGAAATTTATCTCTGCTTGTCATTTTTTTCTATGCTTATATAGTTTTGATCTTTTCTTGCCTTATAGATCTTAATTCATGCTTCATACTCCTTTATGGTCTGTAGTGCTTAAGGATTCGATCTATTTTATGAAATAATAGGTTAATGCTTTAAATATCTTAGTGTATCACCTTAGTGTTATTTTATTAATATTTGAATTTATTTCATTCTCCCTTTTCACCCCCAACTTGGAATGAAGAGCCAATTTCTAAAATCTTGAAGGTTGATTTATAGACTACAATTTATTCCCACACCTGTAAAGCTTCCCATAGGAGGTTGTTAAACCTAAAGTGGGAGTTTTAAGTGTCAAAAGGATCATCAAGCTTACCTCATCAAATTTTAACCAAACTACAAACCAAGGAAATAGCCAAAACTAAAATAAAGCCAAGTCTAAGTGTAAGCATCATAACTAGCACAAGCCAATAATTATGAAAATTTCAAGCCATTCAATCATAATAATAATGTTTTAAGAAATGGAGTAACCAAGTTGTGACATATCCAAATAGTATAAAAACCATTTTCTCAAGCAATGCTACATATGCACATTACTCCTAACAAATAACCCATTTAGCAAACACAATAAGTGTAGTAGCCTAGACCAGTATAAAAAATACAACAACCTTTGCCTTTACAAACCCCTCTTCCAATAAGAACTGTGCCTACTCATCATGTCCTTAGTTACCTTTGAAAACCCATTGAATATATGTTTTACAATCTCCCTCACTAATCCGATTATTTGGCCTATTCTAAAACACCATCCTAAGGGTATTCCTTATCCAAATTGGTAAAGATAAAATGAATTTTATGAGTATCATTAGGTTAATGGACATAATTTACATCATTTTATGAAAACGAAACATTTGATTGAGAATATGTTATAAAATAGAGAGATAAAATTGGATAATGGAGATTCCACATCTAATCAAAACCTTAACATTTATCAAAACCCCTTTCCACAACATAATAACCAATAATAGTAGCAATAACATCCAGTGCAACAATAATAATAGTATCAACAATTGAGATAGAACCAACAAAAGTAACAATAGAACCATAATCAACCAAATGGATGGAATCAAGACCAAAACAATGCCAAAAACTAAGAGACCTACCATACAGTTGCACATGACTATAATAAGGTTATAGGCCATATTTTGGGAGGTTACATTTCTACCATCTCCATCAATCCAAGACTAAGTACTAATCAAATAAGATTATTATTAATCAATTTCAATCAACCAACCCATATTAGTGATCCTTCCTTGACCTATGACTACATACATGCATACCAGTAAGAAGGGATTACCTCCTTTAGACCTCATACTGATAACTAATCATTGTCCCATGACCATTTACAAGTGTATCAATAATCAATATTTATCCTATCTAGTCCCTAACCACCATATTTTTTTATAAAAATGGTTTTGTATCTGATCTCAATTATGCAATCACAACTTTATGGTTGAATATTACCATACCAATCATAAATCCATCTACCAATTCTCCTATCTAACAAAATATTCTAGATAAGAACAAGCAATTTATTGTTGTGAAATAAAAGATGTTCAATATTATGAAAAAATTGCAAAAGACACTCACATAAATCTCCATTTTAGATTTGTTGTGTACATCCATCATCCATAAGAACATCTTGACAAAATTCCTTGGCCAATCTCAAGTTCCTAATGACATATTTCTAGATAAATTTCAAGGTTTGGTTAGACATCTAGCTATAGGCCAACAATTAACCTTCAACCAAAGTGATATGTCATCCCTTGGCCCATTGCATAATAATCTATTGTACATAAAAATTATCATAATGTGGTACAAAGTGAAACATATCCTCATAAACAATGGATCAGGTCTAAATATTATGTCACTAAAGATCATCAAGCTTCTTAAGTACACCATAACTAATTTCCAACCAAAAATAATCATAATCAAGGCTAATGATAATGAAGAGTAGGAATCATAAGGCACTATCATCTTGCCAATTATCATTGGGACTTTGACCCATAATACACTATACCATGTATTAGACCTCGATTTATCATATGATATGCTTTTGGGTAGACATTGGATATATGAAATTCATGCAATCCCTTTAACATTTCATTGGTGTATCAATTTCTCTCATTCAAGGATGGAGGTTACTATCCATGGAGATTTTTATCCATACAAATATTATAAACATTTGAAGGAAAAGTACCAAAGTTATAACTACCATTTCGACTTAAATCCAATTTATAAGAAGGAAAAGGGGAAAGAAATACGTTTTGATTCACTAGAGGCCAATTGTATTGACCTGGATACCCTTGATTCACTTTCCCACATGCTGTCTCCTAAAATATCTAATCATTATACCATCTTGACTAATGGCTTAAGAGAATATTTGACCCATGATACATTCCACATTGCCAAGCTTCCACAAAACCCCAAGTCTAATGGAAGATATGAATCCAAACCACCTTATATGAAATGGTAAAAAAAGGGGAAATGCAAATTACATAGTCCATCACCTATCATTTTCATACCAACCACTGGCCAAGAATAGGACCCACTTACAAATGATGAATCTTGGTTGTATAATGACAACTTAACCAACTATTACCTAAATGCCAAGTATCCCATTTCAAAAAAAATCATGTCAAATCATGCCTATGAAGGAGGAGGCCTTGGGATAAATAAACAAGGTCCACTTGATCTAATTTCTACCACTTGATACATAAGAACATATAATATTGGATTTAAACCACTTGGGGGTGATCCCATGTACCTTATTCATGTTCCAATGCTAATGACTAGTGATGATGATGTTAATAACAAAGTAGAGTTTGATCATATCCCTTTAAATTACCTATCCAATACCAATTTTTTTGATACCAATGCCATTTTTACCCTTATAATAATTATTTTCTATAACCTACTTCATATATTATCCTCAACTTATAGACTAGGAATAAAAAGAATCAACAATGTCAGTTAATGAGTTTTAGAATGATGAGGCCTTCTAAGATTTTCTAGGCCTAAGGGACAATGTTCCATTGGGAGACCAAAAACAATGTTTATTAATCAAGCTGGATCCTATAGCCCATTTTTGAGAATGAGTGAACACCCTTAACCACAAATAATTAAATAAAACATCGAGGTCCTAGAGTGAAAACCTCTTTGAAGAACTCTTAGACTAGGGAAATAGTAAAGAGAAAGGCCAGTCTAGTGGTGAAAAAATATTTTAGGTATCATTAAATGGGGGTGTTCAAACTTCCTTAAACATAGCTCTGGACACCACTAATGATGAACTTGATTATGGGTCTTGAGTTCAGTTTTGAATAACAATAGGGTTTTGATCAAATCATCCAAGAGTTCCCAATAGTGTTTGTCACATGGCCAAATTTTGGAACAAAATATTTCACCATAGAAGAGGTTTCTCAATATTCTTCTATATTTGGGCAACATGGAAACACTTCCAAGTATTTGGATATAACTATAGTTGAAGTGAGCCTCTAGGTTTTAAGGGCTAGATCCCTTAATGTATCTTGAGATGCTTATCACCTAAACTAGTGATTATTTATGGGAATAGAGTTAGGAGTTTGGAATGAAATGAAACTATCCTAAGGGGTGATACACTAATATGTTTTCCACATGACCATCATATTTATTTCACTAAGGAATAAGGTATAAAAACTAGCTTCATAGTCCTAAAGGATTCCAACATGAGTGTTTTAATATAGAGGTGAGATGTATGAAGAAACACAAGGTAAATGAACTAGAGGTAATAATTCACACTTTAATAGTAATTTCACACTTGAAAATATCTTAATGCACTTGACTACACTCTATATGACCTATTAGAGTGAGAGCTTCTTCCATAAGACATGAAAGGATAAGGAAAAACAAGGATATAATCACTGAACTTAACCATTCATCACTTTGCACACTCAAAAAAATTCTTGATCTCAAAACTAGTTTTATTTGATTATTAAAAGGCAAAACATGATATCAAACTAGTGGGGCTTCATCATACTAGGTGTGGTATTAGATTACCATAGCCAAAATGGATGCTACTTATAGAATTAGAGAGAGAAGAGAAGAGAATGAATTCTAAGAGTCACTAATACATGTTTCATGATGAAAAAAGGAGTTATACATGTATTAAAATGAGTGTGAGATATACCATTTAAGTTATAATAGAATAAATGGCCTTCAAAAGCATTACACTCCATGAAATGTGGTGTAAGACTCCTTCTACTTATTCAAAAAATTGCCTTCATCATTTGCCCATTTTGGAACATCCCATAAATAAATAGGGACATATTTCATACTTTCAATAAAAGGTGTGGGTTTTATATATTCTCCACCATGCATTAGTTACATCCATAATCATTTATATTCTTCTACACATGAGTTACCACTGTCTACAATCCAAGTAACTCCTCTTTCACTCAACCCTCACACTTGGCATCAAAATTGGCTTAATTTTTTATGAAAATACATACAAAGGAGTGAATGAAACATTTAAATACCTTCCATACCTTATATTACTTAGTTATACCTTAAAAGGCCATCCACTTAGCATTTTCACTCTCCCACTAGCTTGCTCACTTTGGCAGTTTGAACTGGCTAGAGTAAAGGCAATGATAGCAACACTTAAGAGATTTTTAGATAAAATAAATGGATGTGAGGGGTTATCTCAAGTCCAAATACTTCTAAAAAATTTAATTGCATCTCTTGAAACTCCATATAACTTTAAAACACCAAAAATAACCAAAGAAAGCTAATTTTTTGCTTATTCATACAATTAGGGAACACCTCAAGTGAGTGTGAGGGATCTCTAGAGAGTCCCGTACAACATAAAATCAATTTCATTCCTATTCCATCTCATTTGGATATCTCTCCATCCTTTTTTTCCCAATTGGGTCTTTATCTAGGGTTTTGTAGGGTTTTATGTTTGTTTCACCCTTAGCCTTTGTTCATAGAATTGTGACATTAGAGATGCAAATAAATTCCACAAAATCAATATTCAAGACCTTATTCATAATCACTCAACTCTTTATATTCACATGTAGAGTGTCCAAGTAGTTATGAGAATCTTAAATTTGCTACTCAAGTTATCCATTCCATTTCCTATAGCTTGAGTTGGTTTTAATCCCAAAAATGGATTGCTTGTGGTTTTTCTTGATTGTGAATAGATTAAACATGTCTTATAACTCCATAAAAACATAATTTAAGGCTTTATAATGCTCACCTAAGGCTAGAATTTAAATTGACCCCCTTATTGAACTTTAGGCCTAGTTGAGACCTTGTAGGTCTACTTGCATATTTATCCATTTAGATCACCCTGTTGTGTTTCTAACCCCTATAAATTTTTATATATGTTTGTACACGTATGAAACATATTTAAAAACCACCATGAAGGTTTATAACTGTCTCTAGTCTTCTTTATCATCCCTTTTCTTCAAAATATACTAGTTTACACACTAGGGGAGTACCCTCTATCTAAGATAAAATAGAGGGTACATACCCTATTTTCCCAAGAAAATTGAATATTTTAAGAGTTTATTTAAGTTATGGAGACCTTATGTATAATTTTTTATCCCTTGATCATATCATTAGACCCTTAAAATTTACCAAAACCTAAAATGAACTTATGGGGTAATTTGTTTATCTATAGGGTCTTGATTGTGGACTATAGATTGCATTACATAAGCCTTTATTGGAATTATTTGTGTTGATTTAGGGAATAAAAATTCTATTAAAACCATAAAAAAGGTGTTACAAGTTCATTTATCACTCCAAACTTCCACACACTACCTTATATATGCCTTGATTTTCAACTTGACTAGACTACTGACTATGTTTCTTGTTTGGGAGGGGCACATATAGGTAGTCCTACATGGTTTAGGATTTAAAAAATGATTATAGGCCTCCTTATAGTTTCATATGGTCATTATAAATTCATTTAAACTCATCTATATCATTTTCACACTATGATAACCCCAATAATATAGCTTCTTAGCTTCCTTTTATGTCACAGTCAGCTATAACTAACTGTGTTATAGCAACATAAGGTCCTATAAGTGTTGATTACCCTTAAAAACTATGTAATATACCATTTTTATCATATTATATCATAGGGACACATCTCTATCAACACATTTTGGTGTTTCCATGCTTAATCTCCTATCATGGATAATATAGGTGTTTGGATCCAACTATACGTAGGTAGTTTCAAAGGAAAAGACATGTGTAGGTGTAGATGGGGATCAAAACACTGCATATCAATTTATCTTGATGAAAATTTGTGCTCATTGGTATTAAATTAACTGAATAATATCATTAAAACATGAATATATTCCTCATTTTCACTTTGAGATGTAGAGGTTTCTTTGGAGCTCAAATCTTGTAGATGTTATTGTTAAATCTTAGTAAGCAAATGTGCATGTTGGACCTCTTCAAACACTACTTTACACCAATAATTTACCCTCCTAATTTTTTATATTTATTCCCATATTTAGGGGATACAAGGTGAGTAAATTTAGATGCATCAAGACTCCATATGACATCATCATATGACATCCCCAAATGTGTTAGGTGCTATGTTTTTCATGTTTTAGGGATTTGATCCCTGAATTCATAGTCATCACCTTTGAAGGTAATACTCAACCTTATCTACCAATGTATCATTGAAAATATGTCTTCCATGATATATAAAACATACTAGGACTTTAAAAAGGGTTTCCTCATGTCCAATCTCCTCCATACAACCCCTTCATGTCTTTGTAGTGCCACCTATAGGTGGATTGTTGCAGGTAAAAGGTAGTAGTTGTGAGTTTAGGAAATGAGCATGGAATATAAGCCTTAAATTGGTTTTATACCTTATAAAATTTTCCAAATACATATTTATCACCTTGAATTACCTAAATCAAGATTCAAAATTCCTATTTTAGTGTTTCTTACCCTCCTATAGGTGATGATGAAGTTATAGATAGAGTAGTGAATAGAAACATGAATAATACAAATGGTGTATGAGCTTTCAACAAGTATTTTATATTATCCTAATGATAAAATTCAGCCCATTCAAATTTTTATGACTTTGAACAATTTAAAATAACTCTATTCTAATGTGACACTCTCTCTCCATGGTACATATAGGTGGATATTCATGGTTACTTGTGTGTGAGTGTTGTATATGACTGCCATTATACCTTTTATGACATTTGAAGTATTGAATCACTATCACATGTTCTTAGAGTATATAAAATATATTTTAAACTTACATCATACTTCCATTAATGTTCTCAAGGCCTTTATATGCAATGCCTATAAGTGAGAATGAACTGGGAGCTCAATGTGTTTCACACTTAACTATAACCTCTATGATACTAACCTTGGAGATTGAATATTTTAAATAAGGATATTTTCATTACATTTTAAATGAGTGTAACATCATGTTACATTATATTAAATCCATTGTATATAAATATACCTTCTACAAATGGTGAAATTTGAATGCAAGTTCACTATCAACACCTCCTTACAAATATGAGTTGTTTGAGCCATCAAATCCTTTCCAAACATGAGACGAAGCATGGGTAAAATGAGATAATATTTTAAAAATAATCTTAAGGTAACATCACCAACTAATCTATATGAAATGGTTCAAATAAGAGTAAAACCTATAGGGTATGGGAAATAGTAAGCAAAAAAACATAGTTAACTTGTTAGAGATGGTTTATAAATAATAAGAGACCATTCTCTATAATTAAAGAATGAAAATTAATCTTACCACATTTACTATAACACTCAAAATTCATTTTACCTTGAATTTCTCTAACTAGCCACACCAACCAAAAACTTGTTAACTAGTTTCATGTGTATAGTGGAGTGATAGTGGAGCAGAATGTTTTTTGACTTTTTTCAAAATTTAAAAGTATGGAAAGCATGGAAATGAGTTTTTATGAAGTTTAATATCCATCCCAAAAGATCCTCCCACATGCCATTCTCTCTCACAAGTCATACACCTTTTGAAACTCCCTATTTTATAGTTGTTTTCTTGATTTTTAGTTATCACCTACAAGTTTTCAGTTGGAAATAGACATCTAATAAGGAATGACACATTTTACATTGGAAGGAAATTTATAAAAATATATACCACTTGAATTTTAATTCTCATTTATGACCCCTAAAGGACACAATATGACATAAGGACCTAATTAGACTATGACCAAGGCTAATATAACATTAAATCACATAAAATGAACAATTAAAAACCCTAATACATTATATTAGACTCCTATATAATTTTTTAATTATATGGGGGTTGACCTATTTTGACTTGTGTTCAAAATGATCAACATTCTTGGTAATTTTCTAAGGGTTATATGCTTGTTATGCCATGACCATTAGCCTCATCCTCCCCATTGGGCCATGGAGTCATCTATACACCAGATTGACACAAAAATTGCCTTTAAAAACACAAAAAATAAGATGGAAAGACACAAAAAATAGGATACACATTTTTTCAACTAGAACACTTAGGGAACACAACACAACATGAAAGAAAACATACACCTAACCTATTATTTACAAGATTAACCTTTAATTCCTCAATATCAAGGATTCAAATGTATCCCATTCAAAAAGATAGTCATATCATTTCCATTCATCCTTGCTAATTGGAAAGAGTTTTTTGGTTTGCACTTGATGATGACATATGGTCCACTCTCTATGGTGTCAAATTTTGTATATCTCCTTGGTTTTTATCTATCTTTATCCCATTTCAACATTATGTTACCTTCCTGTAATGTTATTAGATTTGATTTCTTGTCAAAATAACTCTTCATTAGTATTTGGTAATGTTCCATATCTTGATGGGCTTTATCTCTAGTCTCTTGAAACTCTATTAATTATACCAACCTTACCTCCATTAGAGTATTCTCAAGTAATTCTAATTGATGTGCCAATTCCAAGGTAGGTGAATCTTAAGAGATAGACAACCTAGCCTTCCTTCCATAAATAAACACAAAATTAAAATTCCATATTGACCTCTTTAGAGTTATCTTATTACCCCATAGGGTTATCTTAAATTTGGTGTGCTAAGCTCTTTGATTATCTTTCAAAGTCTTTTTGATGATTCTAATCAAAATCTTGTTAGTAGACTCAGCCAACCCATTACCTTGAGGGTAATAGTTGGATGAATTTCTCAAGTATATGCCATTACTATTTTCCTAATAAGTTGTTTTAACACCCATAAAAGTAAGATCATTGTCTAAAATAATAGTAGGAGTGCCAAACCTTGTTATGATGCTCTAATAGAACTCCAAGATAACATTATCATTAACTTCCTTCAATGCTACTACTTCAACCCACCTTGTAAAGTAGTCAGTTGTAGTGAGTATCCACTTATGACCAACACTTGATGGGGGTTTTATCATGCCAATGAAATTAATACCCCATTGCATGAAAGGTTGATCTACTTAGATAGGATTTAAAAGAAGAGATGTAAGCTTATATTTTCATACAAAGAAATCACATTATACACACCTTCTCACCCAAGCATGTAAGTCCTTGAAGAGGCTAGGCCAATAATATCTTACCCTCATGATTTTAGAAGCTATGGTTCTTAGAGATAAATTACCTCATGTTGTCCCATCATGGAAATTCTCAAGTAACACTCTCAACTAATCACTATCAATGCATCTCAATATCACACCATTAATGTCTCTTCTAAAAAGCACACCATCTACAAGATAAAAGGGAATATCTTTAAATTTAAAATATCTCCTTTTTGATCTATTCATACCATTAGGATACTCACCACTTTAAATAAATTTGATAACATATTATGTCAAACTTTGTAGAGGCAAGGAACTAGCGGTTGGGAGCAATCATGATTAACTAGAGCGTCTTATTTTGAATCATAGAGATCTGAATTTATATGTTCACAAAGGAATTTACCCCTTATAAAATCTATCACCTTGATATCAATATCATATTCCATTACCTTAGTAATCCACCAAGCCCTCTTTTCACTAAGGTCTTTACTCAAGAGAAACTCTTTGGTACTAGGATGAGAGACCATAACATGAATCCTATTATTTGAAACCATATGCCTAAAATTCTTTATTCCTTTTACAATAGCAAGGAATTGTTTCTCCATAAAGGTGTACTTGAATTCATAATCTTCCAAACCTTGACTAAAGAATGTAATTGGTTGATCCACACCTTCATCATTATTTTGAATTAGCATGGCTAAGATAGTATCAAGGTTATAAATTGAATACAAAATGAAGTATTTAGAAAAATTAGGATTCACAAGAGTAGTATATTATGTAATTACTTTAATAATTGCTTAAAAACTGATCTTACCCTCCTTAGTCTAAGAAAATACTTAGTTTTTATTGAGCATGGCTATGATAGGTTTCACCAAAGATGCAAAACCAAGTATAAAATTCCTTAAAATTTTTATTTTACCTAAGAAATATTGGAGACCTTTTTTATGTAAGTGAAATTAAAGGCCTATAATATCCTCTATCCTTTTAGGATCGATATTCAAACCATCTTTGGATACAATGTCTTAAGAGTTTGCCTTCATAATAAAGATGATTTTTTTAGATTAAGGGATACTCCATATTTTCTACATATTTCAAACACTTAAGTGTTACATATGCTCATTAGAATCTTTATAAAACACTATTATATCATCTATATAAACCAACAACATCTCATTAGTCAATCCTTTGAATTCCATGTCCATTGCTATTTGAAATGTGGCATCGACATTTGAAAAACCAAAGGGCATCCTATTATAATCAAAATCACCCAATTTTATGGTGGATTTTATCTTAAAATGATCATTTTCATTCATTAGAATCTGACTGTAACCTAAATATCCATCTAGGAGAAAAAAACATTGAGAACCTAAAACCATTTGTAAAATCTGCTCCATTGAGGGTAAAGGATAATGATCTTTGAGTGACACTATATTAAGATATATAAATTACACACAAAGTCTTATCTCCACATTATTATTTCTAAAACTTACAATGTTAGCTACCTATGTTGAATATTTTATAGGAAAGATAATTGCAAATTCAAGGAGTTTAGTAAGCTCTAACTTCATGAGATTTTCAACCTTGGGGTTGATGGGCCTTTTTTTTTACCTAACTAGTTTAAATACAAGTTCTAATTCAATGGTATTGTGTGCTAGGCTAGGATAAAATCCTTTTAGGTCATTATACTCCCAAGAAAAGATGTCATGAAACTCTCTACACAAAATAATGAATGCTTGCTTCTCCAATGTAGAACATGCCTTGCCTAGTTTAAGAAGTTTGTCCTTGAAGATCAAGACTCTTTCATAATTATCATATTTTTTATACATAATAACATTTTCCTTATTATTTTTATCATATTCATTGAATATACTTTCAAAGGTCACTAATCCCTTACATATCTTGTTTGTTATTAGTTGCACAATCTGATCATCAAATTATTCTTGGAGTCTCTTTTGATTTCTTGAGGAAAACTCAGCCTCATTTTACAAGAAGTATGAAATGTGTTTATCACTATAAAAAACTTATAAATATACCTAATTATAATTTATTTCAGGTCCTACCATGATTTTAATATGATATTACTTTCCCTCCTCTTTTATGGTAGTTGGTGTATCAAATTGAGCTCCTATGGTAGCTAGTCTATTAACATGATTATTATGCTCCCTTAGAATTGATTGGATATTAAATGCATTTAATTATTCAATAAAATCCCATACCCTATGCTTATATGACTTGATTAAAGGATTCTTATCAACAACCACATTCCTAACTTGATGCACAACCAATTTACTATCTCCATATACTTAAAAGTTCTTGATTCCTTTTCTCGTTTCCCATTGAAAGCCATTAATCAAACCTTCATACCTAGCCTCATTACAAGTAAAACTAAAATGGAAACTATATGAATCATATTATTTATGTTTATATGGAGATACCAACATGACACTAGCTTCTACACCAATTTTACTTCTTGAACCATCAAAAAACCTTTTCCACATCTCATCCTCCTCACCTCCTTCCTTGCCAAGTAGAGGTGTTGTTACTCCTTCATGTATAAAATACACTCCTACATTAGTTTAATCCATGAAATCATAAGGATCATGATCATAATTTTTGGTACCATATTCATCAAGAAATAAATCTAAAATGCCTTCAAGCTTGGAAGAAGTACCACTATTTACAATAGAACCCTTTTCCTCATAGATGACACAATTTAAATTAGAATTTGTTTCAATGTAGGGATAAATATAAAACCTTGAAATAAGTGCCATCAGATGAGAGATATCCACCTATATTGGCTATAAAATATCTTAAAAGGCAGATTGCAAAGTGAGCTGGGAGATCAACAACAACTATGTTTTAAAGGATACTAAGACAATCATGCAAGAAAACATTTAACTCTTTTATCAGTCCTATTGTATTAGTAGGTGTACCATATAATTTGTGAAATGTTTTGTTATGAGGCTCATATTTAGGCCCAACTTATTAGATACAACTTTGGGAATGACTGAAGTGGAAGCTCCACTATCAACTGTGTAATTGTGTACCAAATTGTCACCCAAAATAAGAGTGAGGTAAAATGGTAGAGGTTTCTCAACTTTATTTATGGTCAAATAATGGTATTATGGGTATTTGTGAGAGAAACATGTCCATTATTTTTAATTAAAGGTTAAATACTAGTAGGTATAGTAGATAGCTATTTTGTAGAAGCTAATTTGGGCATATCAAGGACATACCAAAGGGAAATGAATGTCTTGGTATTAATTAATGAGTCCACAATATTTAGAATAAACACAACTAATTTTTATTTAATATTTGGAGGTAAGGAGATGCTTAGAACTTGAGGAATTAAGACACCTTGAGCATTATTTCAAATGTTTTGATTTGAAAGGGGTGTAGGAGTTTTTGAAGCTATCATACTTGTGGCCATGCTTTGTTGCTTTGTAAGTGGATTAGATGAACTTTTAGGCACATTATTTTCACCTATTAAATACTTTATATTATCTCTAGTGTTTTTTGAAATATAATTCCCTTTATTTATCACAAAAGTGTCTTTAACTAGGAAGTTGGTGAAAATCTCTCCTTGGGGATGTCTACCTTCACTTATTTACATCATGACTTCATCTTCAAATGATAGGAGTGGAGTGACTAATCCTTGAGTAACTAGAGCTTGATCCCCTTTCTCATTAGCATATATGAATTGGCCTTGTTTATAATCTTCTCCTTCCACCAAATTGATATGCATTGGTACCATCTCCCTTGCATTGGTGGTAGAATTAGGATTATACACATTGGTAGGCCTATTAAAGTTAGGCTGCCATTTGCCTCTTCCTCTCCCATATTTTTTTCCATATTACTTCTGATAGGGATATTTATTTTGATAAGAAACTTCTTAATCCTTGGCTTTCCTATTTTGAGCCTCAAAGTCTAGGAATCTTTCCTTCCAATTAATATTATCTTATACCTTCCTAAGAGTAGCTCTAGGCTTGGTGTTAGTATTGGGAACTTGAGCTACACTTGGAGAATTATAATAATTATGAGATAATGGATGCATAGGAACCTTAGGAGTAAACCTTACACCTTTAATGAGACCATTTTGAGCTTTGATATCAAGTTCATAAATTTTGGGAAGAGTGGAACCACCCATGGATTAAATCATGATAGAAATTTTAGTAACAATGGCTCTCAAATAGGTAGGGAACACAAAATTAGTAGGTATCCTCATGGGAAGAGGACATCCATACCAAGTCTTTTGAAACCTCTCATTAGATTCATGCATTATTTTCTTAGGGCCTCTTTTGATCACATTGAGCTGATGTATAAGATAGGTATGGTCACTTTCATTCTCAAACCTTGAAGTTAGAAACACTCCAAAATCATCTCATAATGTGATGTATCCACATTATGAATTCATATACCAATCAATATATTTCCATCTAAGGGAAATGGAAAGGATCCTAATGGAAATTTTCTCTTGAGTGACACTATAGAAGCTAAAAAAGTAAGATATATCC
The DNA here is from genome assembly GCA_037957365.1 of Torreya grandis. NCBI lineage: Eukaryota > Viridiplantae > Streptophyta > Pinopsida > Cupressales > Taxaceae > Torreya > Torreya grandis. Next base: position 3,005,187 of record JARHVA010001854.1, on the reverse strand, counting down.
TTGATATGTTCACTAGGTGTAACATGACTCTCACCATTGAATGTAAGCACACCTTTTATGGAATTAGGAGGAATGGAATCATACGATTGAAGATGAATTGGGTTTTCAATATTGAAGATAGGGAATACATGAGGCATCTCCATGTTTTCTTTAAGCTCTTAATTTTATTCCACTTCTTCACTTTCTTGGCTAGCAAAACCCTCTTGGTCCTTGAAGGGTAGATTGGGATGAGGATATTAAACTTTAAGAGGAAGTTCAAGCTAAATAAGTGGATCGATAGGGTTGAACACTCTACTAGATTATGACCTATTATCAAAAATTAACTATTAGAACAATTTTATGACAAAATAATTTCCTTAAACTATATTTTACCTTGATGGAGTCACCAAATACCGAGTAGCACACCATTTTATAGCTGGTGTTGTCAAGACTAGCATTTACCTTGACAAGTTGTCATAAATATAATAAGTCCCACAAAGTGTGAAATAAATTTTAGCACCAAATATTTCACCCTATAAATTTTTTTCAAGCCTCTTCTATATTTGGGTAACATGGAAACACTTCCAAGTTTGTGGGTATACCTATAGTGGAAGTGAGCATCTAGGTTTTAAGGGCTAGCTCCCTAAATGTATCTTTCAATGATTATCACCTAAACTAGTGATTATTTGTGAGAAAAGAGTTAGGAATTTGAAATTAAATGAAACTATCCTAAGGGATGATACAACAATATATTTTCCACATGACCATCATATTTCTTTCACTAAGGAACAAGGTATACAAACTAGTTTCATAGTCCTAAAGGATTCCAACATGAGTGTTTCAATATGAGGTGAGATGTATGAAGAAACACAAGGTAAATTAACTAAAGGGTAGAATTATCACTATAAGAACAATTTCACACTTTAAAAGAGCCTAACACACTTGACTACACTTTGTATGACCTATTAGAATGAAATCTTCTTACATAAGAGATGAAAGGACAAGGAAAAGCAAGGATATAATCATTAAACTTAACCATTCATCACTTTGTACACTCAAAAAAGATGTTCTTGAACTAAAAAATATATTTATTTAATTATTGAAAGGAAAAACATGATATCAAACTAGTAGGGATTCACCATACCAGGTATGGTATTAGATTACAATAACCAAAATGGTTTCTACTTATAGAATTTGAGAGAGAAGAGAAGAGAATGAAGTATAAGAGTCACTAGGACATGTGTCATGCTGAGAAAAGGAGTAATAAATGAAATAAGGTCTGATAGGACAAATGGACTTTAAAATCATGCAACTCTATGAAATTTGGTGTAAGACTCCTACTTGTTTAGAAAATTACCTTCGTCATTTGGCCCTTTTGGAATGTCACATAATTAAATAGGGAAAAATATCATGATTTAAATAATATGAATGGTTTTATAAATTATCCAACATACATTGGTTACATCCCTAATCATCTGGATTCTTCTACACATGAGTTACCACTGCTTGAAGTCTAAGTAACTCCTCTTTCACTCACCCCTAACACCTGGCCTCAAAATTGGATTAAAATTTCCATTAAAATACATATATATGATTTAATGACACATGTAAAGACCTCCCATATCCTTATATTCCTTATTTATACCTTAAAATTCCATCCACTTAGCATTTTTACTCTCCCACTAGCTTACTCACTTTGGCAAATTTTATTAGCTGAAGTGAAGGCACCTGTAAAAACAATTAAGAGATTTTTTGATGAAATAAATGGACATTATGGGTTATATAAAGTCCTAATAATTATCCCAAAGTTTATTTAATTTATTTAAACTCCATATAACCTTCAAAACATCAAAAATAGTAAAAGAAATCTAATTTAATGTTTGTTTTTACAAGTAGGGAACACCTCAAGTGAGTGTGAAGGATATATAAAGAGTCCTCTAATATATAAAATCAATTTCATTCCCATTACATCTCATCTAGATATATCTCCATATTTATTTTTTCAGTCGAGTCCTTATCTAGGGTTTTGTAGGTTTTAGGTTCATTTCACCCTTAGCCTTTGTTCATAGAATTGTGATGTTGGAGTTACAAAAAAATTCCACAAAATAAATATTCAAGACCTTCTTCATAATCCCTTAACTCCTCAAATTCTCATGTAGACTATCCAAGTAGGTATGAGCATCCTAAATTTGTTACTCAAGTTCTCCATTCCATTGTCTATAGGCTTGAGTTGGTTTAAGGACCATAAATGGATTTATTATGGTTTCCCTTACATGAAAACATCTTGAACATGTATTATAACTCCATACCAACCTAATTCAATGATTTAAAATTCTCACCTAAAGTTAGAATTGAAATTGTCCCATTTATTAAACTTTAGGCCTAGTTGAGACCTTATAGGTCTACTTACATATGTGTCTATTTGGACCACATTATTGTGTGTATACACATTATGCATGGTTATCTATGTTTTTACATGTATGACACAAGTTTCCAAACCTCAATGAAGGTTTTTAATAGTCTCTAGTCTTCTTTATCATCCCTTTTCTTAAAACTCTGCTAATTTGCACACTAGGGGAGTACCCTCTGTCTGAGTTAAAATAGAGGGTATTTAACCTATTTTCCTAGGAAAATTTAATATTGGAGTAGTTTATACAAGTTATGGAGACATTTTTTACAAATTTTAATCCCTCGATCATATCATTAGACTGTTTAAATGCACCAAAACCTAAAATGGACTTATGGGGTAAGTTGATCGTCTATAGGGTCTTGACTGTGGACTATAAGTTGCATTACATAAGCCTTTACCTACATTATTTATGTTATGTGATGGTATACCAAGGCCATTAAAACCCTAAAAAAGGTGTTCCAAGTCCATTTATTACTCCAACTATTTTGCACAATTTCTTACTGTAATTCTTTTTATTTTGAAAGAGGAAAGAAATAATAAATAAGGTGTTTGTACCTGGTAAAATTTTGTGCATGTTAATATCCAAGAAAAGTGTGTAATATTATTTGGTGAGGGAATAATGACCTAAAAATCACATGACCTCATGAAAAACATGTTAATATAAAAGTAAGGGGTTGTCTGGTGAGAAACCAATCTCAAGAAAGGAATATGCTTCATTAAATAGATGTTAGCCCTTGTTCAACATTCAAGTTTATTGATAAAATAGAAATTAAAAATTATAGATATGAAAATGATGTTGATGAATAATAAAATAAGTATAATCTATAGCAGGGTTTTTATTATCAAAATAATGATTCCAAAATGTAGTAACTTCATTGATATCCTCCTAGATTACAATTAATTATTCTTTTATATCCTTTGAGTGGGGTGTGAGAACCATAATGAAAAGGGATAGCTTAAAGGAAATATAATTTTTATCAATAAATAGTGGTTATGAGACAATGGGAAGGTCAAATATGTTATCTATCTCATTTTTAAGTCTTAGTAAGGTCATCTACTTACAATAAATAAAATAAGGTCAGGTCCAAAAAAATTAGAAAATAGTTTAGGTGTAGGTCAAAGGGTGGCTAGAAGTATAAAGAGGTAAGAAGGGGGATAAAATAATAATCTATGATTTTATGTGACAGTGGCCATTGATGGTCAGGGTGACCATCAGTGGTTATCCTGGCCATCGATGGTTGGGTGACTAGTGGTGGTTGATATAACTGATGATGGTTATGACAACTGTTGGTAGTTACCTATTAATAATTGGTTGGGGAAGGAAGGTGAGTTATAAATGGGTAGATAAATGGAAAGGAAGGTCTTAGGGGTAGAATGGGTAGGGAAAAGGGGTTAGGGAAGGTTTTTAATAAAGAACACATTGTTAATGAATAAATAAGGACAAAACAAAGTGAAGTACCTTTGCTTTGAAGAGCTGAATGGTTGGATGCCTAGAGGGATGTGAGAAACGTAATAGTAATTAGCTTGGGAATCACATGGACAAATATTTAGGTTATTGAATGCCTAAAAATAAAATAAGAGAGTCTAGATGTATGAATTATGGTCCCATATCTCCTCTAGGAGCCTTGTACTTATAGCACAAAACTTCCTAAATAAGGAGAGAGAGTTGCCAAATTAAAGGAGGGATAATTTCTAAGTTGGTCCTAGATAAGTGTAATGGAATGACAAAAATAAATACTTGAGTTTGTGCATGGGAAAGTTTCCAATTTTGTTAGTGCAAGATTTTTCATAGCTAGAAGTTTCTAAGTTGTTGGGTGAGGGTACCTAGCCATCAAAGGTTAGGCTAACCATCAATGGTTAACCCTCTAAGGAAAAAGAGGTAAAATACAAGGTATTCAGTGGTTTATTAAAATTTGTATAAAGAAGGCCAACTAGGTTAATAGAGGACTTAACTAGGTCAGGGTCAAGAGCAAGTTTCTGGTGGAACAACCTAAAAAATAGTTTGAGGGATGTTTTTAAATGTCTACATTTTGCCCTTTTTATTGTGCAGCCTTAGGTCAATAAGCCATAAAACAAAAATGAAAGGTTGAAAGTCTAGGGTTAGTTACCTCAAGTATTGGAGGAGGGTATTCCCCCTCAATTAGGAGTCAATGAGGTAGGATGGAAATTGGGTCATGGTTTGATAAAAGAAAAGAAGGTTGAGGTATAGAAATGCAACTACATGCACAAGGTGCGATGAGATACTAAGGTCACAAAATCACGTAAAGACATAAAATATCTAATGTTGTTAATAATAAGTTCAAGTTATATAAAAAGTGATAAGGTAACTAGTCCCAGTATTGGTCATAGTTGATCAGGCTATGCATATCAAATGTCTTAAAAAGTGTCAGTGTTTACTCAGGTATCTGGGGTAAGAAGTGATCCTGATAAAAACATGAATGGTCAAATTTCATATAAAGTGGTGTGAAAAAAGTTCAACAAGGCCAAGTTGGTCGAAGTAGTTAATAATAATCAAATCAAGGTCATCATAAGGTGTATGAATAGATGTGTTCTAAAAAATAGGTTGATGTCATGATAGATGTGGGCAAATGGGTGGGTTGGTTGGGTGGGGGTGGTTGAGCTTACTCCTAATGCACAAGGAAAGAGGATGCTATCTACATAGTCCCATGGAAAATTCATCCAACATGGACTTTAGACCTAATGTAGTTCTTAGGTTAGGGAGAGGGTGACTCCTGAATAAGGGTAAAGTAGGGGAAATAGGTTACCCCATTAGGGTTAGGCAAGGTAAGGGTAAGTTAAAGAAGGGAATAAGTGAAAGGGATAAATGTAGGGTGTTTGAAAAGGAAGGGGGAAGGAAATGACTGGTGATGGTTACCAAACCATTTATGGTTGGGGGAAACTAGTGGTGGTTACTTTACTATCGATGGTTAGTCCAACCAGTGATAGTTACATTAGCCATTAATGGTTAGGGTAAAAAATCCCTAAAACTATGAAAAAAGTGAGGTGGAGAGTGAAATAGGTCATTTATTTATCTTATTATGAAAAATTAGTGAAGTGATTATCATTTAGTGGTTTGTAAGAAAAAGGCATTGTTGGTGAGGTGAGTGAAGTGTTAAGATGATATTGGTGCAGGGATATTTAGATCAAGACTGAGATGGATCCAGGGGATGCACTAGTGGTAGGGCATAGTTTAAAGAGGTGACACTAATAAAAAAATGATGTGGGTATTGTTGAAAAATTAATAACATCTAATTATAGTGTATATTAAGAATTAAAAGTTTACATAGTATGGATAATTGTTGGTGAAAAAGAAAAATTTAGGGTTTGGGATAGTTTTATTAGTTTTTGTTACTGGTGAGGGAAAAAAAGGTGGGGTGGGTAGGAAATAGGGTAAAATTGATGAGAGGGGGGAAGATGGGTAAGAGTCTAAGGGGAGGGGGTGTTTATGTTTTATTTGTGTTTTTAGGGAGGTTAGAGGGTCTAAGCCTATGGCCAATGATCACCCATAGGTGACCATCGACAGTTGACCCAACTGGCACTAGTTGATCTTAGGGGTATAAAATACCCTAAGGGGACTATTGGTAGTTGGCAGAACTAGTGATGGTAAAAAAAGGGGTTTAGGGTTTGGGATTTAGGTTTAAGATATGGGTTTAGGTTTTAGGATTTAGGTCATATGTGAGAAAGTATGTTTTAGAATGGGGTGTGGGTGGGTGGAAGAAGATAGTTGGTATTGGGGTGAAAAAGAAAGGGTAAATAGGTGGTTTAAATATTATGTGTTGTATAGATAGGTAGGAAAGGGGTATGGAAAATTTTAGTATTTGTGTTAGTTGTCATATTTATAGGGATAGGTCTGTACTTAATTTGTGACATATTTATTTTTAGGTGTGAGAGTAGATTCAGTTATGAGATCATATTCCTAAGATATACTCAATAGTTCAAGATGCAATGATAGCCAAGAAGTAGAATCATATAGAGGTGGTGGGTTTTAGGGGGATGTGCCACTACCAATGTCTTTTGGGGATGTTACCATGATAGTCACCCTCCTCAAGGGATGGGACCTAGAAACTAATACCTTCTAGTTACCAACAAGAGAGATGATGATACAACTAGAGGATGTTTACTAGATTACATGACAACTGATCTAAGGAGATCTCATTTATCAGATAGAGGGGGATGACATTGATAAGTGTTTATAGATGTTATATGGGGATGATGCTAGTGCAATAGAGTTTCATGCTAGAGGCTTTAGCTTCAGACCACTATACCAGAGAGCCTTAGGGGATAGACATTTATTACTATGTTGCAGTTAGAGGTTATGTATTATGCATTGCTAGATTTAGTTGGAGGGAGATACCCTAGTGTGTTATTGGGGGTGTTAATGGAGTTATATCTAGGTAGAGTTATGTTTGGATGGGCACAAGTATTACTAGTGAAAATATATAGGGAGCTATGGGGTTTTTGGACACATAGATGATATGGCATTAGTGTGGGATTTGTGCTACATTGTTAGGAATAAAAGTACATATGAGTGACAAAACCATTAGGTTTACCAATTAGGGGGTATTTAACAATGGATTATAGGGTTACTTTTTATCGATGGAGAAGAGAGAGGGCCCTAATAGGAGCAGGCAGTGGTAAACATGACCTAGACTGGTTCAAAGATGAATTGGGGGGTTTGGTGGATGGAGACATAATATGGAATCCATATAAGGATTGGCATGTATAGGAGGGCTACTAGTGTCATACATTGTCTCTACAGAGCTGGAGGTAGATATACAAGTGATGGGAGGGAGAGACTAAGTGTATCCCATTGAAGAGGGTATGATGATAGTTTGAATTAGTATAAGGGATCCTTCCTAATTTTATATGGTATAAGAGAGAGGATTTAGAGTATCCACTTTTAGAGCCACAGCCATAAGATGAGGTTTTGAACTTTGAAGAGCTACCATTGAGGGGGGTGATGACATTAGGATGACACCTGACTACCCTACATGGTTTCAAGTTATATATATTGTGATGGATTTTTGTTTGGGAGATGGTGATAGGGCCCCAATGGATGTAGATTAGAAATAGGGGCTAGTGCAGGGGGACCCATAGGTGGTAGTGGCACTAGTGGTAGTGTAATCCCAAATAGTTATATTACATGGGAAAGTTATTAATCTTTAGGGTCAGGAGTCATAGAGGAGAGAGACTAGGCCCATGCATAGATCATAGCTTTATAGGGGAAGATGGCCATCTTATAAGGTCAAGTGATTGCATTGACAAGTGAGTGAGACTAGGAAAGGGTCTTGCTTGACTTGGTGACATAAGAGAGAGATTCCTTATGGTGAGCCAATAGAGTAGTGATAGGTATAACACCTCTCAAATATATCACATAGACTAGGTATCATGCAGTGATACAAGAGCTAAGGTATTATGAGGGCATTGTGTTAACACAATGTCCTAATGAGCTAAGGTGGAGAGAGTATCAGTTGAGTGTGTTAGGTGGGGAAAGTTTGGGGACCCTAGGGTAGTGGGATATGGTAGTGGGTCAATAGAAAGGGCCTCTACCTAGTATAAGTGTAGGTAAAGGTATAGGTGTAGGTATTAGTGGGGCTAGCGATAGTGGTCTACCAGGGCCATGATATGTATATGATCCATTTTTGATACCATCTTATACACTGAAGATGTGAGATGTATTTTGAGAAAGAGTTATGATGTATAGACAATATATAATGCATATATATATATATATATATATATATATATATATATATATATATATATATATATATATATATGATATGGTTTCAATTTAAGATGTTGCAATAATGATGATTGATGTTTATTTGATTTTCTTTTTTATATGATAATCTATTTGGTTATTTGTTAATGTTAATTATGCTATGATAGTTAAACCGAGATGTGTTGATTGGTGATGATGCTTAATGGTTATGGTTGATTAATTAGTATGTTTGAATAATGTTAATCATAGTGGTTAATCTTGTGTTTTGATGTAAGGTTGGTTAATTATGTTAGCTAGGTATGATAAGTGGGTTGGTTTTCAACGTTAATGCTTTGATTTATGAAATGATTTTGGTTTTAATAGGTAGGATATGTATGGGTGATAATGAAAATGGGTAATTATAGATTTGTTGGCAAGGATCTTATTATACCCCATAAGGATGATTGGATCTTAGTGAAATCAAACCCTTCATGCACATCAAACTAGCATTTTCTTAGTACTAAGGTGTGTCATATAAACACCATGTGTCAAGTGAGCTCAGAATCATTTGATTTATAGAGGTGATATGAAAAAGGGAGGGTAGTGATAGGTAGGTGTGGGAAGAATTTTTAGGTAGGGAATCATGTGTGGGTTCACCTACCCCTTTACGTAGGTGACATCTAAAACTAAAACATACTATTCTATGTCATGAACGAGTAGACCGATCAATGCAAGAAGTATACCAATATTAAAAGAGAATAAATTGTAGTTCATTTAGGATAATATTGAATTTTTTATAGGGTCATGTATTAATTTTAAAATAGGTGAAGTTGATTAAGGCAAGAAGCTTCATTAAGTGACAAAATAGAGCTGATTATAGTTGTTATTATTTATCATGTTAGCTAGCCATCCTTTGAGGTAGTGGTCTAGGTCTGAGTTTTGATAGTTATCATTCAAGGGATCAGTCTATCATTTTATCATTTAGGTGACAACCATCCTTTGATGGAATGGTTTGTTTATTTTTTTTTATGATAATGGACCCAAACAATATGTAGCCCAAAAATCTTGAACTTTTGTTTTAGACATAGATTCATCTATTTGAAGCTTAGAGCAAAACCATTTGTAAGGGAAAGGTTGTGCCTTAATATGGTGGTTATGTGATAATAGGAAGGGGTCTTAAATAACATGTGGCCATGGGATTCCATCTAAAAAAAGATGAAAAGTATCCATGAGAGCCATGTCATGGGTAGGGCCATGGTACCCATGTTTAAGATTGGATGAAAAGGCTTGACAGATAACCACAAGGATATGGTGTAACCACATATCACTAAGATGAATAGGGTAAGAGGATTAGGGAAGTGAAAAGTTATTAAAATCAAAGGATGAGCTTAAGTTAGATAGTAGGGTGTGTTAGAGAGGCCTTAGCAATAAAAAGGGCATAAATGTGAAGCATTTAGAGGATCATGTTCTAGTTTGCATTTGAGAGAGGAAAAAAAATAAGCCCCTAATCCATACTTGTGAGTTATAATATAGGGTCTAAACTAGTTGAAAGAAAACTTACCCCTTTTGGTTTTCTCCATGTTAGTGACATGTTGGTTTTCTTTGAGGACAAGGTCTCTAAAGTTAAATTCTTGTATTTTCAAATGTTTGTTGTAGGCTCACTTGATACGATTTTGATAGATATGATTGTGATTAAGGGCAATAAGGTGATGTTCATCAAGGAGTTCTAAGCATGTTAAGAATTCCTAATGATAGTCACGTTTAGAAATAATCTCCTGCAAGGATATGTAGAGAGATGGAATTTATACTTTAAGAGATAGAACTACCCTGGCTCTAAAGACCATAGAAAAAGGTTTAGCACCCATAATAGTTCAAATAGTAGTGTGGTAAGCCCATAGATCAAATGGGATATAGATGTGGAAATCCTATCCCAAAGCATTGACCACCTTGGTGAGCATTTTGATGAGGGTTTTGTTGGAATATTTGGCTTGTCCATTGGCTTGTGGAAGATAAAGGGAAGAGAAACTTAAGTCAATGCCAAAAGGCTTTAAAAGTTCCTAGAACTTTTTGTTCTTGAAGGATTTTCAATTTTCAGTGATGATGTTATGAGGGACATAGAAGTGTGAGATGATGCAATGGGTAATGAATTAAATGACTTTTTTAGCATTGATTGAGATTAATAGAATGGCTTCCACCCATTTGGTGAAATGCTCTGTGGCAGTGATGATATATTGGTGACTTTGAAAGTAATGAGGATAGATCTCACCAATAAGATCAAGATCCCATTGTGAAAAGGGCCAATAATCTACTGATACCTAGACCATGAGGATGTGCACGATGGAGGTTAGCATGTTGTTGAAATTTGATGCATTTCTTGGCATAGTCATAACAATCTTGATTAAGTGTAAGCCAATAGTATCCTAGGTGAAGAATATTTTTTACAATAACCAAATCACTAAAGTTTCCTCCATAGATGCCATCATGTGCTTCCTTAATGGTCTGAGAGGCTTTATTGTTATGAAGTCATCAAAGAAGGAGGCCATAAAAGCCTCATTTATAAAGAATTCACCATAGTATTAAGTAGCAAGAGGTGATTTGAATGAAATATCTATGAGTATTTCTTGAAATATTGGGTGAAAGGTACCAACATTAAGGTGGTCAAATATTTAGTCATACCAAATGTCTAAATGTGATGTTTTCACTTGGAAAATGGTAGGAAGATCAAGATTGAGGTAATATGGGGTGAAAAAGTGGTGTATGGTGAAAAATAGTTTAGATTTAGTAGGTTGAGATGGAATTTGGGATGCAAGGGAAGCCATTGTGTCTATAAATCTATTTATAGAGTAAGGGACTGATTGAATGGTATAATGGTTAAATTATGCTAATAGTTTGTCAACAAGTTATTTATATTTCAAAAGAACATCATTTTTTCATTGATAGGCTCCTAGGACTTGGTTGATAATAAGTTGAGAATATCCATAGACACGTATAGTTTTTATTCCTAAGGCTAGGGTAGTCTGGAGACCTATGATCAAGTCCTCATATTCGACTATATTATTGGTGCATTCAAAATCAATTTTGAAAGAAAGAGGGAGAGGTTCTCTATTAATGGGAATGAGGGATATGCTTACACCCCCACCATTTTAACATTTAGAACCATCAAAATACATAGCCATTTGAAAGGTGGGTTTTTTTAAAGAAAGAGTAGCTATAGACTAATCTAGAAAGGAAAAAACAAGAATTTAATTATCAGGGAGAGGGCCTTCAGCTAGTTGGTCCACATTGATCTATCCTTTAATGGACTTTTATGAAAGAAACTTAAGATCAAACTTAGTTTAAAGCATGAGCCACTTAGCCATATGTTGGTTATAATATGGCTTAGAGTGCATATACTTGAGGGGGTTAGTGTTGGTTAGGACATAAGTGTTGTGGTTAAGAATATAGTGACAAAGTTTAGAGGCAATGAAAACAAAGGCAAGGCAGAGCTTTTTTGGATGAGTGTATCAGGTTTCATAGTCAATGAGGGTGTGATTGATGTTATAAATAGCATGTTCCTTATGTTGGTCATTACGATGAGTGAGTATGGCTCCCAAAGAATGATCAGTGGTAGATAGTTATAAATAAAAGGGTTGATCTTCCCTTTGGGAATAAGGATCAGTGGAGAAAGAAGATACTCCTTGATTGCATCAAAGGCCACTCCTTAGTCTATTTAAAGGAGGTATATTTTTTCAAGAGGTAGTGAAAGGGTTGACAATGATCAAATAACTAGGAAATAAAATGGTAGATTGACTAAAGTTTTCCTTGTAAGCTATGAAGTTGTTTTAAGCTAGTAGGATGAGTCATTTCTAGAATGGATCTAACTTTTATGGGGTTTATTTATATTCCATGAAGGGAAATAATGAAGCCTAGGAGTTTTCATAATAATACCTTGAAGATGAATTTCTTCAGATTGAGCCTAACATGATAATGGATGTCTTTCAAAGATGATGGCCAAAGTGACAAGATGATCTTGGTGATTTTTAGATTTTCTGAGCAAATCATCAACATAGTGTTTAACTATTGTATGAATGAGGTCATGAAAAATATAGGTCATGGCTCGCTAATATGTGGCTTTTGCATTCTTTAATCCAAATGGCATGACATGATAGTAAAAATTTCCCCATGGGGTGATAAAATATGTCTTATATTAATCTTGGGGGGCAATCAAGATTTGGTTATATATAAAAAACCCATCCATGAGGGATAACATTTCTTGGCCAGCAGTAAGATCAACAAGTTGGTCGATGTTTAGTAGGAGAAAGTCATCTTTGGGGCATGTAAGTTTAAGATCCTAGAGATCCACACAAAGGTGGAGTCCCTTGGTGGGTTTGGTGATAAGAACAATGTTAGAGACCCATTGTGGATAGTCAATGGGTTGAATGAAATTAATAAATAGAAGGCACTAAATTTCTTCTTTGACAAGAAGAGCTATACGGGGATGGATTCAATAAAGTTTTTACTAGACTAGCTTAATCTCAGGATGGGTGACAATGTTATGAAGGGTAATGGATGGGTCAATACTAGGAATATCCTAATAAGACCAAGCAAATGTTATGCTATGGTCATGAAGGAAGGCTATACAGTTTATTTATTCCTTAGGAGTTAAGGATTGGCCAATATTGACAATATGAGGGTCCTCCTAAGTACCCAAATTAATGTTTGTGGTTGATTCATTTATCATTGTTTGGTTTTCAAGAGGGAGGGCCTTTTGAAGAGAAGAATCCTCCACACCTAGATAGGTAAGAATAGATTTGTCATTTTGACATTAGATGGTGTTAATGATAGGAGAATCATACGTGATCATTTCAAGGTGGATGAGAGAAATGGTTTTATTTTGACCCCCTTATTGATAAGTTAGGGGACCTAAAATAACAGTGTTGATAAAAACATTAGGTGGGATGATGTTATTGTCTTCAAATGGAGTTGGTGAGGGTAGAGGTTATTCAAATTGGAAATGTGAGGTTGATAAGGGTAGAAGTTCCTTGAATGGGAGAGGTGAGGTTGGTGGTTCCCCAAATGGGAGAGGTGGAATTGGTGAGGTTGGTGATTATCTAAATGGGAGAGGTAGAATTGGTGAGGCTGATGGTTCTCCAAATGGGAGAGGTAGAATTGATGAGGTTGGTATGGGCTCTTGTAGGGGAACTTACCCTAAGCTAAAGAAATCATGAGGTTTTTGAGTTTTAATAGTAGGAAGTTCATGGGGTCCTTATTCATAGAGGCCAAACCCATGTTGAGTTATGGAGCTAAAAGCTTCACTAATGAGCTAATGTGGAGGTTGTTGGGTTTAAATAGTAACTGACATTGGTTAGGGTCGACTAGCATTAGTTAGGGGTCGACTGGAATTGGTCATATCAATCAGAACCAACTGACATCAGTTATGGATCGATCGATATCAGTTAGGGGTTAGCTGGCATCGGTCATCTTTAGATCGACATCAAATTCTGTGCATTTCAAAAATTAGATTTGTTCTATTTTTAGGTGAACAGATTTGAGCCTTTAATTTAAGAGGTGGATCTCTCTGTGGTGAATTCATGGCCGATGAACCTTAGTGTTGTACTATTCTATATATTAGGGTTAGATCCTCATAGCATGGAGAACAATTCAGTAATTGAGTTGATTATAATTGATAGAGAGAGAGAGAGAGAGAACTCTTGAGGGAGAATTACTATACATCTGAGAGGTGTGAGGAGAAAGAGATTTCTTCATTATATTTCCTTCTGGAAGAGTTTAATATAGATTGGTTGTTTCTTGTATCTCCTATTATTTGTTTTTTTTGATTTCTAGTTACTTATTACTTATGGTTTCAATTCCATGTTTAGTTGCTTATACAAAAGTAATCAATTGTACTCTAAGATCCTAACAACTAGTATCAGAGTGTGTTAGTGTTTATTCATTACAAAATTTACTCACATGGGTTTCTAATTAAGTAGGAGCAAAGCAATGGTAGAAGAAAGTAAACTAAGATTGGAGAAATTCAATGAAAAGAATTATCAATTATGGAGGATGCAGATTGAAGATTATCTATATTAGAAAGATCTGTATTTACCATTGGGTGGGGTTTCAAGGAAGCCAGTAGATATGGAAGATGAAGAATAGAATGTTCTTAATAGAAAGGCTCTTATATCTATAAGGTTGAGCCTAGTAGCTTCTGTGTTTTCCAACTTATCATAGGCAAAGACAACGGTAGAGTTAATGGATACTTTGGCAAATTTATATGAAAAACCCTCAGCTTCAAATAAGATATATCTTATGAAGCAATTATTTAATTTTCAAATGCAGGAAGGTGGATCTGTATCTAGTCATCTTAATGATTTCCATATAATAGTAAATCAATTAAATTCAGTCAAAATAGTTTTTGATAATGAAATTAAGGCTCTCTTAATCTTATGCTCTTTACCTGAAAGTTGGCATAGTTTGGTAATGGCAGTTAGTAATACTGCATCTGCTTCAAATATCTTGAAAGTTGATGATGTTAGTGTAATCTTGAATGAAGTAATTCACAGGAAAAGCACAGGGGAAACATCAAGTAATGTTTTAAGTGTTGAAAGTAGGGGAAGGCAAAGAGATAAGAGCAAGTAAGGGAAATCAAGGTCAAAGATGGGAACTAGATCTAAATCCAGAAATGGAAGCATAACCTGCTAAAATTGTGGAAAGAAAGGGCATGCAAAGAAAGATTGTTGGTTGAAGGATAACAAAGTAAATCAGCATGAAGGTAATAAAGAAGCAAACGTTGCAGGTATTGTTGCACAGGATGCTCTTATATTTTTTGGATAATAAAGTAGAATCATGGATTTTAGATTCTAGTGCCTCTTTCGATGCAACCCAAATAGAGAATTTTTCAATGATTATGTCCATGGAGTTTTAGAAAAGTTTATTTAGGGGATTATGAGCCTTGTAAAATTGTTGGCAAAGAAAAAGCATAGCTAAAATTATAGAATGGCAACACATGGGTGTTGAAGGATGTCATGTATGTACCCATCCTGAAGAGGAATCTAATTTCTATAGGAAAGTTGGGTGATGAGGGTTGCACAATAACTCTCATAGCTGAATCTTGGAAAGTTTCCAAGGGTGCACTTGTATTATCAAAAGGTAAGAGAGTAGGTACACTTTATCTATCTACATGTATTACTAATTATTCTTCTTCTATTTTATCTACTTCAAATGTAGATGCAGACTTGTGGCACTATAGGCTTGGTCAGATAAGTGAGAAGGGAATGAATGTTCTTAAGTCAAAGGGTAAGCTTTTAGATTTGAAAAGAATAGATCTAGATTTCTATGAGTGTTGTATTTTTGGGAAATAGAAGAAAGTGAGGTTTCTCAAAATTGGGTCAACAAAGAAGAAGCACAAGTTGGAGCCTGTTCACATAGACGTGTGGGGACCAGCTCAGGTAGCTTCTATTGGAGGATCATAGTATTATTTTTCTTTCATTGATGATGCTACAATAAAGGTATGGGCTTATTGCATAAAGAGGAAATCTAATGTTTTTGACACATTTAAAAAATGGAAAGCTTTGGTTGAGAATGAAACAGGTTTGAGATTGAAGTGCCTTAGATCTGACTATGGTGGTGAGTACTAAAGCAATAAATTCAATAGTTACTATTCTATGAGTGGAATATGTAGGGAAAGGATAGTTCCAAGGACACCTTAGCAAAATGGAGTTGCTGAAAGGATGAATAGAACAATAATGGAGCGTGCATGGAGTATGAGGTTGCATGCTAGTTTGCCCTTACAATTTTGGGCAGAAGCTATAGATATTGCAATTTACCTGATTAAAAAAGGACCTTTTACTACACTAGATGGTGGAATTCTAGAAGAGGCTTAGATAGGTAAAAAATTAGATCTTTCATTTCTCAAAGTTTTTGGTTTTGAAGCTTTTGTGCACATTGATAAAGAAAATAGAAAGAAGCTGGATACTAAATCTATGCGGTGCACTTTCATTGGTTATGGTTTTGGAGATTTTGGATTCCAGTTGTGGAATTTAAAAACTAACAAAATTATTAGAAGTCGTGATATAGTTTTCAATGAGAAGGTGATGTACAATGATCAGCTCAAGAGGCTGAATAATTTTGAGCAAAGCAATCTTGATTTGGAAGAGGTTATGATCCATAATGAGCTCATAGGTAAAAATCATCACTCACAAAAAAACATAGAGACCGACATCAGTCAGGTGGAAATCAATGTCAGTTAGGTAGAGACCAATGTCGGTCAGGTGGAAACTGACATCGATTAAGTGGAATCGACATTGGTCGGGTGTAGAATGACATCAATCAGAGATGACCAATATCAGTCACTATCAGAAGGAAATTTGGGCAGATAACAAGCTATAAATGAGTCTCAAATGCCCATAAGGAGGTCTGAAAGGGTAAGTAAACCTCCAATTCATTATTCCCCTTTTTTATACTACTTATTGCTCACTGATGGTGGAGAACTAGAAAGTTTTGATGAGGCAATGTAGGTAGAATCCAGGAAATAGTGGGAGCATGGCATGAATGAGGAAATTGATTCCTTGGAAGAGAACCATACATGGGATTTGGTTGAGTTTCTAGTAAGAAAGAAAGCACTAAAAAACAAATGGGTATACAAGTTAAAAGGAGAGAATGGATAAATGAGACATAAGGCCAGGTTGGTAATAAAGGGATTTGCACAAAAAATAGGTATTAATTTTGGTGAAATTTTTTCTCCTGTAGTAAAGATGACTTCTATTCAGACTATATTGTCTTTAGTTGTTATTAAGGATTTGCATCTTGAGTAGCGTGATGTTAAGACAAAATTTCTTCATGGAGATTTGGATGAAGAGATATATATGGATCAGCCAGAAGGTTTTGAGGTCAAAGGTAAGGAGAAACTTGTGTGCAGGTTGAAGAAAAGCTTATATGGTCTTAAGCAAGCTCTAAGACAGTGGTATTTGAGGTTTGACAAGTTTATGACAGAGCATGGCTTTAGTAAATGTCAATCTAGCCATTGTGTTTATCTTAATAGATTAGATAATGGTAGTTATATTATCCTGTTACTATATGTAGATGATATGCTTGTTGCAGGTTCACACATGCCAAAAATTACTGAGCTTAAGGTAAAATTAACTCACACATTTGCCATGAAGGATTTAGGAGTAGCAAAGAAAATCCTTGGTATGAGTATTAAGAGAGATAGGAAAAATCACAATTTGATTTTGTCTCAAGAGGATTATGTGAATAAGGTGTTAGAGAAATTCAATATGTAGGATGCAAAATAGGTAAGCACACCTATGGCTAGACACTTCAAGTTGAGCAAAGAATAGTGTCCTAAATCACATGATGAGGTTGAGTACATGAGTAGAGTTCCATATGCTTTAGTAGTTGGGAGCTTGATGTATGCAATGGTATGTATTAGACTAGATATTTCCCAAGCAGTGGGAGTTGTTAGCAAGTTTATGGCCAATCCAGGAAAGGAACACTGGAAAGTAGTTCAGTGGATTCTCAGATATCTGAGAGGGACCAGCAGTATGCATTTATGCTATGGAGGGTCAAACACTTCTCTACATGGGTATGTAGATTCAGATATGGCAGGTGACTTGGATGGTAGGAGAAGCACCACAGGATATGTGTTCACTATTGGTGGAATAGCGGTTAGCTGGATTTCAAAGTTGTAGAAGGTTATTGCCTTATCTACTAAAGAGGCAAAATACATTGTAGTCATAGAGGCTAGCAAGGAAATGATTTGGATGACTCAGTTCATGGAAGAGTTGGGAAAGGAGTAAGAGAGTTGCAGATTATATAGTGATAGTCAAAGTGTAATTCATTTGGAAAAGAATTCAGCTTTTCATTCAAGAACCAAACATATACAGCTTAGGTACCACTTCACTAGACAGGTATTGGAGGATGGACAATTGAAGCTAGAAAAGATCCATACGGATAAGAACTCTACTGATATGTTAACAAAGTTGATAACAAAGGAGAAGTTGAATCTTCACTCAACTTTTATTGGTCTTCAAGATTGAACTTGAAGAGAGAGAAATAAGCTAGAGGATGTTGTTGTATAGGTACAGGTGCAACTGTTTATCTCCAAGTGGGAGATTATTGAGTTATGGAGCTATAATCTGCACTAATGAGCTAATGTGGAGGTTTTTGGGTTTACATAGTAACTGACATTGGTTAGGGTTGACCAGCATCGATTAGGGGTCGTCTGGCATCGGTCATATTAGTTAGAACCAACTGACATCAGTTATGGGTCGATTGACATTGGTTAGGGGTTGGCTAGCATCGGTCATCTTCAGACCAACACTGAGTTTTGTGTGTTTCTAAAATTATATTTGTTCTATTTTTAGGAAAACATATTTGAGCCTTTAATTTAACAGGTGGATCTAACTATGGCAAATGCATAGATCATGAACCCTAGTGTTGTAGAATTATATATATTAGGGTTAGATCCTCATAGCATGGAGAATAATTCAGTAATTGAGTTGATTTTAATTGATAGAGATAGAGAGAGAGAACTCTTGAGGGAGAATTATTGTGCATCTAAGAGGTGTGAGGAGAAAGAGATTTCTTCATTGTATTTTCTTTTGGAAGAGTTTAATATAGATTGGTTGTTTCTTGTATCTCCTATTATTTTCCATTTCTAATTTCTAGTTACTTATTACTTGTAGTTTCAATTCCATGTTTAGTTGCTTATACAAAAGTAATCAATTGTACTCTAAGATCCTAACAACCCAAACCCTTTCCAAGCACATCGATGAAGATACATTTGGGCAAAGGTCAGGTTGCTAAGATATAAAAAAATTGAAAGTGAATGGCTGAATACAAGTCATGGTGGTGGGAGTAAGAAGTGGTTTATCAAGTGCCCCATAGATAAAATATGTTATATTATTGGGAATACCAAAAGGGACAAGGGTACCAATATTAGGATCATAATATGGATCATTCGTAAGGTTCCCAAATTCTTGTGGAGAGGAAAAAGCATCTAAAGCTAAAATTTGATATTCCCTAAGTGTAAGTCATTAGAATGTGGATTGCAAGGGGTGTTTGACCTAGATTTGTGATGAAGGAATAATTGAACTAATGGATGCTTCACTATTGTTGAAATTACAAGTATTTGTATGTTGGTTTGACATGGTGGTTTAGCTAGTGGTTGGTTGTGAAGAGGGTGAAGGTGGAATAAGAACATCATTAGGTTTATACATCATATTACAAGAAGTAAAGGGACAATGGAATGGTGGCCTTGGCTTTACCCTTTACATTTTTTTGGACCCCTTTACCCTTATCCTTGTGTTGGGATCTAAACCGTGTTACCATATGAATAGTATGGATAAGGGGAGAAGCTACTTGCTTTAGTTCATTTGTTACACTCCTTGGCGGGAGTAGAGAAGGAGATGATTAGGAAGAGGATCAAATAGGTGGAAAAAGAGGCAAAGGGCTTATATAAGGTTCATAAAATAGATCATCCTCCTCCAAAAGGCCATGAATGATAGTTTGGAGAGATTTACAATTCTCTATATCATGCCTAGGGGTTAATGGTAAAGAAAAATTAGATTGTCATTGAACCAAGTTGGCATTTGATGAGTGGGGTCAAAATGCTTGATGGGGGGTAAGTTAATGGTAGAATCTTGTAGGAGCCTTTGTAATATTTTTGTATAAGACTTCGATAAGGATTTTAGAGATAGTGGGGTTTGGGTTTTTGGTTTAGGTTTCTTGTTGGGTAAGGTATTTTTAACAGGATGTATGGTTTGTGGGGTAAGCCTGGCTGGAGGTTTCAAATGAATTATCCTAGTTCTAATTGGTTTAGAAATTAGGTATCTAGATGATAAGGGTTTATAGATGGGAAGGTGGATGGGGAATGGTTGGTGAGGAATGATGTTTAACTAGGAGATGGGATTGTTATAGGTAAAGAAAAAGGATATGGGTTTTTGGAGGAAAAGTAGGTTATGGGAATGGTGGAAGGATGTTGTCCTAAAATAGAAGGTAAGGGTGAAGGATATGGTATGGTTCTTCCTTGAAGTTGAGGTCTAGGAAATCCCTCCTTAATGGGCTTAATTGGATTAGGTTTTGGCTGGATTGGTGTGGTTAGATCTAGTCTCAAAGGAGGGTGAGTGGGATTTGGCATGGGAGGGATCCCCAAGGTTTTGATTGGCTTGGTAAAAGAAGCATAGCATGATTTAGTAATTTTAGATAGGGGTAATTGAGGTGGTCCCTTGGTAACTCTAAGAGGAGTAGTTGGTGTAATTGTAACAACAAGATCAAAAGTGGATTCTAGTGAAGTAAAGGGTTCAATTTTATTTTGATACGAGAGTCTACGTTGATGCCAAAAGGTATCTCTATCAAATTTAGGTTGGGAGGTGAACTCCAAACTTTAAACTAGCCAAGAGAAGGGTTTATAAACAAGAATTATTCCCTGATCTTTAGCTTTAAATTTTAAATCCTTTGGGGATGAAGAAGGAGCAGTTTTAATATTGTTATTCTTGGTGAAAGGTTCTAAAGGTAATAGTTGGGTAGATAGGGGTATTTTCTCTTGAGAGATGTCTTTCATGGAAGATATGGATGATTATGCAATTGGTGTGGTAAGGATAATGGTTTCATGTAGAAGGATTAGTTTAGTTTCCTCATTGGTTCAGTTGTCCAAAGGAATAAATGATTTTTTGAGTTGGATTGGAGGAGTGAATAAAATGGTTAATGGAGTGACCATATCCTTAGGTGTTTCCACCATAGTAAGGGTGGGTGAAACCTTGGTTTTATCCAAGTAATTAGAATGGAAAGTCACTTATTTTGTTTGGGCATTTGAAGGGGTTGGTGGTTGGTGGTTCTCCTTAATTTGGGTGATAGAAGTAATAACTTCTTCGATAATGGGCACATTACTAATGACATTGATTACATGTGCCTCATGTGAATTGGAGGATTTGGGTTGGTTTTCATGGTGTTGGGCTGAAGGTGGATGGTTTGGAAATGGTTTTCAAAAAATATCAGGGATTGGTTTGAATGAGCATTTGGGTTGTCAAACAAAATCTCCCCATTATCAATTAGGTCCTATACAATGCTTTAAAAAGTATTGTATCTATCAATATTATGTCCAACAACCTGATGATAGTCACAATGATCATTCTCATTTTACCACTTAGGAAAGGGGTGAGAAGTATCAAATTATTGAACGGGTTTGATGGGTGGAAGTTGGATTAAATTGGCCTTGAGTAATTTCTCCAACATCGATGCACAAGATTCTCCAATCGAGATAAATGGTTTTAAAGGGACCTAATTTTGAGTATGGTTTTTGCAATTAGAAGGGTTATTGGTTGGAGGTGTTTGGTTGATGGATGAAGGAGGTGTGGTTTTAAGAATGATTGAATGTGTTGATGCTTTTGATTTAGAATTGGTTGGGTTCATATTCTTGGTGGAATATGACTCCATGGATTTGAAACTAGAATTTGTATTTCAAATCTTCAACTTCCCTTCATCAATAACATGATTTTCCAATTTATGGGCCATAGTAAAAGCTTCATCAAACGTCCTAAAGGTTTGGACTTAGGGAGTTAGAGTAATGTGTTTAGCATAGCCTTAGGAAAATAATTTGATCAATTTGGGTTGAGGTAATGGGAAAGTGGGTTGATTAATAAGACCTCTCCATCTAACAACGAAATCAACAATAGACTCATCTTTAAACTATTTGATGGAGTATAGGTCTGTAATGGAAACCTTTTTAGATATGTTTATAGAAAAGTGTTCCAAAAAGGTTTTCACCAATTAATAGAAAGAAAATATAGAATGAGTGGGAAGAGTACTATACCAGTCAAGGGTGGCCATGGATAATGACATGGGAAAGGTTTGGAGGAGGAGGGCATCATCATAAGTGATAAATTAACATGCATGTCAGAACACTCTTAAGTGTTACTGAGGGTCCTCTTTACCTTGGAATTTAGAAAATTTGGGCAATTACCATTGATAAGGATAAGCATGAATAGGTACAGAGGGATGGATATGATCATTATAAATTTGGTCATAAGATAAAAGATTGGTTGAAGTGGAGATGGATGACTCTAAACTAGTCATTTTGTCCATGAGCATTTTTATTAGGTCAAATTTGGGTTGAGAAACCACATAATTAAGAGGTGCATTTTATTGAGGTTAGTTCATGACCATGTACGAATAGGTAGTAGATGGAACTAATGAATTCACATACTGATAGGTGGTGCCAAGAGGCTGAGATAGTGGCACATAAGAAATACTTGGTATAAAAGGTTGGGTGGTGGTTGGTATGTAACCTTATAGGTTAGGGAAATATTGGTAAGTTGTCATAGGCATGTGTTGAAGAAAATATGTGGGTGGTATTTTAGAGATAGTAGTAAATTAGGAAGGTTGAAGTTGGGTGGTTACCTTAGTGCTAATTGGAGGAAGGTTTTAAGGTATAGAGAGCACTAATATTTGAAGTGTAACTATGGTCAAAGGATTGGTTAAAACTAAAGGGAAGATAGGAGATGAAATAGAAGATAATGCCATAATAGTTGGGGCATAGGTAACCAATGGTAATGTTGAAACTACATGGGGTGTAATTGGTGGTTTTTGGTTGGGTGGTGGAAGATTGGTTTGGGTTTGGGTGGATGGGATGTTGGAAGAGGTCTGAGTTAATGGTTGAGTTGAAGTCATTCCTATCATGAGGTTGGATGGCATACCAAGAAAAGGTTCAAAAAAAGGAACTAAAATGGGAGGGGTACGATGAGGCAAGGTGTTAAGATAATGTTGCAAGGTAACTGGATTATTGTTGAGAAAGGTGGTGAAGTCCAGATCTCCTTCAGATATATATGGGATTCTAGAAGGAGATGGTGGTGGATGAGAATGGTGAGGTGAACCATGGGGAGATTTATCAACATTCAAGGTATAATCCATGGATGAAGATGAAGGTGGTGGTTAATTATATTGATTTTTCACTTGTCTATCAAACCATATGAAAAATTTGGAAGTGGACAAGGAAACTTTCACATCAAATAATGAGCAATCCAAGAAAATTCCAAAATAAACAAAACACACACTAAAAGTATAATTAATCTTAGGATTTATTTTAAATCATTTTTGGCTTATGCCTTAAAGAGTGTGAAAAAGAAAATTGGCTTATGATTCAGGTACTAAAAATCTATCTAAGGATGGTTTCAAGTTAATTTTGGGTGCTCAAATAATCTACACTAGACCAGGTACATGGCCTGGTCCTGGGGGCTTTCTCCCCACACTTCACAAAGTTGAAGTTGAGTTGAGCTGCTTAGCCAATAGATACCATTCGTCTAGAGTTTATACTCTATCAAAGAATGGAATGGGTCCTCCCCTTGGTGGTGAAATCTAATTGGGATCATCAAGTAGGGTAAGGTGATCTAAAGGGTGATTAAATCCCAATGGGCCTTATCTCAAGTATGTTTTGATGTGTTCTTTGGAGCAATGGTTTGGTAGTGTAACATTTGTGTTCTATAATTTATTCTTAATGCGATTAATTGATCTAGGTGAGATACATAGTAAATAGGCAATCCAATGGATGCACTTAATTTTAACCCAAAATTATATATTTGGTTTCTTTGAATGCAAAAAAGGAACAATGCAATAATGCGAGATGACAATGCAACCTATCCCTAGAATAATGTTTGCACTTTTTTTTGGTTCATTTTTTATTTTAGAATAGAAAAGTAAAATAAGTTTTATGTTTTTTAGAATTTAAAGACTTGAAAAAATGTAGTAAACATGAGATTCACTAATGCAACTATATGAAATAAATAGAACTATGAACCCTTAAGGAGTCCCACTGGGCATGCCATAATGTTTCACTCAATTTCTTACTCTAATTCTTTTTGCTTTGAAAGAGAAGAGAAACAATAGATAAGGGGTGTATACCTGGTAGAAAGTTGCATGCATTAATATCTAGGCAAAGTGGGAACTCTTCTTTGGCAAGGGAAGAATGACCTAAAATCACATGAACTCATGAAAAATATGTTAATAGAAAATTAAGGGGCTACCTGGTGAGAAACCAGTCCTAAGAAAGGAATATGCTTCCTTAAATGGATGTCAGCCCTTGTTCAACATTCAAGTTTATTGATAAAAGAGAAATTACAAATAGTAGATATGAAAATGATGTTGATGAATAATAAAATAAGTCTAATCTATAGCAGGGTTGATATTATCAAAATAATGATTCCAAAATATAGTAGCTTCATCAATATCCTCCTAGATTACAGCTAACTATTCTTCTACATCCTCCAATTGGGGTATGAAAACCATAATACAAAGGGATAACTCAAAGGCAATGTCACTTTGATCAATAAATAGGGTTATGGGACAATGTGAAGGTCAAAGATGTTATCCATCTCATGTGCAAATCCTAATAAGGTCATCTACATGTAATAAATAAATTAAGGTCAGGTCTATAAAAATCAAAAAATAGTTCAAGTGTAGGTCAAAGGGTGGCCAAAAGTCTGAAGAGGTAAGAAGGGGGATAAAATAACAATCTATGATTTTATGTGACAGTGGCCATTAGTGGTTAGGCTGATCATTTACAGTTGTCCTAACCATTGATAGTTGGGTGACCAGTGGTGGATGATATAACCAGTAATGGTTATGGAAATCATTAGCAGTTACCTATTAATAATTAGTTGGGGAAGGAAGATGAGTTAGAAATGGGTATCTAAAGGGCAAGGAGGGTCTTAGGGGTATAATGGGTAGGGAAAAGGGGGAAGGGAAGGTGTTTAATAGAGAACACACTATTAATGAGTAAATAAAGATTAAAAAAATGAAGAAAACAAAGTGAACTAACTTTGCTTTAAAGTGCTAAAAGGTTGAATGCCTAGAGGGATGCAGGCAGTGTAATGGTACTTTGGCTTGGGAATCACACAGATAAAGCTTTGGGTTATTAAATTCCTACATAGAAAATAAGAGAGTCTAAATGCATGAATTCTAGTCCCATATCTCCTCCAAGATCCCTATACTTATAGCACAAAACTTCCTAAATGAGGAGAGAGAGTTACCAAATTGAAGGAGGCAAAGTTGCTAATTTGGTCTTGGATAAGTGTAATGGACTAATGGAAATAAATCCATGAGTTTTGGCATGGGAAAGTTGCCAATTTATTAGTGCAAGCTTGTTTATAGCTAGAAGTTTCTAAGTTTTTGAGTGAGGGTATCTGACCATTGATGGTTAGGCTAACCATCGACTGTTGACCCTCTAAGGAAAAAGAGGTAAAATTCAAGGTATTGAGTGGTTTTTTTAAGTTTGTGTAAATAAGGGTCAACTAGGTTAATAGAGGAGTTAACTAGGTCAAGTTTAAGATCCAAGTCCTGGCATGACAACCTAAAAAATGGTTTGAGGGACATTTTTAAGTGTCTACACCAACCTTCCACATACTACCTCATAAATGCCTTGCTTTTCAACTTGACTAAACTACTAATTGTGTTTCTTATTTGGGAGGGGTACCTATAGGTGGTCTTACATGGTTTAAGCTTGAAAATGATACTTATAGGCATCCATATAGTTTCCTATGGCCATTATACATTCATTTGAACTCATTTATATCATTTTCACACTATACTGACCCCATTAATATATCTTCTTAGCTCACTACTATGTCATAGTAAGGGATAGTTGATTGTGTTGTAACAATATGGGGTCTTATCGGGTGTATATTACCCTTAGAAATTATGTCATATACCATTTTGATCATATGATATCCTAAGGATTCATATTCTATCAAAAAATGTTGTTGTTTCTATGCTTAAACTCCTACCATGGATGATGTAAGAGTTTCTAGTTAGTTATAGGTGAGTAGTTTCAAAGGAAAGGACACCTATAGGTTTAGATGGGGCTCAAAACACTACATATCAGCCTCTCTTGATGAAATTTGTGCTCATTGGTATTCCCTTCACTCAATAAGATCATTCAAACATGAATATATGCCTAATTTTCCATTTGAGATGTAGAGGTTTCTTTGGAGCTCAAATCCTATAGATGTCACTATTAAACATTAGTGATCAAATATGCATGTTGGACCCCTTCAAACACTACTTTATACCAATCATTCACCCTCTTAATTTTTCAGAGCTCTTCCACTATGTGAGGGATATAAGGTGAGTACATTTTGATGTATCAATACTCTATATGATGTCATCATATGACATCCACAAATGTGTTAGGTGCTCTATTTTTTATGTTTCAGGGATTTGATCCCTAAATTCATAGTCATCACCTTTAAAGATAGTCCTCAACCTTAATAACCAATATATCATTCCAAATATGTCTATCATGATCTATACAACACACTAGGACATCAATAAGGGTTTCATCATGTCTAATGTCCTCCATAAAACTCCTTCATGTCTATGTAGTACCACTTATAGGTGGACTTTTGCAAGTATAAGGTAGTAGATGTGAGTTTAGGCAGTGAGCATGGAATATAAGCCTTCAATTGGTTTTAGACCTTATCAAAGTTTTAAAATACATCTTTATCATGTTTAAGGACCTAAAGCAAGATTCAAAACTCTTATTTTAGTGTTTCTTACCCTCTTGTAGGTGCTGATGAAGTTGCAAACAGCGCAGTGAATGGAAACATGAATAATACACATGGTGTAAGAGCCTTCAAAAAGTCTTGTACCTTCTCCAAATGATAAAATGGATCCCCTTAAAATTTTTAGGACTTATAATAAGTTAAAATAACTCCATTATAATGTGACACTCTCTCTCCATGGCACTTGTAAGTGCACATTCATGGTTGATTGTGTTTGAGTGTTACATATGACTATCATAGTACCTTTTATGTCATTTTTGTTGACTTATGGAGCTAAAAGCTTCACTAATGAGCTAATGGAGGTTGTTAGGCTTACACAATAATTGACATCAATTAGAACCAATCAAAATTAGTTAGGGGTCAATGAGCATCGGACATATTAGCCAGAACCAACTGACATCGGTTAGGGATCGACCGACACCGGTTAGGGGTTAGCTAGCATCAATCATCTTTAGACTGACATCGACTTCTGTGAATTTCCAAAATTATTCTATTTTTATGAGGTTCTATTTTTAGATAAAAAAATTTGAGCCTTTGATTTAAGAGGTGGATCTAAGGGTGGTGAATGCATGGCTCATGAACCCTAGTGTTGTAGTATACTATATATTAGGGTTAGATCCTCATAGCATGTAGAATAATTCAGTAATTGAGTTGATTGTAATTGATTGAGAGAGAGAGATAACTCTTGAGGGAGAATTATTGTACATCTGAGAGGTGTGAGGAGAAAAAGATTTCTTCATTATATTACCTTCTGGAAGAGTTTAATACAGATTGGTTGTTTCTCGTATCTCCTATTATTTGTTGTTTCTGATTTCTAGTTACTTATTACTTCTGGTTTCAATTTCATGTTTAGTTGCTTATACAAAAGTAATCAATTATACTCTAAGATCCTAACAACTGGTATCAAAGCATGTTAGTGTTTTTTTATTACAAAATTCACTCACAGGGTTTTCTGATTGAGTGGGAGTAAAGCAATGGCAGAAGAAAGTAAACTAAGAATGGAGAAATTCAATGGCAAGAATTATCAATTATGGAGAAAGCAAATTGAAGATTATCTGTATTAGAAAGATTTGTATTTACCATTGGGTGGGGTTTCAAGGAAGCCCACAAATATGGAAGATGAAGAATGGAATGTTCTTGATAGAAAAGCTCTTATATCTATAAGGTTAAGCCTGGCAGCTTTTGTGTTTTCCAACTTATCACAGGCAAAGACAATGGTAGAGTTAATAGATACTTTGGAAAATTTATATGAAAAACCCTTAGCTTTGAATAAGGTATATCTTATGAAGCAATTATTTAATTTGCAAATGCAGAAAGGTGGATCTACATCTAGTCATCTTAATGATTTCCATATAATAGTAAATCAATCAAATTCAGTGAAAATAGTTTTTGATAATGAAATTAAGGCTCTCTTAATCTTATGCTCTTTACCTGAAAGTTGGCATAGTTTGGTAATGGCAGTTAGTAATACTGCATCTGCTTTGAATATCTTGAAAGTTGATGATGTTGTTAGCGTAATCTTGAATGAAAAAATTCATAGGAAAAGCACAAGGGAAACATTAGGTAATGCATTAAGTGTTGAAAGAAGGGGAAGGCAAAGAGAGAAGGGAAAGCAAGGTAAATCAAGGTCAAAGATGGGAAGTAGATCCAAATCTAGAAATGGAAGAATAACCTGCTAGAATTGTGGAGAGAAAGGGCATGCAAAGAAAGATTGTTGGTTGAAGGATAACAAAGAAAATCAGCATGAAAGTAATAAAGAAGTAAAAGTTGTAGGTATTGTTGCACAAGATGATCTTACATTTTCTTTGGATAATAAAGTAGAATCATGGGTTTTAGATTCTGGTGCCTCTTTCCATGCAACCCCCAATAGAGAATTTTTCAATGATTATGTCCATGGAGATTTTGGAAAAGTTTATTTAGGGGATGATGAGCCTTTTAAAATTGTTGGCAAAGGAAAAGTACAGCTAAAATTGCAGAATGGCAACACATGGGTGTTGAAGGATGTCATGCATGTACCCATCCTGAAGAGGAATTTGATTTCTATAGGAAAGTTGGGTGATGAGGGTTGCACAATAACTCTCATAGCTGAATCTTGGAAAGTTTCCAAGGATGCACTTGTATTAGAAAAAGGTAAGAGAGTAGGTACACTTTATCTATCTACTTGTATTATTGATTATTCTCCTATTTTATCTACTTTAGATGTAGATGTAAAATTGTGGCACTGTAGGCTTGGTCACATGAGTGAGAAGGGAATGAATGTTCTTAAGTCAAAAGGTAAGCTTTTAGATTTGAAAAGCATAGATTTATATTTCTATGAGCATTGTATTTTTGAGAAATAGAAGAAAGTGAGGTTTCTCAAAATTTGGTCAACACAGAAGAAGCACAAGTTAGAGCTTGTTCACACAAACATGTGGGGACCAGCTCAAGTAGCTTCTATTAGAGGATCATAGTATTATGTTTTTTTTATTGATGATGCTACAAGAAAGGTATGGGTTTATTGCATAAAGAGGAAATCTGATGTTTTTGACACATTTAAGAAATGGAAAGCTTTGGTTGAGAATGAAACAGGTTTGAGATTGAAGTGCCTTAGATGTAACAATGGTGGTGAGTACTACAGTAATAAATTCAATAGTTACTATTCTATGAGTGGAATACATAGGAAAAGGGAAGTTCCAATGACACCTCAACAAAATAGAGTTGTTGAAAGGATGAATAGAACAATAATGGAGCATGCATGGAGTATCAGGTTGCATGCTGGTTTGCCCTTATAGTTTTGAGCAGAAGCTGTAGATAATGTGATTTACCTGATTAGTAGAGGACCTTCTACTACACTGGATGGTGGAATTCCAAAAGAGGCTTGGATAGGTAAAAAGGTAGATCTTTCATTTCTTAGAGTTTTTGGTTCTGAAGCTTTTGTGCACATTGATAAATAAAATAGAAAGAAGCTAGATGCTAAATCTATGCGGTGCACTTTCATTGGTTATGGTTTTGGAGATTTTAGATTCCAATTATGGAATTTAGAAACTAACAAAATTATTAGAAGCCATGAAGTGGTTTTCAATGAGAAGGTGATGAATAGTGATCAGCTTAAGAGGTTGAATAATTATGAGTAGGGCAATCTTGATTTGAAAGAGGTTATGATCCGAAATGAGCTCATAGGTAAAAATTATCACTCACAAAAAAACACAAAGATAGACGTTGATCAGGTTGAAATCAATGTCAGTCAGGCAGAGACTGACGTCAGTTAGGTGGCAATCAGTGTCGATTAGGAGGAACTAACATCGATCGGGTGAAGACCGGTGTTGGTCAAAGATGATCGAGATCGATCACTGTCAGAAGAAAATTTAGGCAGACAGCTAGCTGTAAATGAGTCTCAAACACCCATAAGGAGGTTTGAAAGGGTAAGTAAACCTCTAATTCATTATTCCCCTTCTTTATACTACTTGTTGATAACTGATGGTAGAGAACCAGAAAGTTTTGATGAGGCAATGCAGGTAGAATCCTGGAAACAGTGGGAACATGGCATGAATGAAGAAATTGATTCCTTGAAAGAGAACCATAAGTGGGATTTATTTGAGTTGCCAGTCAGAAAGAAAGCACTAAAAAACAAATGGGTATATAGGTTAAAGGAAGGAGAGAGTGGACAAATGAGACATAAGGCCAGGTTGGTAGTAAAGGGATTTGCACAAAAACTAGGTATTGATTTTGGTGAAATTTTTTCTCCTGTAGTAAAGATGACTTCTATTCAGACTGTATTGTCTTTAGTTGTTATTGAGGATTTACATCTTAAGCAGCTTGATGTTAAGGCATCATTTCTTCATGGAGATTTAGATGAAGAGATATATATAGATCAGCTGGAAGGTTTTGAGGTCAAAGGTAAAGAGAAACTTGTGTGCAGGTTGAAGAAAAGCTTATATGGTCTTAAGCAAGCTCCAAGACAATGGTATTTGAGGTTTGACAGGTTTATGATAGAGCATGGCTTTAGTAAATGTCAATCTAACAATTGTGTTTATTTTAACAGATTAGATAATGGTAGTTATATTATCTTGTTACTGTATGTAGATGATATGCTTGTTGTAGGTTCACACCTGCAAGAAATTACTAAGCTTAAGGTAAAATTAGCTCACACATTTGCCATGAAGGATTTAGGAGCAGTAAAGAAAATCCTTGGCATGAGTATTAAGAGAGACAAGAAAAATCATAGTTTGATTTTGTCTTAAGAGGATTATTTGAATAAGGTGTTGGAGAGGTTCAATATACAGGATGCAAAACTAGTAAGCACACCTATGGCTAGACACTTCAAGTTGAGCAAAGAACAGTGTCATAAATCACATGATGAGGTTGAGTACATGAGTAGAGTTCCATATGCTTCAACAGTTGGGAGCATGGTGTATGTAATGGTATGTACTAGACTAGATATTTCCCAAGCAGTGGGAGTTGTCAGCAAGTTTATGGCCAATCTAGGAAAGGAACATTGGAAAGCAGTTCAGTTGATTCTCAAATATTTGAGAGGGACTAGCAGTAGCCATTTATGCTATGGAGGGTCAAACACTTCTCTACATGGGTATGTAGATTCAGATATGGCAGGTGAATTGGATGGTAGGAGAAGCACCACATGATATGTGTTCACTATTGGTGGAATGGCGATTAGCTAGATTTCAAAGTTGTAGAAGGTTGTTGCCTTGTTTACTACAGAGGCAGAATACATTGCAGTCACAGAGGCTAGCAAGGAAATGATTTAGATGACTCAGTTCATGGAAGAGTTGGGAAAGGAGAAAGAGAGTTGTAGATTGTACAGTGATAGTGGCAAAGAATTTATCCTTTCATTCAAGAACCAAATATATACAGCTTAGGTACCACTTCATTAGATAGGTATTGGAGGAAGGACAGTTGAAGCTGGAAAAGATCCATATAGATAAGAACCCCACTAATATGTTAACAAAGTCAGTAACAAAGGAGAATTTGAATCTTCATTCAAATTTTGTTGGTCTTTAAGATTGAATTTGAAGAGCAAAAAACAAGTTAGAGGATGTTGATGTATAGGTACAGGTGTAGCTATTTATCTCCAAGTGGGAGATTGTTGAGTTGTGGAGCTAAAAGCTTCACTAATGAGCTAATGGAGATTACTGGGCTTACACAATAATTGACATTGGTCAAAACTAGCTGTCATCAGTTAGGGTTTGATCGGCATTGGTCATATTAGCTAGAACCAACTGACATTGGTTAGGGGTCGACCAACATCGGTTAAGGGTCGGCTAGCATCGGTCATCTTCAGACCGACACCGACTTCTATGCATTTCCAAAATTGTTCTATTTTTAGGAGGTTCTATTTTTAGATGAACATATTTGAGCTTTTGATTTAAGAGGTGGATTTAAGGGTGGCAAATGCATGGTTCATGAACCCTAGTGTTGTAGTATACTATATATTAGGGTTAGATCCTCATAGCATGTAGAACAATTCAGTAATTGAGTTGATTGTAATTAATTGAGAGAGAGAGAGAAATCTTGAGGGAGAATTACTATACATCTGAGAGGTGTGAGGAGAAAGATATTTATTCATTGTATTTCTTTTTGGAAGAGTTTAATACAGATTGGTTGTTTCTCGTATCTCCTATTATTTGTTGTTTCTGATTTCTAGTTATTTATTACTTCTGGTTTCAATTCCGTGTTTAGTTGCTTAGATAAAAGTAATCAATTATACTCTAAGATCCTAACAATTTTAAGGCTTAACTCACTATATCATTTTCCAAAAATATATCCAAAAGCTTGTAAACTTCCATCATACTTCCATAAATGTTCTTAGGGCCCTTATATGCCATGATCATAAGTGAGAATAAACTAGGAGCTAATTATATTTCACATTGAGATACAACCTCTATGATACTAACCTTGGAGATTGAATATCTTAAATAATGATATTTACATGGCTTTTGAAATGATTTAAACATCATGTTACATTATATTAATCCATTTTAGAGAAAGAGACCTTCTATAAATGGTAAAATTTGAATGTAAGTTCACTATTAACACCTCCTTGCAATATTATTTGTTTGAGATATCAAATCCTTTCCAAACATGAGAATAAGAATAGGTAACATGAAAAGAGATATTCAACATTATCTAGAGATAAAATCACTAGCTAAGCTGTATAAAATGGTTCAAATACGAGCAAATCCTATAGGGTATGGGAAATAGTAAGAAAAATAGTATATTCAACTTATTAAAGATTGTTCATAAATAATAATACACCATTATATATAATCAAAGCATTAAAGTTAATATTAACATGTTTATTATCACTCCCCAAAGGCATTTCACCTAAAAGTTATCCAACTAGCCACACCAATGAAAAACTTGTTAACTAGTTTCATGTGCATTATGGAATGATAGGAGAGTAGAATGGTTTTTTACTATTTTTGGAACTTTAAAATCATTTAAAGTGTGGAAATGAGATTTATTATGTTGAATATCCATCCCAAAATATCCTCACATGTTCCATTCTCTCTCATAGGCCGTACACCTTTTAAAACTCCTTATTTTGTAGTTTTTTCTTGATTTTTAGTTATCACCTACAATTTTTTATTTAAAAATTAACATATATGATAGGTATTGACACATTTTAAATTAGAATGAGTTTTGAAACACTTGTCTTTCCTTGAAAACTACACCATTTTCATTAAATGCTCATTTATGACCTCTAAAAGACACATGACATAAAGACCTAAGTAGACTATGACCAAGGCTAATATAGCATTAAATCACATAAAATAAACCATGAAACACCATAATATATAATATTAGATCCCTATATAAGTTTTTGACTATAGGGGGTTGACCCATTTTGACTTGTGGTCAAAATGGTCAACAACCATCTTTACCATTAGGGGATTTTGATTTATCATGCTTAGGAAAACTTGAAGAGCCAGTCCTAACAAAGGACTATGTCATTACAAACCAATTTTAATATTTTCCAACCATGTTGAAGATGGTTTGACCCTTATAGTGGATGAAACTATAGAAGTTAACATCGAGACTCTAGATGACTTGAAATAGATCAAACTAGGCACGCCCCTCACTGAAGAGGAACATGGCATCTTCATATCCCTTTTGAGTGAATTTGTTGATATATTTGCATGGGCCTACTTAGACATGCCTAGTTTGGACCCTACCTTGGTTTTTAACTAATTTTTGTTACATCATGATGTCAAACCTATAAAACAAAAATTATTCAAGATGCATCCTTGTATTGTTATATTAGTGAAGAAAGAATTGGAAAAGATCTTATAAGTAGGATGTATTCGATCGATCAACTACTCATAGTGGATCTAAAATGTTGTACCAATTAGTAAGAAGCTAGAATTAATCATACTATATACTAATTTTAAGGACATAAACAAGTCCTACCCAAAGGATGACTTTCCTCTACCAAACATTGATATGATTATTGACTCTACAATAGGTTATGAAATGATTTCACTAATGGATGGATTCTCAGTATACAACCAGATCTAAATTGCACTAGAAGACCAAGAAAAATAGCATTCACCACACCGTGGGGGATGTTCTATTATCAAGTTATGCCATTTGATCTTAAAAATGTTGGGGCCATATACCAAAGATCCATGACCATCATATTTCACAATATGATGCATGAGATTATTGAAGACTATGCCGATGACATTCTAGGTAAATCAAAGACTAGGGCCGATCATCTAGCAACACCACAAAGGATATTTGAAAGACTACATGAATATAAAGTCAGGATCAATCCTAAGAAGTGTGTTTTTATAGTTACTTTAAGAAATTTACTTGACTTTATTGTGTCTCACCAAGGCATTAAAGTTGATCTAACCAAAGTATAAGCCATAACTCATAGGCTACCATCAACCAATTTGAAGCAACTATGAAGTTTATAGGGCAAGATCTAGTCTATCAGATGCTTCATATCTCAGTTGGCCAACAAGTTCCATATTTTTACACACCTAAAAAAGGGTGTTTTATTTCATTGAGATGATGAATACTAGAAAGCTTTTCAACATTTGAAGGAATATATTGCAAATCCCCCTATTTTGTTGCCACTAATGCCAGGAAAGTCATTCTTACTATATCTATCTGTTATAGATATATCCCTAGGGGCGCTTCTAGCTCAACATGATGATAATGTAAAAAACATGTCATATACTATTTAAGTTGTACAT
Source organism: Torreya grandis (assembly GCA_037957365.1). Taxonomy (NCBI): domain Eukaryota; kingdom Viridiplantae; phylum Streptophyta; class Pinopsida; order Cupressales; family Taxaceae; genus Torreya; species Torreya grandis. The sequence continues at coordinate 2,970,366 of JARHVA010001854.1, read as the reverse complement.
TGGTTGGATATGAGCACAATTATATGCCCATTAAAAAAGCTAGTTTAGCTATGGTCTATACAACTCAAAAATTATGACATTACATGTTAAACAATAAGATCATGGTTATTTCAAAAGTGTATCCATTCAAGTATCTACTATCTAAAATATATTTAAAAGGTCACATGGCCAAATGGATCATGCTCCTCAATGAGTTTGAGATAGAATACATGAAACAAAAAGCCATCAAGGGATAGGTCCTTGCAAATTAGCTTGTCAAAGCACCCCTTGTAGATATAGAACCTCTAACACTCCAATTTCTAGATGAATCTATTATGACCATCATTAAAATACCTCTTGAGGAGCAATACTAGAACCTGTATTTTGATGGATCATTCACAACACATGGATTGAGAGCAAGCCTTTTGTTTATTACACCACAGGGGGATATAATCTCTAAGTCATTTAGGATTAAATTTCCTTGTACCAATAACATGACCAAATATGAATCACTTTTTTGGGGGCTCCGACAGACAGTTTAATGGAACATATAGAATATAAATGTTTATGATGATTCTTAGTTAATCATCAATTAGGTTATAGACCATTTTTAGACCAAAAATGATAAACTTGTCCCTTACCATGCCATGGTTGACACTCTCAAACAAAACATTACCGATGTCTAATTTAAACATATACCAAGGGCCAGTAATATAATAATAGATTCCATGGCCACTAGTGGATATTTTATTCAACATACAGACATAGCCAAAGAATGCCAATTCCTCATTTAAAATCTACTAGTGTCAACTAATGAACCTTCAACTATCATAATGATCTATGATATTGTTGGTCCCAGCTCTATTTTTATTATTCTGACCTCTATGCCTATATTTATGAATAAATAATGCCACCAAACCTATCTCACAAGTAATCCAAATCCTTTATCCACCATGCCACATGTTATACTTTATTTGGACCAACTCTATACTACCATAGATTTGATGGAACTCTATTTCATTATTCAACTTCAATAAAATCTACATTAGCTATATGGGAAGTTCACAAAGGAGTATATGGATCCCACACAAGTAGGGCCATCCTATCTAAAAAGTTGTTTTGTATTGGGTACTATTGGCCAATGATGGATGTAGATGCAATTGTGTATGTGAAAACATGTGATAAATGTCAAAGGCATGCCAATCTTATTCATGCCCTAACTAAGACTTTGAAACTAATACTTACACCATGGCCATTTTCTATATGGGGCCTTGATCTTATTGGGAAGATAAACCCCACCTCATGTAATGACCACAAACATATCCTTACCACCACTGAATATTTCACTAAGTGGGTTGAAGTTATACCCTTCACTTATATGATTAGAAATAAAATTTCCAAATTCATCTTTAACAATCTCATTTGCCACTATGGTATCCCTTCTGACATTATATCTGATAATGGTGGATAATTAAGAAATAATGATGTTACATCATTATATGTCAAATGCAATATTACCCAACATTTTTCTATAGCATATTAGCCACAAGGTAATGGCTAGGTAGAAGCATCTAATAAAAACATTGTCACCATCCTTAAGAAGATTGTAAATGATGTCGTCTATGATTGGCACCTTCAAATATTCCATGATCTTTGGGTATATCTTAACAACTATCATACTCTAAAATAATCCACTCTATATTCACTTGTTTATGTCATTGAGGTCATTCTTCCCATTGAGTTTGAGTTACCTTCTTTGCATATCTCTTTGAAACATGTCCTAGATGATGAATACTATCAAGTTGCTTGCCTGTAATAATTGGAATTACTTGATGATAAATTCATGGCCATAGTTAACAACATTCAAGCATACCAAAATAAAATCCATAGCCAATACAATCAACACGTTAAACACATATAATTTGAGCTTGGTGATCTTGTTCTTATTGAAAACCAACAAAATACCATGATTGAGACTAAACACAAAGTCAATTTCAAACCCAACTAGATAGCCCTTTCATCTTTATTTCAAACTATGGCACTAGAGCATACAAACTCACTACACCAGATGGAGATGAACTTGATGAGCCAATGAAAATTATACACCTTAAGCATTACTTTGCTTGAGATACCTAGTGTATTATCTATGAAGCCTATTTTAGTTGTACCATATACCATTATATCATACCTTTCTTATTGACTGAGTTGTTTTCACCTTCCCTAAATACCCATTGACCTTGGTTTTATTTCATTAGTTCCATGGCCACTTTCTACATGAGGATTTAAATCAATTTCAGTAATTATTTTAGTATTCCAAATAGAGGACATATTTTGGAGCAATATGATACTGGTTTGGCATTTGCATCCTTGATTTCTTTTTTAATTTTATACTAAGTATTCTTGATTATAACCACCTTTGGGAAAATTAGTGTTTCATCATCGTGCTACTAATTTTAAATATTGATGGGTAAATTAGAGGCAAAAATTGTTTATCATGCCTTGAAGTAACAGCTTACCATTCCTATGTCATACTATGCCATTTGCCAACTTTGTCTATTATTTTTGAATTAATTGCTACACTAATCAAATCCCTCCACTATAAGGCAAAACTATAGTGACTTGAGGTCCCATCCTAGGACTATGTAGGTAGTGCTTAATTCACATTGAGTTCATCTTAGTCACCCCTTTACTATACTCTCACCATTTTATGAGAAACCCAAGCCACACACTTACCATTTTATGAGAAACCCAAGCCACACACTCACCATTTTATGAGCAACCTAAGCCACACTCTCACCATTTTGTGAGAAATATTTAGTTTTCACACTCTCACCATTTTGAGAGTAACTTAAGACATGATCTCATTGTTTTATGAGCAACCTAAGCCATTCTCTCACAATTTTATGAATAATCTTTAGTTTGCACACTCTCACCATTTTACGATCAACCTAAGCCATGCTCTCACCATTTTGAGAGCAATTTTAAGTCTCAAAGCTCTCATTAATTTATGATCTTGGACCATTTTATATCTCATCATTATCAATCAAATTGAGATATGTATAAAATTACAAAAACATTTGTAAATACAATTTGGAAAATCCTAAACATTGACCACTTCTTTGCTTTAAGGATTATAGGATCCCTAACTATTTCACAAGAAACCTCTTATAATTTAGTTTCCCCATCCTTATTGGTATTATATCTCATGCTCTCACTATTTTATGAACATGTTCCCATATTCTTCTATCACATCCATTATATTTTTCTTCTCGTCATTTTCTTCTATCACATTTCTTAGGATAACTACATTTAACCTAAAGTTTATGTTAGATATTACATCCATGGAACTATGTAGACAATGTCCACTTACCTAGTACATCTGAAGATATCTTAGCCACCCCATTCCTTTTCATCTATTCCCCCATCTTATTTGTCTCTTATCATTTAAGGACAATTTTCATCATCTTGTTTGTGTTTTGTTATTTATACTAACATTGTGATTAACCATTGTTTGTGTTTTATGTTCTTTTTTTTTGTTTATTATTTTTTTCTATTTGTTTATTTGTTTTTTCTTATTGTTCCTTGATTTAGTCTATGTGCATTCATTGGGTGATTCCTTGTGCATTATTTTTGAATCCATCCATATTCATATGTCAACATTATCATCATGGTTTTTATCATTACTACATTATTTTAAATTGTTTATTGGATCACATGTCTATCTTTATGCATATTTTGGCCAAGTTTCATGGTGTTCTATCATGATTCTTATCGTCATGTGCTAAATTAAAAATTAGCTTCAACAGTCTCTACAAAAATGAAGTAACATTATATCTCTATTAAGCATAGGATATACTGAGAAGGGGGGTGAATCAATATATCATATATCTTATAAATCTTTTACCTAAGCAAACTCCACTTAACCATACATTCAAGATATGTAATAAATTGAAACAATAACATGCACCACACGAGAGAGAGAGAGAGAGAGAGAGAGAGAGAGAGAGAGAGAGAGAGAGAGAGAGAGAGAGAGAGAGAGAGAGAGAGAGAGAGAGAGAGAGAGACCATATTTTTATGTGGAAACCTAAAGTGGGAAAAACCATAGAGAATAATATCAAGTATATGAATGAGCATCAACTCAAATTATAAAGTTTGCAAGCACTAACTTATAGGAGTACCAACCCATTTACCGAGTACTAACACAACAACTATTTGTGAGCACCAACCCACAGAAGCACCAACCCCTTGCAAAGATTTTTTATCACCAACCCATAGGAGCACCAACCCCTCTTGTGTATAAAACACAACTATCTCTCAATGTTGATTTCTCAACAAATGATAGAACTCTACAACATATCTTTCTATTATCTCCTCTTTTCTTATATAAAATAATTATAAACCATGCACTCTCTTGCATTTTACAAATGACTTCCCAAGCATTTATTTATAACTTTCCAAATGACCTTTGACATTCACCCTTTATGACTCTTCACTCCTCATGGAAAATGGTTTCAAACTTACATGACCCTTCCAATCCTTGTATTTGACAAGTCATATGGTGACCCTTCATAAGCAAATGCATCCTTTCTTATTTTGTCTTTATCTTGGTGACCTTTCAAACTCCTTAAGGTGACTCTTCATGGAAAAATGTACCATACCCTCATTTTTATTCACTTGGTGACTCTTGGAATTCCTCAAGATGACTCTTCATGGTAAAATGTATCCTATTCCTCTTTTGTCTTTACCCCATGACTCTTTGACTTCTCCATGGGCCCTCTTTTAAATTTTATGCAACTAAAAATATATTCATTAATATTAAATAAATATCAACATATTTTAGCCAAAATATGAACAATAAAAACACATTTATACAATAAATGATATGGGGCCTTTATCACCAATGCTAAACATTTGACATAATGACAATATTTCTAACAATCTCCCCCTTTGTTATTGATGACAACCTCAAACTAAAATTGCCACATCCTAAAACCTGTACTGCACATGCCAACTTGCACATATTACCATCTAAAAAACATACAGTAATTCCCCCTTACTATAGCATCTTGTATCTATTCTCTGTACCTATTTTTGCACCTATTTCCTGTACCTATTTTTTTCTTCTCCCCCTTTGAAATCAGTGATGAAGGGCCTATTTCAAAACTAACACTCAGCTCCCCCTCAACTGATGATGGTACTTAATTGTAGGAAGTAAAATAAATTACACCCAACTTCTCCTACAAATACTCAAATGTGTCTTTTGGTAGTGCCTTTGTGAAAATATTTATAATTTATTTTGTAGTATTGATATATTCCATCTTAACCTACTGATTTGTAATCTGCTCTCTCAAGAAGTGAAATTTGATAGGAATATGTTTTATTCTTAAATTCATCACTATATTCTTATAAATATTAATAGCACTTCTATTGTCATAAAAAATAAAAATAGGTTCATCATATTTTACCTTGATATATTCCAAAGTTTGCTTCATTCAAATCACTTGAGTACAACACAATACCACTACAATATATTTTGCTTCAATTATAGAAAGTGATACTAAATTCTACTTTTTGCTTAGCCATGATACCAAGCTATCACTAAGGAAGAAAGATCCTCCACTTGTACTCTTTCTATCATCCAAGAAACCTATCCAATTTGAATTTATATAAGCAACCAAAGTGAAATATCTACCTATGGGATACCACAATTTATAATCCAATGTCCCCTTGATATATCTAAATATTCTCTTCATCAATTGAACAAGACTCTCATAACCATGCCTACTATATGCATGATGTCTGGCCTTGATTCTATCAAATATAAAATAGTACCAATCATCCTTACTTTGTTCCCTATACTCATTAGTGTGCCAACTAGTGCACAATCCTCAAAACCATTTTTTTTCAAAATTTTATTGGCATACTTACTTTAAGATATGAAAATTCCTTTATTTGACTAACCCTAATAAAAATGACAATTATCCAAGCATAGACATCTCAAATTATTTTTGCATATTATCAAAAAATTATTTTTTTATCTTTTCAATGTTTTCTCCAAAAATTATGTCATCAACACATACCACAACAATCAATTGATGCTCACATTTTGTTTTGATGTAGAGATTACTATCAGCAAAACCTCTCTTGAAACCTTGATCTTGTAGGTACTTATCAAGTCTTGCATACCAAGATTTGGGATCTTAGTTCAATCCATACAATGCTTTCTTTAATCTGCATACATGGCTACTATCATTTAAAAGAATAAATCCCCTGAGTTTCTCAATGTAGACCTCCTCTTCTAGATTCCCATTCAGGAAGGTAGACTTGAAATCGATCTAAAACACTTTGAAAATTTTTAACACTGCATATGCAAGAAACATTCTAATAGCCTCTATCCTAGTGCAAAATCTTATTCAAAATCTATACCCTCAATGTGAGCATATCCTTTACATACTAGCCTTTCTTTATTCTTGGTAACTTCACCATCTTCATTCAACTTATGTTTGTTTACCCATTTTGTTCCTATCACATTTTGATCTTTTGGTCTAGGCACTAATTCCTAAGTATTATTCTTTTCCATCTAATTTAATTATTCATATATTACCTTAACCTAATGCTCATCATGTCTAGCTTCTAAAAAGTTTCTAGGCTAAATTTTGGATAACAAAGAAAACTTTACTTACTCAGATTTACTTACCATCATCCTTCTGATGTGAACTCCTTCATTTATGTTCCTAATGATGTCACTCTTATTATTATTTATTTGAACATATTTGGATGGGGTCTTGGTGTCCTTTTGCTTCTCTTTCTCATCTTCATTTGAATCTTCAAAATCTTTTTCTTCAATGATTTTAGGAGTATCCATTAGATCACTAGCTCTTTGTGCTTCATCTTCATCTATCCTGACACTTGCACTTTCAAAAATATTCTTGGTTCTTTTGTTTTAACATTTATAAGCTTTACTTTAGTAAGAATATCCAAGAAATATATGTTCATTTTTTCTAGATTCAAACATACCCAATTTTTCATCAATTCTTTTTATGAAGCATTTACTACTGAAAACTCTAAAATAATCAACTATAGTTGGTTTGTCTTTCCATATCTCATAGGGATTCTTTTCATTGTTGAATCTCAACAATAATTTATTCTATATGTGCACTGATATAGCTACTCCCTCTCTCTAATATGTACCTAGTATCTTGCATTCATTTAGCATTATCCTCACCATCTCCTAAACTATTTTGTTTTTCCACTCAAGTAATCCATTTTTCAATGGAGTTCTAGCTACTGAATAATGTTTCTTTATCCCATGGTCTTCATAATACTCAATAAAATCATCTGACATGAATTCTCCTCCTTGATTTGATCTCAAGCACTTAATCTTCAAATCAATTTCATTCTCAACAAAAGTCTTGAATGCTTTGAAGTTGTTGAAATCTTTTGATTTTTTATTCATAATCATCACCAAAGTCATACATGTAAAATCATCAATAAGAAACATCAAATATTTCTCACCTTGAGTACATTTAGTTTTTATAATTCCACATAAATTAGTGTGAACAAGCACTAACATTTGAGTGGTTGAGTATTCTTTTGTTTTGGACCATCTTTTGACATGTTTTCCATGTTGACATCATTCACAAAGTGTGATGGAGGGCTTTGTAATCTTTGGAAGATCTCTAATTGCTTGATTGTTATTGATGTTGAAAATATTTTCAAAATTTATGTCTCCCATTCTCTTGTGTCATAGCCAAATTTTTTGAACTTGACTCAAACAATATTTTTGACCTTTGATATCTGATAATATATACAAATTGTTGCATGTTCTCTGAGCATCTATAATCAACACATCTGAATCTTTTATCCTAATTTCAAAACCTTCTACATAAAAATTTAGTGTGTGTCCTTGATCACATATTTGACTTACACTTAAAATATTATGCTTAAGACCTTCTACATACAAAACATTTTTAGTCATAGTTCTACCATTATCCAAACTTAGTGTACCTTTTCTAGCAATTTTGGCAGTAGTATTATCTCCAAATTTCATTGTACCACCATTGATATTCTTTAGGGTTATGAAATTGATCTTGTCTCCTGTCATGTGCCTCAAACATTTTTTTTCAATGAAACATGGATTTTCTTCATTTCTTGCATGTAAAGCCATTTGGACCAACATAGCCTTTTGAGTTTGTTTCTTCTACCATGAACCTATCTAAACTTTCTTCTTGATGAATGAAGCCTTAAAACTTTGGTCCTTCTTGATTGACTCAAACATGCTTCTACCATACTAGGCTATATGTCCAAAGTTATTACACTTGTAACATATTATGGCCTCTTTATTAAATCCTGATAGAGGAGCAAAAGAGTTGTGGATTTTGCTTAACTCTACATGAGTTTCTTTCTCCTTGTTTCTAAAATTATTAGCCCTTTTCTAACATTATATTTTCTTATGACCATATCCATTACAATAAAAATAGTAACCATAAAAATAGAACCTATTTGTGTATCTCTGAACTAATTACCTTTTGTAGCTCTGTTCCTTCTAGCCTTCTTTGTTTGAGATATCCTCTACATTCTTAACTTCTTTTTTCATTTCCTCTTTTGTAAGAGCTTCAACATAGCTATTTCCTTTTTCTATGGAAGTAGTGGTCTTCCCTTTCTCTTTTTCAAATCTGATACCTATCTTATCTGACATTGATCTTTAACTTTCTAATATTTTATTCAACATATTAGTGTTATTCTCAAATTTTGAATCATTGGCTGCTCTATCATTTAATATTTTATTTTTTTCTCGAGATCTTTTAAAGAGGTAATTTCAACAACATACCTTTCACATTCTTCACTTATTTTTTGTAACTGAGTTGTTAGATCTTCTTCAGTATTTTTGGCTTCTTCAATGTGTGCTTATAGATATTCAATTATTTATTTTTACTCCTTTTTATTTATCTTGATTTGGCACTTTAATCTATGATTCTTCTTCTCAAGATCTTGTATTTCTTCTAAGGCACAAATGAGTTATCCTTCCAAATCACTTTATCTTCATTTTGTTCTTCTTATTTATCATTTATACTTTTACTTATAGAGGCATCTTCATATATGGTCATCAATAGAATCTCTTCTTCATCTAAATCACTGACTCTATTGTCTTCAGCTAAGGTAAGATCTTTAGAATATAAAATCTTATTCTTGAATCCCTTCTTGAATTTGCCTTTGAAATTCTTCTTGTGTGTAGACCTTTCTTCTTCATTGTCACCATTACTCTTATCTAGAAACTTAGCTTCAAAATGTCCAATCTTTCCATAATTAAAACATTTAAAATGTAATTTTCCTTTATATTTACTTATGCCTTTTTTTAGCTTGCAGATAAATAGATCTCTATTGTCATCTTCATCATCATTAGAGCTATCACTTGATTCTTGAATATTAACCTTGTCTTTATTTGATTTCTTGAAATTAACTTCCTTCTTTGAGGGTGTCTCTTATTTGGTCTGCATCTCATATGCCTTAAGAATACCATGTAGTTCATCCATTTTTAGCTTGGTTAGATCCTTCATCTCCTCAATTGTTGAAACCTTTACATCATATCTCATTGGTAGAGATCTCAAAACCTTTTTTACCACTATTGATTCTTCTAACTTTTCTCCAAGGCCTTGAATATGGTTAACTATTTGATCAACCCATAAAAGATAACTCACTATATTCTCTTCTTCTTCTATTTTCAAACTCTCAAACTATTTTCTAAAATTCTGGAGCTTAGCTTGCAAAACCTTTCCATCACCTTTTATAAATATTTTAAAGCTTTACCCAAGTCTCATGAGAATATTTTCATTACATAACTTTAAAATTTTTTGATTCACATAAACCACATAAAACATCATTTAAAGCTTTAGCAATATTTTCACTTGCCTTTTATAGTTAGAGTAGTCATAAGTATCTATGGCTCTTCATATTCCTCTACAACTAATTACCAAATGTCAAATCCAAGAGACATCAAATAAGTCCTCATCATTATGATCTAAAAAGTATAATTTATCCCATCAAATAAAGGTACCTTATTTTTATAAAAACCTTCATGTGATCCAGCCATCATGCTTTCCTTGATCTACCTTCAAGCTATAAAACTTTTTCCAAAGGAACCTGCTCTGATACTAATTGTCAAGCATGGGATATACTGAGAGGTGGAATTAATTAGTATATAATATATCTTATAAATATTATACTTAATAAAACTCCACTTAACCATACATTTAAGATATGCAATAAAATTGAAATAATAACATGCACCACATGAGAGAGAGAGAGACTAGATTTTTACATGGAAACCCAAAGTGGGAAAAACCATAGAGAACAATCTCAAGTATATGAATAAGCACCAACTCAAATTACAAAGTTTTCAATCACTAATTTTTGTGAGCACCAACATAACTATTTATGAGCACCAACCCATAGGAGCACCAACCCCTCTTGTGTATAAAACACAACTATCTCTCAATGTTGCTTTCTCAAAAAATGATATAACTCTACAACATCTCTTTCATTTTCTTATATAAAAAAATTATATACCATATACTCTCTTTCATTTTACAAATGGCTTCCGAAACCTTTATTTATATATTTTCAAATGACCTTTGGCATTCACCCTTTATGACTCTTCACTCCTCATGAAAAATGGTGCCAAACTTGCATGACACTTCTAATCCTTGTATTTGAAAATTCATATGGTGACCCTTCATAAGCAAATTCATCCTTTCCTCTTTTTCTTTTATTTTGGTGACATTTTAAATTCTTTAAGGTGACTCTTTATGGAAAAATGTGCCATACCCTCTTTTGTCTTCACTTGGTGACTCTTGGAATTCCTCAAGATAAATCTTCATGGGAAAATATGCCCCATTCCTCTTTTGTCTTTACCTCATGACTCTTTAACTTCTCCATGGGCCCTCTTTTAACTTTTATGCAACCAAAAATATATTCATTAATATTAAATAAATATCAACACATTTTATCTAAAATATGAAATATAAAAACACCTTTAGATAATAAATGCTATGGGGCCTTTATCACCAATGCTAGACCTTTGACATCAATGAAAATATTTCCAACAATCTCCTTGGCACCAAAAACATTCTTGATCTAATCCAAATCATATCCTACATAGAGTAATTAAATAATTAATGAATTTTTTCCCTTGTTAGTTTAGACGAGCATCTCCCTACTAACAGGTTTCCCAAATTCATCTTTCTCCTTTGTACCCATTTGCCATCATATTCCATATCATGTTTTCCATAATAGACATACTAATGATTATAACCACCTCTTGACAAATCATTATATACCATCCCACTTACATTACCAATGATTATAACTATCTTTGGGCAAATCATTAATTTTCCATCCATTTCAAGGTTGATGATAGAAAATATTTTTCTTTCTTTTACCTAATTAGGGACATGTTTTCATTGTTATAATGATTATAACCACCTTTGGGCAAACCATCATCTCTATATATCCAACTAGGGCATGTTTTTTATCCTATTAGTGATTCTAACTCTGGGTAAAACATTATTTTCCCTTTGATGCTTATAACCACCTCTGGGTAAATCATTATCTTATTACCCTAAGCCTTTTTCAATGATTATAACAAACTTTAGGTAAATCATTACCTTTTTATCCCACCTATATTGATGATTATAACTACCTATGAGAAAATCATCCTATTTTTCTATCCTAACTGGGGTAGATCCATATGCCACTGATTATAACCACTTATGATAAAAATCAATATTTTCTACCCCATTTCATATTTTTGGTCCTATCATTTCCTTCTTTTGATGGACTATTTATTGACCCCTTTGCCAATCATTCTTTTAAGGGCCACATAAAATCCATCCATTATCATTACAATCATAGGCATATAAGAATTTTTCATTCTTTGAGAAGATGTTATTATGCCTATAGCTTGTAATGCATTCCCAAATATGGGGAAACTATAAACACCTAAAACTAGCCACCAATGGCCTTCGATCAAACCTTAGATTGATTTTTTACCAACCATTTATAAATTAAGCTTAAGAATAATTAAACATGCCAAATTTTCTTGGGTATCATTCATCAAAGCTTAGAATCATGTTGAGACATCCCTTATTTGGGTATCCAACCATATGCAATCATAACCTCTCATAGATTCATATTTAAGCATCATGTGGCATCACAATAGTCAATTTAGCCTATGGACTGATTAAGTGGGGCACATAAACTTAAATTAAATCTTGAAAATGCTAAATGGCTAATCGTAACTAATTAACAAGATAAACCAAATTAAATTCCTAGTTGAATTATCCATGTGCAATTAATGAATAACTAAAAAATCAAAATTAAAAATATGAAATATCATAGCCTTTCATGATAACCTTTGCAAGTTGTCAAGCCTTTGGAAAATATCTCAAAATATCTCTTTTTAGAGACCCATGCCTATTCACTATAAATCATTAATACTTGAAAAATATTAACTCTACTGGGGTTATGTTGACTCACTTAGGTTAGGTTTGAACCCATTATAAGCCTTAACTCTACCTTGACTCACATTAGGTTGCAGTTAGTTCGATTTTCTATAAATATAAGCCATTGGCTATTAAAAAAATAAGCTTATAAATTATAGAGTTATAATGAAGGTTTTATTACATGAGATTCATATCAATAATGTTATAATTACAAAATATTGAGCCAATCCACATCAAGCAAACACAAGACACCATGGTGCCAAGGGGAGGAGGAGATACACAAACTTCATTATCAAAGACTCTTTGAGCACAAACCAAGAAAACTACCCAAAAATGCATATATATCTCTCAAGGAAGGCAAGATATTTGATGTCTTTTGCATTTTAATTATTATTATATTTGTCTTTTATTCATTAAGCTCACCCCTAAGATCTAGGATTGTAAGTGTTAGTGTTAGTGTGTTTATTTGATTTTTGCTTGCTTAAACTTACACTTGATCTAACCTCCCTTTTTGGATTATTATGATCAAAAAATTAGTATTGAAAGCCTTTATGTGTTATTTATTAGTCCTTCCATCCCTATGGATAAACATTAGTAAAATAATTTTTTAGGATTCTAGGCAAGCCATGCACATCTCTAAGGATAGGAATAGTAGAACTATATAACCAAGCTAAATCCATCTTATATAGAGGAATCTAACTTATTTTGATTGAGGAATAAAATTGAGTTTGGGCTCGTATTAATATGCTTCTATCTTAACTAACTTTTCTATGGATATTCAAGGGTGGAAATAGCATGCCAGTGTCATAGATGGACCTTGTTATCCTTATAAGTGTATGTAATGAAACTCAAGTGATATTTCAAATAAATGAAAAAATAGTCAACCCTCCTTCTGTCACCAATTTAATTCCTATTTATGTGGTTTTTATGCACACTAGGGAATATTATGAGGTATCTTATAACATTTTAGGATCACTAAAAAAAATATTCACTCCAAGACATGAATTGCAGGGTAGTGGGTTTTGTAAAAAAATTGGTGATGGAATAGCGACGAGCAGAGAAATTGTTCATCTGAGATGGTTTGGATATGACATGAGTTTAGACCTAATTGATATAGTTATATAGATGAATATAAACTAAAGTGGGTAGGATTAAACAAAAACTCAAAATAAATAAGGATAAAGAAGAAAAGAATATTTATGAATCAAAGTTAGATGAAACCCTTTTAGACTAGATATTAAACTATGGGTTTGATAAGTAGTCATGGAACTAATGATTGTTTCAAGTTAATATTATCACATAAAATAGATAAACACAATTAGGAGTCTAAAAGAACTAGACACAGTAAACTTTAATCCTAATAATTAAAGGTTGATGTGTTTTTAAGATTGTAATTACACATCTACACAGGGAGATTATGATTATCAAACATAAAGCATTAAAATTAACTAATGCATAATACAAATAACTACATAAAATAACACTTATAAAAAACATAAAGACTAAAATAATAGAATAATGGAACTTAATCAATGAAGCATATATTTAGACAACAAAAGATTGTACATCTATAAAAACTTGTAGAATAATCTATGGAATTTATATTTATCTTGATATCCAAAAATTCTCCTCCCTTTGGAATTATGATGATACAAATAAATATAAGCTTGGGGAGGGTTTGTCTTATCCTCAAATCAAATTCTAAATTTACATTGTATAATAATATATTGTATGTCAAAACTCATGCTTAATGTGCATGCATGCAAGATATGCATATATATAAAATCCCTTAGCCAAATATATCTAAGACTCTTGTAGAGAGGATTACAAAGCAATTTAGTCAAACATTAGTCCATAAATCAAGAAAAATGCATAAATAACTAACTAACTAAGCCTATCTATTCCTATGGAAATTACAAAGGATAGCAAGAAACAAATGAAATAAAGCAAACATCATATTACCTTCCCAAATGGATTCAACATACCCATGTGGCTCAAAAGCATGTTCTCCCTTGATCAATCATCCTTGTCTTTGTCAACAAAGGTGTCAAACTCCTCCAATGTCTCAAGAACACTCCATAAAATTTAGGCTCATGATTCTAAATCACTAAACTAACATATAAATGAAGCTTGAAAACAAAATAAATGGTCTATTGAAAAGGATTGTAGAGACAATTATACATGATAAATTTGCATAAATCAAGCTTAAAATTCATGTTTATGGCATCTTTATTTATAGATTTTTGAGATTGATCAGGATCAACCATGACCATCCATCTCAAGATTGAGATGTGTGGCCAAGGATAATCCTAATATTTGGAATTAAACTCATAAATATCCTCAAGATAAATAATCATTAAATAGGTATGGGAGGCATTAACTAGGCATGGGTGACCCATAATCCTGATATTTTATGTACTTATTGCTTGATGGATGCCACCCCATAGATGATGTCACTAGGTGATTCAAATTTTCAAAATCAATTTCCAATAATGAGATATTCAAAAAAATCTATGGAATTATTACTTAATATCTTAAATTTTATTAATTATCTTAAGTAAGTTTAATCAAGTTTAGTGTAATTCTTTGGAAATTAGTGCACAATTAATTAAAATGGTCAAAAAGTCATATTATTGGGTCATAATTTGACTAGAGAGGAATTGGAAGGTGATGTTAGATGTGTTAGAGATGTATTCCTATTTAAGATATTACCAACACCAAATAATAAAGGTACGTGAAGTGTACCAATGAATTTAGAATAAAAGAGTGATCCAGAGCACTAAATGACAAAATTGTCATTTTCAATCGAAATGATTTGATCAAAGTTAGTTGGTCCATAAAATGTATTTCCCTATTTAGGGATACTTTGACCTAAACTGGCACTTATAAGTGACAAGTTTGAACCATTTAAGTTTTTCTATGGATTTTGACCTAAAATGTATATTTGAGTGCAATTTGAGTAAGATTGATAATTTCAACACAAATGGTGTTAGGAATTAGATGTCTACATTTTGACCCTATTTGAGAAGGCGTAGTGAGACATTCAGGTGAAGTAATGTCTTTTCAAAGAAAAATAGTTTTCAAGAATAAATTGGAAAAACCCATGATGGCCCCTTGAGAGGACATACTAGGATGGAAGAAAAGGATGGACTCTTGAAAAGAGAGAGAAAGTGAGAGATTAACCCATAGAATAGATCACATCCAGACAAGATAATGTTTGCACACATGATTACCATCAATAATCAAAATATAATTAGATTTATAATAGTCCCTAGACACAGAGGGAATGGGAAAGATACAATCCATAAATTTAATGGACACACTTTATATGTACCCCATTTGAGAGTACAAGCTGCATGCTAATGGCATTGATCAATTATGAGACAAATTGCACACTAAAATATTGCCATCATGGGCTTTGATGTGGAGAGATTGGAATTAGAAGAAAAGAGATAATTTTCTACTTTAGGAAGGGAAGCACCACTAGAACAGGGTTTCCAAAGAGAATATAATAAGAACTCTAGTAGAGTAGATTTGATAGTGATAAAATAGTTTTGTCCTAGTAGGGTGAATCTTGATCATTGATAAAGAATAAATAATGATTTTTCCTTGTAGAGATGATTTGATTCAAACATGGTTCAGATGTTATGCCTTAGCATGGGTAATTGACATTCAAAATAACTCAAGGATATAACCAAAAATAGAGGTTAAAGCTAGTGGATGCAAACATACATGAGATGGTGTAATGGCTTAGAAAGCCATATAAAACCAAGCATATGAGAATTCACAAAGTGATGAGAGAGATGAAAATAATAATGGAGATATCTGATCTGACCTTAATAGAAACTAATCACTACCTACATAGTTCCATGAACTCATGTTCCAACATGAACTTCAAGCCAATGTAGTTCACCCAATTTTGGGAGAGAATGGAATGAGGAATGATGAAAAATGACCAAGAATTGATTAGACTTACAATGTATGTAAAGAGATACATGCCAAATCATAGAGAAATAATCCTAAAATGCATTCTACCTAGAAGATTAATTCCATATCATGAGCCTAGGTGTTGCCAAGTGTTCTTAAGAATCGTTCATCAGAGCTAATGTTGATATTAAGATGTTGAGACCTAAGCACAAAGTGATTTCTATAGAAAAATAAATTAGGCATCATAAGTATGAATAACTTAGAATGACATAAGATTCTAATTGTGCTAAGCTAGTTCAAATGTGAATACCTATAACTAAGGATAATGGTAAAATAATGACCAAATCTAGAGTTATAGTAATTTACATTTAAACAAAAAAAAGAAAAAGATAAACATAAATGAACCTAACTTGGAATCAAGATATAATCAATCAAGACTTAAATAGGAACAAAAATATTAAAAAAACAAAGGTCAAGAATGTCTTAACAACATGAGACCAAGATATAAATAATCTAGATCCATGTGGACCATAAAGGCATTATTGAAAAATAACACAAAGAAGCAAGACCAAACAAGAAAACAAAAGACCAGACAACAAACAATAATCAAATAAACACACAAAATGTTTTTGAGTTTTTGAATTTTTTACAAATGTTTTTGGAATTTTTTAAGTATCTCAACTTGATTAAGGATTAAGAGATACAAAATGATCCATTTCATGAAATAACAAGAGCATGCCAACTTAAAATACTCAAAATTTAGTGAAAGTGTATGATAAGAGGGATTGAGTTGACCTTGACATGAATTGAGCATGACCTATATAACCCCAAAATAATCCCAAGTCATAGTAATCCCACATAAAAGGTGATGAAAAACTGACTAGGTCACAAGTTCACAAAAAAGGTGAATGATAAGACAAATGATAATAGTAATGATTAGATGATGCAATAGTGCATGATAAAAAGGCATTTTACCCAATTTACCCATAGGCAGTTATAATTAGGAAATAATGTCATAATACTAATTTTCCCAAAGGTGGTTATAAACAGGGGTACCAAAATAATAATGATTTACCCATAAGCAGTGTTAATCAGTGATACCAAATAAGATTATAGATGAAAGATAACTTCCATATCAAATGTCACACTATGTTAATAAACTATCCTCCAACATTGAATTCAAAAACTATTGAAAATAGATCAAAATCCTCTCATAAAAGATGCAGGATGAACCAAAGGAACCAAGATGAAAATGGGATAAATACGATGACTAAAAACAAGCCTTGATCAATAGTAAAGAAATGATGTAATAAAAATGGTATAATTAAATGATCATAATAAAATTAGATACAGTGGAAACAAATTTGTCCCTAAGTAATGACTGGATCAAATTGTTCATAAAATAGTGAGAGCATGGGAAAGGGGTGATCGAGCTAACCTCAATAAAAATTGAGTGTTGCCTACATAGTCTCAAAGGAACTCAAGTCAATGTAGTTCAAATGGCATGGTTCATGGATATCAATGGTATAATAATGCCTAAAAAGGGTCTATATGGTTGTCCCCAAGAGATGAGGCATGGTAATGGAATATGGGTGAATGGTAGATGAAAAATGGTTTTGTTATTCTTGTTGAAAGGGAGATGCATGTCCTAGTCAATATGTGAGAAAATAAAAATGATCATCTATATAAGTAGTTATCTAACAACCTTTCAAAACAACTACTTTGTTAAGAACTTGTTGTTGATTTGGATCTCAATAATGTGTTCATGATCTTCATAGATTGTTTATTTTGCTTCCTTACAACATTGAGACAAGATATCCTTATAACCTAAATAAAAGAAAGTTCTACTAGTGATGGTAAATAATGGTAGGATAAATGAAATAAGTGGGTAACAAGTAGGTGGGTGATAATGGAATGTATAATGAATGGGAAATAAATGGAGATCAAGAATTTTAGTCACATGTAATGTTGTTGATGTTAGATTTGGCATAATTTTGGTTATGGTGGGGCTAAAGACCTCTGAAGATGCTCTTGATAAGACCATCAAATTATTTTATTTCTTGATCTTGAGAGTAGATATCATTTGATTATGATGTAGATTATAATCTATTTTGATTTGATCTTTGATATTATCTTCAATGAATAATGAAGAACTTTTGTGCTCAGCTATTGGTGCCTTGATGAGGTTTTTACCAATAAATTTGTTCTATTATCCCATAGTGTCTCTGAGAAGGTTTCACAAAGAGATGTTAGCATTTGACTTTGATTTTATTCTAGTGCCTTCAAAAAAGTGTCATTAAAAGATGTTGATTTTTATCTTTGCTTATCCCCTAGCACCTCCAAAAAGGTTTTACTAAGAGATTATTCTTCTTCTAAATGAATGTGGTCTTGGTCCCCCTAATATTCTACAAATGATATGTCACCATGGATGTAGTTCAAAAAAGTTTGAATTTATTGGTCCTCATCGACACTTATGGGAGGTGGAATGTCAATATAATGGCTATATTGGGTGGTAATAATGGGATGGTGAAAGGTAGCACAATCTTCATAGAAGACACTAGGATAACTTATGTTGATGTTGAAGTAATCATCATCAAAAACCATAGAAAGATCATAAATATATTCAAATTGATTTGTAAGGCAATTGTAACCAATGTTGTAACAACTAATACTATAATTTGTTTCTAACTCCGATTCTAAAGCAAGGGACTCTGAATCCCATGTCACAATTGATGTTGATTCTATTTCTGATGTTAAATCCAATGTTGGTTCAAAAATGGAACCTAATTCTAATATTTATTCTTCATCTGATATGGTTGTTTTGAATGTTGAATTTTTGACAAGTAATAGCCTATGAAGGCATAATGGGCTCAATAAAAACTGATTCATCTTGGAAGGGTTCAATATAGACTGACTCATCTAAGTGAAGCCCCGTAAAAAGAGGGAACCACTCAAGGGATGTCTTGACAAAATCATGTATGTCAAAGTGAGACCCCTTAATGAGTGGTAAAAGATCAAGAGATAACTCTACTAAGACTAGCCTCTCAAGGAGATGAGGCTCTTTAAAAATAGGTAACATATGAATAGGTAACTTATCATAGTTTATCTTGTCACAAATGGGTGTTTCAATAATAACATGTTGGTTTTGGTTCACCATTGGTTTCAAAAGATCAATTTTGAACACATTTTGATCCTCATAATATGGCTTTTGAAGAGGTAATGGTTCTTGTGTAGGCTCAAAGATTGGCACAAAATTTCTAAAGTGGGGAACATTTGGTTTAGTGAGAATAATGGTTTATGGTTCAATAATGGACTCTCCAAATATTATAATATTGAATAAGGGATAAAAAATAATTGGTTCATCAAATAGAGGTTCTTCAATAATAAGTTCATAAAAAACTGGTGATGGGCCAAAAATGGTAACAACTAGATGCTTCTTAGTTTGGTTGCTTGTGAAAACTAAAGGAAAAGGTCCTAAAATGGTGATGATTGGATGCTTCTTAGCTTGTTTTTTCATTAAAACCAAAGAATGAGGTCCTAAAATTGTGATCTTGGTACATTGTGGAGTTTGATTACTTACACAAGCCAAAGCATCTAAGTCTTCCTGATAAACCCAATCTTTCCAATCATGAGTTGGATCATAAGTTGGATCTTGACTATGTTCCCATGACTAATTTTTGTGAGGTAGTTAGAAATATATCTCACAAACCATATTATCACCATTGGGGTCTTGAATAAAGTCATTTTGTGTGGCCAATCTATCATAAGTTGGATTATCCATGACTGCACCATAAGTGTAGCTAGACATATCTACATTTAATGAAGAAAGCTCTAAAAATAGAAAGACTTAAAGTTATGAAAACTCTAAAATGTGATGTTTAAAAGATAAAATGTTCAAAATTTATTGAAAGGATGAAGATGCATCTCAAAATTAGTTTTTGCCAAGATTTGGCATAAAAATAACCTAATGTCAAATGTCTAACATCAAAGGTTTTTGAAGAAAGGTTGTGTTTTCCCAAATAAAGTCACAAAAAATGATGAGGATAGGCACTCAAACAAATAAAAAATCAATAGTGTTCAAATTTAGGTAACCATTTAATTGAATCTATGAAACCCAAAAGAAAAATATCTATGTACCAACCCCATGAATTGAGGCCTAAACAGAAATCAATCAATGTTTGTATCCAAACTTGACAATGTTAATTAAAAATGCAATGTTGAAGACTAGGATTGGACCAAATAAGCTAGAAAAGAGCATACAACATAATGATGCATAAATAAGGTCCAAATGCTATACATGACATGGTTTGAAACAAATGGTTTTTGATACAATGATAAACAAGTTCTTAAAATAAATTGAGTAGCCTAATGATGTAAGCATGCTTGAATGATGTGGTCAATTGTTATGTTTCAAAGAATAAAAAGCAAAAAAGATTTGACATGATTTAGGCAACATAATGCGACCCTTATTAACTCAAACACATGATTTTTACATGTCTTATGAATAAATAAACAAGTTTTATCCTCAAATCATACCAAGCAAATAATGACTAAAATACACCGAGTATAATTGTCCAAATCCTAGCAAGGGTATGGAAAAATGGGGTTGAAAAAAACTAATTGGTTTTTTATCATTCTAAGGGAATCAATTTTGAATATTACTTTCACATCAAATGATGCAAAAGACAAGCACATAAATTGGGTGATCACAACATTGGCTAGTTGTAAAAAGGTCTAGTCCTTTTTATAACCACTACATCATATTATTCGCTTAGTATAGTTCAATGTCTAAATGTAGATACATCCCATGTGTAAATCCAATTAGGATCCAAATGAAGTCAATTTCAAGAGATGAAACCCCAACTCAAATCTTCCCTAAATAACTCATGGGAGGTAATGACATCCCCCTCACAAGCTAAGTTTACATAAAAATAAAGAAAGCATAAAATAGAAAGACTTTAGGGTCATTTTCAAGATCACCCAAAATTTAATGAGTTTTTGGGGAGTGCTTTAGATTACATTATTTCTAATCCTTGGACTAGGCTTTTTATAATAGGAATGGTACTTTTGATTCTAAGGGTTCCCTAAAAGGGGACAAGTGGAAGAGCATACATGCAGTACCCTCTTTTTTCCAAACAATGATTTAACTTAAACAACTATTTAAATATAAAAACTTGGAATGGTGAGTTCATTTTTAAGCCTAAATACAAAATGAGGTGGTGTTCATTTGACCCCTTACTCTTATTTTTAACTTTGAAGACATTTACCATAAACATCTAAATTTTTTGTTAAACACCAAAACAAGGTTCCTAATTGATTTTTAAACATGTAAAAGGTGATGTAAAACATTTTTTTAGCAAATGTCAAGTTTGGTACTGTAACAAAAATGTTAGCATGTCCTTTAGCCTTGAAGTTCTTTTGGGTTTGAAACAATGAACTTTAGAAAAAGATCTCTAAGGTCTGTGTTTTAAGAAAAACATAGTGACTGACGTCGGTTATATAACTGATGATGGTTACATTTTCTAATTGATGATGGTTATCTAACTGACATCAGTTATACCAATGTGACTGATGATAGGTATCCAATTGATGTCATGTTTACTAATCAATGTCGATTAATCTATCCAGCTGATGTTGATTTTACTAGCAGACATCAGTTATTGTGTAAATTTGTGGCAAATAAAAATGGCAAAATATAGATAGAAAATCAACTTGCAAGAGTTTTAATCTTCCAAATGAATATTTTAAAGCTATAAAATGATCTTCTTCATGTGTGAGATGTGTCTTGTCCCACCAGGTGTGAAAAGATGTAGAGAGGATTATAAAGCAATTTCATCAAACATTAGTCCATAAATCATGAAAAATACATAAAGAACTAACTATCTAAGCCTATTTATTCCTATGGGAATTAAAAAGGATATCAAGAAATAAATTAAAGAAATAAAACATCATATTACCTTCCCAAATGGATTCACCATACCCATGCGGCTCAAAATCATGTTCTCCCTTGATCAAACATCCTTGTGTTTGTCAACAAAGGTGTCGAACTTCTCCAATGTCTCAAGAACATTCCATAAAACCTAGGCTCATGATTCCAAATCACTAAACTAGCCTATCAATGAAGCTTTAAAAAAAATGGTCTATTGTAAAGGATTTTAGAGACAATTTTACATAATAACTTTACATAAATCAAACATAAAATTCTTGTCTATGGCCTCTTTATTTATAGATTTTTGAGATTGGTCAGGATCAACCATGATTGTGCATGGATAATCCTAATATTTGGAATTAAACTCATAAATATCCTCAAGATAAATAACCATTAAAGAGGCATGGGAGGTATTAACTAGGCATAGGTGACCCATAATCTTGATATTTTATGCACTTATAGATTGATGGATGCCACCCCATAGATGATGTCACTAGGTGATGAAGATTTTCAAAATCAATTTCCAATAATGAGATATTCAAAAATATGTAGAATTCTTACTTAATCTCTTAAATTTTATTAATTAGCTTTAGTAAGTTTAATCAAGTTTAGTGTAATTCTTTGGAAATTGGTGCACAATTAACCAAAATGGTCAAAAATTCATATTATTGGGTCATAATTTGATTGGAGAGGAATTGGAAGGTGATGTTAGATGTGTTGGAGCTATTTTCCCATTTAGGATGCTACCAACACTAAATAACAAAGGTACGTGAAAGAAAAGAATGATCTAGAGCACTAAATGGCAAAATTTTCATTTTGACTCGAAATGATCTGATCAAGTTAGTTGGTCCATAAAATACATTACCCTATTTATGGATACTTTGACCTAAACTGGCACTTGTAAGTGACAAGTTTGAACCATTTACGGCATTTTATGGATTTTGACCTAAAATGTGCATTTGAGTACAATTTGAGTAAGATTGACAATTTCAACACAAATGGTGTTAGGAATTGGATGTCGACAAATCTAAGTCTCAATTCAATATAAAAACATGCAAATATTTTTATTTCTATGGTTGTATTGATGTATCCCCATTGGAAGAGGAAAATAGTTGTATACTAAATTTTGGAACCCAAGTAGTTATGGTAGCCATTGTAGTTACTTGAGAAATTAAAATAGTTCCAATTTAAGTATACATTATTCCATATCTAGGGAACTGAGAGATTTATGCTAACATGGAAACTGAGGCATGAGCTAGCACTTGTATTTATGTGGAAACAATTATTGTTGATGAAGCACTAATAGGTTGATAAGGAGAAAACACTACTAGATGGAATGGAACTTGAAGTTGTATTATTAATTTTGGTGTTGGTTACGCACTAGATGTTACCTTGGCATCCTCTTTAGTTTCTTTTAATTTTTTAAATAACACATAAGCAACTTCAAATTATTTATTGGTAATAAAAAATTGGGAATATAAGGTTTAAATATCTTTTTAAATTCACTGATAATCCTTATGTGCTTAGCTTCAGATGCAATGAGTGCTTCTGCCTTAGTTACATTGTCCTTTGAAGAATTGATCAATTGCATAATATCTTCATTGTTTTTATAAAACATCCCTTCAATTTATTTCTTAAATATTTCTACAACTACTTTTATAAGTGATTCAAAATTGAGCCTATTTACCAACTACCTTATGGATGTTATTACACCTTTTAACCTCATATCTTTTAATATTTATATGGCCTTTTTTTCTTGGCCTACTAGCTGTGCTACCAAAACTTTGATTTGTGTATGCCAATTGAAGGCACCATCTCTCTTTGAAATCAGATAATTTAAATCCCACGAGTAATCTTAGGTAGTCATCAAATTCAAATGATTATATTCATAATTTCTTATGCATTGAACCAATAAGTTGAGAATATTTTCAAGTTATTTTAATTGGTTTCAAAATTTTAGCATCTTCCCCCATTCAAGTTGGGACTCACCCCTAAAAGTTCTAATTTTATTAAAAATATTATACATCCTAATGGATACACTTTGGATGTTATCCAAAATTTATTAGGGAACCTAGATAATTTGTTTTTGTATAAGTATTTTTTTACCTTGATCTTGACTTCTATACAATTCTTTCATATCGTACCTAGTCAAGTCCACGAAAGAGAAAAAGTATTCCATATATTCAGTGGGGTCATCATGATTCCTCTTATGCTTTTTAGCCAAGGGGAATATATTTTATCTTTATCCTAACATTATTTCTTCCCCTGTGTTACTGTCTACTCCCTTTCTCTTCCTTACCCTTTGAATTATACCACTATGATTGTAAAAATGAGTGGAAACTATGGGCAACTCTATTAGGACCAAGACTTACCTATCTCCATTTATCTCTTTATATCTTTGACCCATTGAGGTAAAATAAGTCATACCTATTCTTTGGGTTATTCATCCTCTATGTAGTGGAATTTGGAGTTATCCCAAGTGGTAACATTGAATCACTTATGTTGATGGGAAATTGGGGAGGAAACTAAATGATCCTTTGTCATCCTAAGACTTCTCTTTGAGTTGTATTTTCTACCACACACTTTCTCTAGCTAAGTGTCTTTTAGATGATCAATGTAAAGGATGGAACTAGTACAGACTATGATAGAGATATCCATAATTAATTTGAAGTTTTTGGAGGAAAAATGGTTATTGAGTATCAAAAATGGAAATAGATACTAAATTTTTAAAATGCACTCTCCTTTGGGGAGATGTTATTTGGGTTGTAGTGGAAAGAATAGAATAATCAATAAGACTGGTGGCCTCATGATCTAGGGTTTGGTATCTACTATGAGTGTGTAGTGGCTTGGGCTTTATTAAATATTTTTAAAAAGAATCCAATGGAGAACTAGATATAATAGAGTATGTGGAAGATATATTGATAATAATGGTATCCATAACTGTAAAGAAGCAAGAGGAGAATCTACCTTATTGATGTCATGTCTTTATTCTTCAATAAGAATTTGTTTATCTTATGTATCATCTAGAGTTTTTTTTTATTCCAAACTTTTGAAGATCATTGATTTTTGGCATTCTTCTTCTTCTGGTTCATCTTATACTTTTGTTTAATACAATTCCTATTCCAATTCCTTCATATTTTATACATTTTCCTCTTCCTCATCTATGGGGTAATCCACTAGTGAAACTATATCTTCATTTTCTTCCTTAGGTTCCTCATCAAGAGGTTCTATTAATATAGATAGACTTGTTGATGGATATTTCTTCCAATTTTTTGGCCTTAAAAGAGGTTGGAGGAATTATAGATTTCCCTTAGTGAGTGGTTATGGAAAAATTGGGAGATTAAGAGGAAGTTGAAACTGATAATGGAACCATAGTAGTAGTAATTACTACTATAGGTGGTGAAGGGATAGGTGGTGAAATAATGGTGGTGGAAGCAAGATTGGATGGAATGGAAAACAATACAATATAGAATGTTTGGGAGGTTTTCCCAATACTTGTTGCAGCTAGTGAAGGTAGACTCATTGGAGGTTCTTGAGGGGAATTAGGGGTAGAAATAAGGGATGCAAAATAACTCTATAAAAACTTAGGAAAATTTACTTGTGTAACTATAGTAAGTTTGGCCATAAGTTCCCAATAAAATGTCAATGTTTATCTATATAGAGGAGGTAAAGTCCTTATAATTATGGTTGTTGTGCCTAGAATCTAGACAAGTGGGAATTAATTGAGGACCAAGGAGACCTTTGAGAATGTCCTTCCTAATCTAAAAGTTGACCTCCTTTAAGATTCTAGGCTCTCCCCTTGATGGATTAGTTTTTTATTAATTTAGGATAGGGAGGCTAATCTTGCTTATGGGTGATTTAAGATTACGTTTATTTCCATTGATTACTCTATGACCTTTTGGCCTCTTCTATTACTCTATTTTCTTTCTCTATATTGATTTTAGGGTCATATTAAATTGATTACGAAATTATTATTGCCATATTATGCATGTTCATACAAATCTAAACTTCAGAATGATCTAAAACATTGCAGAAGATAACATCATGGTTATATACTTTGCGACCATATTTGATGACAACCTTAATATTCTCTTTAAGGTGCTAAGATAACTCATGACTCTTTCCCTAGGGTCGTAATCTCTGTATTTGGATACTTTTAGGTCATAATGAACCATGACCTTTCCCATTGAATTGAGATGTTCCCTTATTGCAAACTTAAGTTGGTTAATGCTTATAAGAGTTTTATGATAATAGGATTGGGGTTTGGCCCCTAGCTCCTCATATACACTATTATATAATTGATGTGAAATTTCTTGTTCATCCTCATTATCTGGGATGTGGCATGGAAATATAATGGATTTTCTCTATTCCCTTTAATTTTAATGATGGTAAAATCTAGGTAGTACCAATAATCTCTCATTTTGGAGATGCCTCTTATTATGTTTTCAAATAGCCTATGCATTTGGTTTCCATATATGTCCTGATAGACCCAAGGATAAACATATTCACAAATTTTGGTGATTTCATTCATGAATTTATAAACATGAAAGAAATAATAATCATTATAAATTATGTTATCTAGGTACTTGGTATATTGCCTCCATGGTTCCCCATAAGTTTTATGGACCATCCCTATGACTACAGCCAACAAATAGAACATCATATAAAAATTAACATCAGCTGGCCTATGCTCAAGTTTGAATATTTTTACGTTTTATATATCATTAATAACCTTTCTTAATGTTATAATATTGTCTAAGGATAAGAGAATGTCCAACAAGGTTAACCACTCTACTGGTACATACATAATACTAGGGAAACCATATAATCTATTCATATGTACCATTTCTATCCCAATGCCTGTCTAAACTTAGTTATGGGATTGGAGTAAATATCCCATTTGGTACTTACTTTATCACCCTATATCAACCATATTATCAATTTTCCCTCTATTTTATTTTGTTCCATCCAAACATTGGCTAAAACTTGGTTATAAGTGACCTTAGGTATCAAAATATTGAGATACCTTTCAAATGATTCTCTATAAATATAAATAACTAAATTTCTATGAGTTCTAAGTTGTAATAAATCTCCAATGCAAGTGTCACTAAAAAATAAATCATGGACAGAGTCTATATAGGGCATTACCTTATATTTTATTGTTGCATTATGTAATCTCATGTTCTTAATTATAAGCAACTCATCGATATATAGTCAATCATCTTGAGATAAATGATCATATGATTAATATGGCACTATTGTGTCCACTACATCCCAAATAAATAAATAGTGAGGAAACTTAAAATTAAAGGCACTCTTATCAAACACAATGTCTATATACTTTATGTTATTGATAATTATTTTGAGTATGAAGAGAGGGTTAGGTTTTTAGTTGGTTTTGGAGGAACCATTTTATGTACTATAAAACTATGTAATATTTCTCATAAATTGATTGAAAACACTTACAAATCCACTCAATAAAACTAGGTATTTTGGTTAACTGATATCTCAAATTTTGTGATATGCAACTTATAGATTAATGCCAAAGTGATTTGATGTTTGTTTAAAATTTTCATATATTTCCAAAATTTGAATCTTGAATGCATAGTTTGTGTGAAATTAGTATAAATAACAACTTTTGATTTTATTCCCATTTTGATTTTAAATTCTTGGTCAACTTTGGTAGGTTTATTCAGCACATGTCCACTATCATGCATTAAATTTTGTTTAGTTGACAAAATTTACATTTATATTATGTCCATGTTCTCATGAGATTGTGCCACTTGGCACAATCATGTTTACTTGGGGGCCTTAAGATTTGAAACCCTACTTTTTTTATCCTATTAGCCCCATATCAATGATATTTTTCCACTTGGTATGATCTTGAGAGTCTTGGAATATTTTTAATGTCAACTATGTTTTTTCCTCCCTCAAACCATGGGTGACCGATATTTTTCCATGCGGCATGATCTTGAGAGTATAAGGTTATTTGGATGTTAACTTTATATGTCCCCCAATAGACTCTAAGTGAATAGGATTATGCCACCTATTGTGATATTAGTTATTTGGCTACTTGGGAAATTTGAATATATTAGACCTACCTTGATCTTCTAGGTTTTACATCAATGATATTTTTCCACTAGGCATGATATTAGAAATCCAAGAAGATTTTAAATGTTAACTATGTATTTTCTTCCCACACACTTTGGGTGATCGAGATGTCACCATGTGGTGTGATATTAGAACTTTGGGTTATAAATTTCACAAATACTAGATATGTCCCAATTGAATGAGATGCTTCCATGTGGATGTATATAATTATTCATCCACTTGGAATACTTATACTAAACATTTTAAATCCAAGAGTTGTGAGTGAACAACATGCTTCCACATAGATGGTTGTGATGATAAATTCACCTAAAATTCTTAAAATTGTAATTTTAAATCCAAGAGTCATGAATGAATGATGTTCTTCCATGTCGAATGATCTTAGTAATCTAAAAACTTGGGACGATTATAAATTTCATGAATATTATTATTAGCCATGAGTATACAGGATGTAGATAGGTGTCATGGTCTAGGTAGCTTCAATGAAAATTTGAAGCCCATCAAATATTAACTATGCTAATTTTCTTCATTAGTTTCATTATTCAATTAAATCAAAACCTATATTTGAATAAGTATTGGAAATAGAAAAACAAAGGAATCAAATAGTGGTAAATAAATCATGAATAATGCCCAATCTTTGATTTTATTTATTCTAGAATTTTAAAATGTAAATAGACTTCAAAAAAAATCTTAGGCTTATGTATATTTAATAAATATTAGAACTCATAATGTTGGTATAGACCATAAATAAATATATCTTAGAAATAATGGGTTCCTATTTTAAT
The DNA here is from genome assembly GCA_037957365.1 of Torreya grandis. Taxonomy (NCBI): domain Eukaryota; kingdom Viridiplantae; phylum Streptophyta; class Pinopsida; order Cupressales; family Taxaceae; genus Torreya; species Torreya grandis. The sequence continues at coordinate 2,941,138 of JARHVA010001854.1, read as the reverse complement.
TTTAAAAAGGGGGTGTCTTGGGGTACAATAAAGACTTTATTCTATTTTTTAAAGGAAGGCAAATATTGAAGTGCAAGGTGTACGATGTTAAGTATGCATTATATGGGTCCATAGACATATAAAAATCTAGGATTCTATTAAAAACGTTTTCACAAGTTGAAGGTATTGATTACCATGAAACCTTTTCACCAATTTCTAAGATTGATTCCATCAGGATGGTATTCTCTTTGACTACAACATAGTGGTAGGAAGTCCATCAGATGGAATGTAAAAAGCATCTTCTTGGATAGGGAGTTTATAAAATAAATATACATGTCCCAACCTCAAGGGTTCACCAATATAAATAACTCTAGCTACATGCATAGATTGAAAAATTCCTTGTATGACTTGAAATATTTTCATCGAGCTTGATATGAAAAAATATTAACTCTGGATTTACATGGAGTCCCTCTCACCCCATAGTCTAAACCAATAAATTAGATAGTCAAATCCTAATTTTGGTCCTCTATGTCAATGAATTAATCATTATAAGGAGTTACCCTTATCAAATTTTTGATGTAAAAGCATGATTAATGAAGTACCTTGAGATGACCGACATGGATTTTTTACATGTTTGGTCATCATATTTTGTAGTTTAAGAATGGAATTTTTGTCAATCAAAACAAGTAAGATCAAGAAATCCTATGCTTCTTCAAGATTGAAAATTGAAAGTCCGAACCAACTCCTTTTCAATATAAATTCAATATTTTTTTTAAGTGATCTTCTCCTTTGGTTGAAGGTACACTCTAAAGGTAATGCTTGGGAGTCCTTATATACCTGACTCATACTCATCTTGGTATCTATTTTTCTATGAATCTTATGTCATTCTTATATCAACACCCTTATGAAGAACATTATTAGGCTAAAAAACACACCCTAAAGTATCTTCACTATATTTTTAGTTATGGGATTGAATGTAAGCCTAGAGGGAAAGCTTCATTTTTTGGTTACACATTTGAAGGAAAAACTATAGTTGTAAGTTACAGATAAATTTATTGTGAAGGATATATAGACAATCATATGTCAACCATGGGATATATCTATCGTCTTGTAGTAGATCTTATAACTTGGTACTTTAAGAAAAAAAATAGTATTGCTTTGTATCCTATGGAATTTGAGTAATAGTGTAGTTTTCACTACTAGTTGTGTGTCAATTTAGATTTGGTGGAAGATTTTTGGGTTCATATTTATATAGACACAACCCACATTTTTTGGTGTAATAATTAGATTTTTATCCACATCTATTGTAATATAATGGAACATTAAAACATAAATACCATTAAGATTCGTATGCATTATATCCAACAGCTAATATAGGGTATGTTTTTAATATTAAATATTTTTAAATAAATGATCATGTTGTAATTTTTTCACAAAGCCCTCGATTTGTTCATTTCAGAATGCTTTTGGGAGTGAAGGAAGGTGCCATCAATGGGTGATAGTTTAGTGATTCTTTTGTCCTTCTATTTATCAAATCATATCTTAATGGGGGATGTTATTGTATTTAATAAAACATACATTTTTAATGGTTTAATATACATTTTTAATATTTATTTTTAATATAATTTATGGATAAGCACTAATTGCTACACACTTATCCATGACCCATTAAAATAAATTATTATTCATTAAGTATTTACTTAAATGACTTTTGTCAATAATATTTTTGACTTGTTTTAAAACTACTCTCCAAATCCATATCCTCCTTTTTATCTATATAAAAACATAGAGTGCTTGGGTGAGGTGCATTATGGAAAAAAAATTATTAATGTTATACTAGTGAATTTAGGCTAGAGTTACTAACCTAGAGATGTAGTATTATTACCTAGAATAAATCTATGTATTGTATTTACTTAAGATTTCACTATATTTATATATTACATGTATTATAAGTTTATTTTATGGCATCTATAGTAATTTTGGACAATATTCAACAATTTAATAGGTGGATGGTGTGAAAATACATTTTACCATTATCCACACTAATTGAACTACAACCTATTTGATGTAATAAGTAAATCACATAAATAAAAAACAAATGATTCATATAGATAACATTAATACCTATTTATATTAAAAATTTTTGCATATTTTTTAAAGCATTTTAAAATTAACTCTCATCTACACATATGCCTTACACACTAGCACTCTATGCTCTTATATATCTAATAAGGAGGCTAGGTTTAGGGTTTTGGAGAGTAGATTACTTGTACAACAAGTCTTCTTAAAATAATAATTTATTATTATTATAAAAAATTAATTAATTGAATTACTTAGTTAATAACATTTTATAATTATAAGTTATAAATAAGTGTGTAGACAATTAGTGCCTTTCCATATTTATAATTAAATAATATAAATGCATTTTAAACCATGCAAAAGTATTGGAATTATTAAATACACTTACAATTTAGAATCATGGAAAAGATGAAAATAGATTAAATGGAACACTATAGTACCACATTAAGAAGAATAAAGAGGGGAATGAAACATGGAAAACAATAATAAGACCCTAAATCAAATGAATTATCTATATGAACAAAAAACACTAAAATAATGAAATAATAAGCTTTTTACCTATTTTCATCAATTCTTGCACCATAGAAGAGGGTGTTAAATCATCTTCCAAATTTGGGCAACATGGGAACACTTCCAGGTATGTGGGTGTACCTATAGTGGAAGTGAGCCTCTAGATTTTAAGGGCTAGCTCCCTGAATGTATCTTGGAGTGATTTCACCTATGCTAATGCTTGCTTATGGGAAAAGAGTTAGAATTTGCATGAAATAAACCTAATATAAGGGGTTGATACACCAAGATGTATTGCATATGACCATCATACTTTCCTATACTAATAAATAAGGCACATAAATTAACTTCTAATTCTTATAGATCTTAACATGAGTATTTCAATAGGGAGGTGAGATGTATGATATCTATCCAAGGTAAGTGGACCATAGGATAGGTGTAGGTACTAATGCTCATTTTACACTTAAAAAATAGGCTCATACACTTGGAAACACTTCATATGACATGTTGGAATAGAAACTCTTTCACAAACATGAAAGGATAAGGGAAGATAGGATAGAGAACAATCACTTTACATCACCATACATTACTTTCACACTTAGAAAATTGCTCAAGAACTAAAAATTAGATTTGAATTAATGTTCAAAGGCAAAATATGATGTCATTCTAGCAAGGCTTCACCATACATCAATTGGAACTTCTTTATAATATCTCAAGACATATGTTTATAGAAAAGGGGAGAAAGAGAGAGGGATTTTAGTGTTAAAAAAAGAATAAAATGAGCACAACTCCCTTTTAAATGTTGTTAAAACTACCTTTGAAAAATATGTTCATTCAGACCACTTGATTGATCTAGGTCACCTAGAGTGGTTACACAATTACATATTCCCTCATTGATGCTCCCTAATGGTTACAATGGTGGTATTAGGTTGTTTCAAGCTTTGTCATGATGATAAATCACTCATGATTGGTTTTTTTATTCATTCCACAGTGGAGAGAAGGGTATTTTTCATATAGTTAGTCTTAGAGAAGAGACATTTTGAGTCTATATGTCTACTCTAGTAGCATCTTTCAAAACATTTGGCTTTGGCTCTAACTAAACCATGTTCAAGATTAGATTCATACCTTTTTCTTACTTTGTCCCATTAAGACCTGACCTGGATTAGTGACATATTAACTCTTATTCACTTTGTTGAATCTTCCAAATATGAACAAGCACAAGCCCTCAAATCTGCCTTTAAATTATCAACCTTGTCCTTATTGGTACCACTTGGTAGATGCACATTAATCATCAACATCTTACTATCAATATTTATCTTCATGTGCTTATTCCATGTGTTAACCACTTGAGCTCTCTAACTATTTGACTCATCTCACACCATTGGATTGATATGTATGAGCAAGTGAGGACTGTTGACCTTTTGGGACCCATTATTTAAAATCTAATAGATAGTCCATGGTATTAAAATTAATGATATGTGGGACATCATTTAACATCCACGTGATCATTTTTGATGGTCATGCGACCATCAAATTTAAGCTCAAAAGGATTGTCTTGCTCTATCTTTAAATTTGATGTTCACGTGACTATTATTCATTATTCTATAGAATGTGATTAACATACCATAGACCATTAAATTAAACATAGGTAGATTTTTTCTTGAGATTTAACTTAAAATTCATGTGAATGTCTTATGTTTTTTAACCAACTTCAAAATCTTGGATCTTGAAGTGTGATAAATATAGAGGTCCCAAATTTACAAGAAATGATCTTATTAACAAAAAAGATGAACCCATTTGATGCAATGGTCCCAAGAGCTTCTCAGGTGAAGATAATTGAAGTTCAAGAAGTTTGATTTATAAATAATTTTGTGTGACATCCCATGCTGGTCAAACTGAAATGATTAAGTATGGGAAACTTAGTAGAAATGCCTAGGAGCCCAACTTTGCACATGTATAACTCCATTTTCACTTTGATAGAGGACCTCAGACTTGGTGCATAACAACTTAGGACCAACGTGAACAAACCCATGTGACTATATTCCTCTATAACTATTTCATGTTCAAGATATATCTTCATGAAGATTATTTCTTGACTCTACTTGAACCTTTTGAGAAAATGGCCATGTGAAAAAACATACAGAAAGTTGTTGAGAGGCCAACTTTGGATTTCCATAACTTTAGATGTGCTTAGGTAGAGGACCTCAGATTTAGTGTATATTATCTTAGTATAAAGATGAATAGATACATATGATTTATTCTCCTTGACTCATTCTTGGATGGAAATTATGATGTCAACAAAGCCCTACTCATAATTCTTCCACTAGACCTAAGATGTCTAGATGAATATAATAAAGAACCAAATGAAAACCATGATCTTTATAAGTCATTATAAGAACTCTTAACATCGCGTAGGGTCTCTAAAACACTCTCCATTTACTCATCCATTAGCAACCTGATCCATGCCCTAACTACATTGATCACCATGAAGACATACCACTTGCATAAAATGACTCTAAAATGGTCCCTTAGACACCAAATAACACAAGGACCAAGCTAGATTGTGACCCACTTAAAATTTCATATGAAATGACATCAAAAAAAGCCATAACATATCCTATGACATTATAAAAATCCCATATGCAATATTTGACTATAGGGGGTTGACCCAATTTGGCCTATGCGAAAAAATGGTTAACATCTTTGGCAATTTCTTAGGGGTGGCATGTTTTTTATGCCATGACCAGTTGCCCAATCTTATCCATTGGGGTATGGAGTCACATGTATAATATTTTTGACACATAAACTACCTTGAAAAACACACCAAATAATAGAAAATAATAAGAACAAAACACAAAGTAAGGAACTAATCAAAACACACATGTGCTCAAGATCACTTATTGGAACACCACACAACAAGAATGGAAACACACAACTAAACAAACTAACCTGAGATGAAAAATTCCACCAAGATCAAAGGGGAATTTTGAAAACTCACTTGATTTATGGCATGAAGGGTTGAGTGAGACATGTAGCATTTTGATCCTTGACATTGATACCTCCATCTTCTTCATGTTATTTGCCAACTTTATTTGCATGATATTTAATGAGAAACAAGAAACTCCAAATAGGATAGCTATGAAAATGAACTCTTCTTACATCTAAGTATCCTTAAATATCTTTTATGGTTCCTTAGCTATAACCTCTAATGGTAGTTAAATAAGGCTTTCCTTTTTAGTTTCCATGGTGTCCTTAATAAGATTGGGTTTCTCTTCAGCGACAAGTTTTTCAATCTCATCCTGGAGCTTTACATAGTCTACCTAATCTTGATAATTGTCCCCCATTTAAAACTCCTTCTTTACTTTTCCATGTGCTTGGTCCTTGATATACATATTTATGAATATGACAGTCCTCTCAGCCTTGTTATCTTCCTTGACAAAATATACTTGATGTTTGAAAGCATAAATATCTTATTCTTCATGGTTTAATACCTTTTGAAAGGTTTCAACCTTAGATAGATCTCTTGACTATCCTTGAGGAATCTTGACTTTTTCCTTAACTTCATCCTCCATGTTCATAACTTCTTGGGTATAAACTACATCAAATTCCTTTATGACTGTAGGTTCATGATCAGCATAAAGACATTCACCTTCATGTTTGATTGAACACTCAAGATCATGTTTATTAGGCTCATTAGCAAACTTGTCATCATATATGTAATATTTTGGAGGAGGAAGAGTTTTACCCAACCTATAAAATTCCTTACATATGGCATTGAACCTCTACCATAAATCATCTTCCTCATGAATGTTATCTTCAAGAGCTATTTCATCTACCTTACTCTCATAAGACTCTCTTGGGACTTTAGTTTCTTGAGGAGTAACTTGGTCTTCCTTCTTGATAGTATTCTCCACTTCATACTTGAGATGGTCATCCACAACTTCATGATTAGACATGGATTATTCTTCAAATTTCTCTCTCTTCAAGTCTTGGCCACATTCCTCATGGATAGTTGTAATAGAATCTTCAATATGTTTCTTTTCATCTAAGAAGGTAGGATTACACTTGTGGTCACCGAGGGGAGTCCCTATGGTGATTTCCTCTTCATATTCACTCATGAAATCCTCTTAGTCATCCTCATCTTGGATTTACTCCTCTTCACTTTCATCTCTCAAGATGGGCTCATGTGAAGGAGATGGAATATAAGATTTAGTGGAAGGATGAGATGTGATTGGGAGCTGATGAATTGAAGATGGAGTGTGAGGGGTAGGAGAGGGATTGGGCATGGATTCAAGAAAGAGGAATGCACTATTAATCTCATAGGGAAGTGATTTCTTAGTCTGGTTAGAAGAAAAAACATTGACATAAGAAGGAATTACATCTTTCCAATAGCTTTCTTTAAATTCTTCAACAACAACATGTTTATGTTTTAGCTCTTTATCCTCCCACATACTTAACCTATTTATTGAGCATTGAAGGAACTTAATTACCAAGTCTATTTGTTCCTTGATCTCCCATGAATTTTCATCTTCAACCACCCCCATGCACTCAATTTTTAAAATAAAACTTCTTAACCATTCCATGAGATGGTTAGGAAGCACATCAAACTCATCATCCCATGTTCCCATATTGTCTTCACTATCTATCAGCCCTAGTAAGAGTGCTAAGAAGGATTGGACATGAGGTGGGGATAATGGAAGAATGGGATGTTAATGATGAGCATTAAGACTAGCTTTAACTTATTGTATTCTAGCTTGAAAGAATCTATATCTTTCCTTGTAATACCTTTGTATAGAGTCTATAGAAACATCTTGTTCCTCATGATAAGACTCATAGGAGTAATTTTGAGGTTCAAAAGTAATAGGGTATGGTTGATAAGGTTCATATTGGGATTGATAAGGGGGCATTTCTTGATAAGTTTATTTGTTCCCTCTCCATAGGGTTATTTAACAACATGGTGTCTATCTGGTGGGTAAAATAGAGGGTTATAGGGCTACCATGGCTCATAAGAGTGATATCCATTTTGATAGGGATGTTGGGGAGTATATTATGGTTCATAGCAAGGTTGGTAAAGGGTTCCATGATAGGGATATTCACCATGCCTATTCATGTCAACCTCATACATTAAGTAAAATATAATAACTAATAAAAATGATCAATTAGATATACTTGGGTTGCTTACAACTAGAAGTTAATTTGAAGTCACCATTGGTGCTAGATTGATTGCTTTTAAAAGCTGATAGAGGTAAGAATACCAACTATATTTCCATTCTTTTGGACCTTGGTCCCACCAGGCATGCCAGAATCATTGTCACCAAATCTCACACCTTAGAAGAGGTTTTCAAATCCTCTTCTATATTTTGGCAACATGGGAACACTTCCAGGTATGTGGGTATACCTATCGTGGAAGTGAGCCTCTAGATTTTGAGATCTAGCTCCTTGAATGTATCTTGAAGTGATTTCACCTATGCTAATACTTACTTATGGGAAAAGAGTTATAATTTGTATAAAATAAACCTAATCTAAGGAGGTGATACACCAAGATATATTCCATATAACCATCATAATTTCCTACACTAAGAAACAAGGCACACAAACTAACTTCTAAGTCATATGGATCCTAATATGAGTATTTCAATATGAAGTTAACATGTATGAGATTTATCCAAGGTAAGTGAACCATAGGCTAGTTTTAGGCACTAAGGCTCATTGAAAACTTAAAAAATAGGGTCATACACTTAACAACACTTCATATGACCTATTAGAATAGAAAATATTACATAAACAAGAAAGGATAAGGGAAGAAAAGGATAAATAATAATCACTTTACATCACCATAAATCACTTGCACACTTACAAAAATTCTCAAGAACTTAAAATCAAATTTTCATTAATGTTCAAAGGCAAAATATGATGTCATTATAGCATGTCTTCATCATACATCAATTGGAACTTCTTTACAATAGCTCATGAGCTATATTTATAGAAAACGGGATCAAGAAAGAGGGATTTTGGCACTAAAAAAAGAATCAAATGAGTAAAACTCCCTTTGACATGTCATTATAATTACCTTTATAAAATATGCTCATTCAGAACACTTGAATGATCTAGGTCACCTAGAGTGATTACACAGTTACATATTCCCTCATTGATGCTCCCTGATGGTTAAAATAGTGGTATCAGGTTGTTTCAAGCTTTGTCCTAATGCTAAACCACTCATAACTAGTTTGTTTATGCATGCCAAAGTGGAGAGAAGGGTCCTTTTCATGTAGTTGGTCCTAGATAAGAGACCGTTTGAGTCTACATGTCTACTCCAATATCATCTTTCAAAACATTTGTCTTTATCTCTAACTAAACCATGCTCAATCTTGGCTTCATACCTTTTATTTACTTTTCCCCATCAAAACTAATTATCGACCTTTGCTTTGATTAGTCATCAAAACCTGACCTAGCTCATTAACATATTGACTCTTGTTCACTTCATCAGATCCTCTAGATATGAATAAGAATGAGCCCTCAGATCTACCTTTGAAATGTCAACCTTGTCCTTGATGGTACCATTTATAAAATGCACATTAATCCTTAATATCTTTCCATCAGTCTATAGCTTTATGCAATTATGCCATGTGTCAACCACTCAAGCTCTCTAACTATTTGACTCATCTCGCACCATTGGATTGAGATGTATGAGTGAGTGAGGACCGTTGATATTGTTATGACCCATTGTTTGAAAGTCAATGACTAGTCCATAGTCTTAAAATTGATAGTCTGTGGGATGTCATTTGATGTTTGCATGACTGTCATTGATGATTGTGTGACCATCAAATTTAATCTCAAAAGGATTTTCTTGCTCTATCTTTAAACTTAATGTTCACATTACCATCATTCATCATTCCATAGAATGTGATTGACGTCCCATAGACTATCAAATTTAAACATAGGTAGATTTATACCTAAGCTTTAACTTGACATTTGTGTGAATGTCTTATATTTTTGACCAAATTTGAAAGCCTAAATCTTGAAGTGCAAGAAACATGGAGGTCCTAAATTTGTAGGAGATGATCTTCTTCCAAAAAGGAAAAACCCATTTGATGTAATGGTCACAAGAGATTATTACGTGAATATATTTGAAGTTCAAGAAGGTTGGTTCATAATTGATTTTACATGATGTCCCATGATGGTCAATCTCAAATGACTAAGTATGGGAAACTTTTCAGAAATGCCTAAAAGCCCAACTTTGCACATTTATAACTCTATTTATGCTTAGGAAAAGGACCTCAAAATTGATGCACAATAACTTGGTACTAATGTAAACAAACCCATTGAACATATTCCCTTGTAACTATCACATGTGTGAGATATATCTTCATGAAGATGCTCTCTTGGCTTTACTTGAACCTTTTGAGAAAATGTGCAAAAAGTGGTTGAGAGGCCAAATTTTGATTTTCATAACTTTAGATGCACTTGGATAGATGATGTGATATTTGGTGTATATGATATTGGCACAAAAGTGAATAGACCCATATGATACATTCTCCCTAAATCATCCTCACATAGCAATTATGATGTCAACAAATCCCTACTTAGATTTTTGCCACTAGACCTAATATGTCTAGATGAATATAATAAAGAATCAGATGAAAGCAAGGAGCTTCCTAAGTCATTTCAAGAAATCTTAGCATCCCATATGGTCTCTACAAAAATCTCTATCTTATCATCCATTAGCAACTTGATCCATGCCCTAACTATATTGATCACCATAAAGACATACCACTTACATAAAATGACTCTAAAATGGTTCTTTCAACACCAAATGACACAATGAACAAGGTAGAATATAACCCACTTAAAATATCATATGAAATGACATAAAACAAATCCATAACATATCCTATGAAATTATAAAAATCCCCTATATAGTATTTGACTTTAGGGGCTTGACCCATTTTGGCCTATGGGGAAAAAATGGTCAACAATACCAAAATTAGGTGTCTACATAATTCCCCTGCTTTGATGTGCATATGTGATTTGATTGAATGCTTGTGTCAAGGTAAAACAATAATAAATTGAATCACATACTTTTATTTACCTAAGAAAATAAGGATAAAACACTCATTTAAAATTCCATTCACACTTTAATTATTTCACAAAACTATTGGGAGGATCTTACTTTAAGGTTTTTCATGATTTATTCATTTTGTATAACTTACACCAATGAGGTAAACCTACTATTTAAAAAATTTGCATGATTTAGTTGTCATAGAATTCCTATGGGGACAATATAGCCAAACATATTTCATGAGCTTCATTTAATACATATATTTATACCTTGTAGTTTGGGGTCATTAAAACCCACATACATCTCCATGAAAGTTTTGAGGATCTAATGTGTCCAGGTGTTATGATCCTATACCAAGTTTCTCTATAATAATAAAGGCTCTAATTAAATTTGGTTTGAATTTTCCTATCTGATCTTTATTCATATTTGTCTTCCTTTGTTTCTCATAGAATTATAAAATCACTAATTTACAATTCTCTTGATTTTGTCTTTTTCTTTGGGCTAGTTTTAGGTGATTTTAACAACCTTGTAAGTATTCAAGAACATGTGTGCATGTTTCATCCTAAATTTAGAATTGATGTGATCATATTTCTCTATATTTATCATAATCAATAAGGCATTTATAGGATATGCAAAGATAAGGAATCTCAAGTTTTAGAGGATCACTATCTTTGCTATATACATAAAAGAATAAGTTATTTCCCTTATAATTATTCTAAAACTTGTATGATGAGCCTATATGGCATAGGTAATCTGATTGTATCAATCTTCATCATGTTTATAAACATATTTACTTAATATTTTCTAGATTTTCTTATTTATAGATTTGGATTACCCATTCCCCTCGAGCAATAAGGAAGATAAAATGTACGTCAAATATTATTTTTAGAAAAAAATCTTTATTATTTTATTCTTTAAATATCATCCATTATTCATAATGATATCAAAGGATATTTTGAATATATAAATGTCATCTATCATTATAAATCTACATATGTCAACACTCATGGTATACTCATAAGGAATTGCCTTAACCCATTTGGTAAATACTCGATAGCCATAATAATAAACTAGTAACCTTTTGATGATGATGGATTTAATTTTACTACATTGAAACCCAAAATAGAAAATGGCCAAGGAGATGCAATGGGTTGTAATTTTTAAAATGATGTGTGTGTTAAATTACTATGTTGTTGTAAATTCTTGTAAATGTTTACATATTCTTGAAATTGTATTCCATAAAAATCCAATAATAATCCATTCAAAATAATTTATATGACATTTATTGTCAACTAAAATGGCCAAAAAAAATGTATCATGAACCTCTTGTAAGTGAATATTAGCTTCATCATGCCCAAGGAATATAACTAACTGACTATCAAATTATCTATTGAATAGAGTGTCATCAATAATAACATATCTAATGGCATCTCTTCTCAATTACATTTTTTATTATTTTTTGAAACAAATCATCAATAGTCTCACTTGTTACAAATTTCTACATTTTGGCATACGATTCTAGAGCAATGGCATCACTATCAATGGAAAATACATCTAGTTCATCTAGTATTGGTATTGAAATAATCCTTTTTTGGAATATATTATTATTAATTATAACATGATCATCTTTAATATCAATAGGTACAAGTAAATCAACAATAACCATAACATTGGTGTGGTAATTGCTTCATCTAGGAATGTTTCCAATCTCAAAGTCATCAAATAAAGAAATCAAATTATGGATTAGATCTTGATATAGAGTTATTTTATCTTCCTTAGTCTGGTAAGCACATGTGACTTGTTTGATGAAAGTTTTATAATAAACATAAACTCTTATGGATTTAATTTTTAATGTGAGTACAACATGTCAACCTAGAATCAAAGCCTCATATTTTAATGTATTATTTGTACATGTAAAGTAAATTGAAATGCTATTTGAATGGTTTAACTCTAGGATGTCACTAATAAAATTCTAACCTTGACATCTAAAACTCATTTTGACTAATCAAATTACATCGTCCATAACTTTCTCACATTGGTATACATAGTAAACTCATCTCAAAAAACATCATTCATGGGAGTATAGTATAACAAAGGAACCATGGCAAGTTGATTAGTAATAACTTTCCCTTTCACATAATTTTGTTGGATAAAATTAAAACTAAAATATATGAGTAGCATGACCCACTTAGATATGTGTTTAGATAAGTAAATCTTAAACATATTGTATCTTAAAGGGTCAATCATGGCAATAATGAGAGTCTCGGTATTAAGCATGTAATGTCTATGTTTTTGTGTAGTGAACATACTAACTAAGCACAAATTTTCCATTGAGTTATATTTTCATTCATAATCAGCCAATGTGTAACTATTGTAATAGATAACTCTCATTCATTATGTGCATCATCATATTATGTTAAAAATTTACTTAAGGCATGCTCAATAGCTGATGTGTATAGTAATAGTGGTAAATTGGGGATAAGTGGCATCATGACCCGTGGATTGGCTATATATTATTTAATTTAAATAAAATCACTTTAATAATGTTTTTCCCATTCAAACCTAGTTACATTGAATAACAGTCTATAAAATGATTGGATTTTGTCAACTAGTTGAATTATGAATCACTAAATGGTAGAAATGTTTCCTTATAGATTTAATATTTGTTTCAATATTGTAGGTGGAGGCTTACCAACAATGAATTAAAATTTATTAGGAACAACCTCAATACCATGTTAGGAGATAATAAAACCCAACATTACAAATGTAACATAAAAATACACATTTCTTATGATTTAAATAGGTGTTATATTTTTTTTAATCATTCAAAAAAAAATTAAGTATTCAACATGGTCCTTTGTACTTATTTTATTTTATAAAAATATCACCAACATAATCCTCAAAAATTTCATGGAGGTAATCATTAAAAATATGTGACATAACCTTTTGATAAGTATCAGCAACATTTTTAATTCTAAAAGGCATGATAACATAAAAAAATGTGCCTCTTTCAGTGGTAAAATTAGTTTTATAATAATAAGCAAGATTTATCTTAATTTTATTGTAGTCAATAAATACATCTATGAATGAGAGAATAAGGTATAATCAACAATCATATTAGTATTGGGTAGAGTAAATTCATCCTTGTGACAAGCCTTGTTCAAATCTTTAAAGTCATTATGAATACATATGCACTTGTTAGGTTTTAAAACCAAGATGATGTTATACATCCAACTTGAATAATCAATTGGTCTAATAAAGCCCACATTTAATAACTTTTATATTTCATCTTTAACCAATTAAACAACTAAGATGCATCTTTTAAATCTTTTTCTTAACTAGTTTACCATATAGGTTGATAATTAGATTATGAATATTGATGGATGAATCAATACCAATCATATCAAAATAAGGCCAAGCAATAAAATTTATAAAAATTTCTCTATGGTATTTATTTTATTATGATGTCAATCACAAGTACTAAAAATTTAGGATATTATTCGGTATCATAGTCGAATTTACCCATCTCTTTCTTAAGTAATGTGGATTAGTCCTCAATTTATGGTATAGTAGGTAAGGAATCAAGACCATCTATTGGGATATCATAATCATTAATGGAAGGATTATGGTCACCAAATTAAGTATGGTGATTAAGCTAATGGGGTAATCTTTCTTCATGATGGAAATATGGTAAATCATATCTCATAACCAATAAGGGAAGGCTCATGCTCACCAAAATAATAATGGTGACTAAGATAATGGTGTAATCTTTCCCTATGATGTAAATATGGAAATTCAACATAATATCCCACATATTCATGAATGGTTTCATCATTTGAAAAAAATTTAAGAGAAATTATTTTAGGTGAAGCATCTTCATCAATCAACTCAAGATATATAAGTTATAAATATGTAACATGAAAAAAAATTGATGTGATGTACTAGACTTGGAAGATCGAGTATGTAAAGGTTTATATGCTCAATCTCAATATTGATTGTAAGCTTTAATAGTTTTATTATCTTATTAGAAATGATTCTCTTCAATTATAGTTTCCACACTTTAACTAAGACATAATTTGAACTGATGAGGAGTGGGATTTATTTTTTTAGTAATACCTTATTCATTTCACCCAAATCCATTACTTTTATATCCTATGTTCATTGCACAAGTGTAACCTTTTCAATATTGCTCTAAAATATTTTTTAGATGGACCACTAGATGAATTTTGTTAATTAGTATTAATACAATTATTTATTATATGTTTCTTACCCTTATACATGAAAGGTGGTATGTAATTAATAAAATAATATGGGAAAGGTATCCCATAATCTTGAGGAGTAAAATGTAATCGATAATACCATATGTATGCATGTCATATTTATATTCGCTAGAACCACATGGTGTAAAACTAAGATTTGTCAAGTGCACATATATGCTATTATATTTTTAATCATCACCTTCATTATCATGGTAAGTATGAGTATCATAAATGGTGTTACTATATTTACCCACATCATATGTATGCATCCATTATGTAGGAATATAAATTTGAGGCATTATGATCTTTGAATGAGGTATGTTGAGATGGGGAATAATAACTTTCTTGGGTTCCCCAACTTTTTAATACAAAAAGGGGACATCATACACATAATAAGTGTAAATGTATCCTTCGTGTAATAATTTTAATCATTAATGTAATTTATATGAAATTTAATTCATAGCACAAAGTTTTGATCTACCAAGTAAAATATTTTTGCTAACTTCATTAGATATTACATGACATTTCATAATTAGAGTTTTAGGCCCAACACTTATGTTTAATATTATTGTTCCTAGAGGTTTTAGTAGTTTAATTTCAAATCCTTTGATTACCATATCCTAATGTATAATAAATTTATGATCAATACCATGTGCATTAATGAATTCCTCAACATATATGTTCACCCCAAAACCATTGTCTATGATGACCTTCTTGATTCCCAGATTAATTAATTTAACTTGAATGTATAATGGAAGGTGCTGATTAATAATGTCATTAGAAATTAAATCATATAAATTGAAGGGGATTATGTGTTTATTATTTTGTAAAATTTTGAAAGTATAAATAAAACATTCTAATTCAATATTACTTGGTAGAGTATCACCACACAATATGTCTTTAAAATCTATGGATTTCTTAAGAAATTCTAAGATATAAATTTTGGCTTGTGTATTATGAAGATACTATTATCACCAAATATTTAACCCTATAGTTGGTTATTCAAGCCTACTCTAACATTTTGGAAACATTAGAATACCTTTAGGCCTATGGGTTGCTTGTAATAGAGGTAGACCTTTAGGTTTAAGGCCTAGCTCCCTAGATTGATCTTTGCTTACTTATCACCTACAATAATTTTTTTACTTAGATGAAAAGGGATAGAAGTGACATGAAAATAATATACTCTAAATATTTTATACACCATAAATATATACACTATGATACCATACCATTGTACTATGAAACATGACCTACAACACTAGTCTCAAAATCCTAAATTACTCTAACATTAGTATTTCAAACATGGAGATGATATGCATGTAACCACTGAACATTATTGAAATATAGGTAATTTAAAGACACTAAGGCTACTTATTACACTTTAGAATAGACCAATACACTTTAAAACACTTCATTTGACCTGTTAGAGTGAGAACAACTTGCATCAAAGATGGAAGAGCAAAGAGAAAGCAATGATAGATACTAATCACTTGACCTTTCAATACAAACCATTTCACACACTTAGAAAATATGTTTATGAGATCAAAACCAAATTTAAATTTATATTTTAGAGGTAAATTACAGTATCAAACTACCAAGGCTTTACCATACCAGGTGTGGAATTGAATACAAGAGCTAAAATGGCTTGTATTTATAGAATGTAGAGAAGAGAGAGAAGTGAATTTCAAAGGTCACAATGACATATGTCAAATCATGAAAACTAGTTACAATTCATAAGGATGAAGTGTAGAACATAGGTATGGAAGGTCTCCTTGGCTAGATGTCCATCTAAAACATAGAACTCTCTAAAATTGGTGTAGAGACCCTTCAGCTACCTTCTTGAAACTGCCTTCATGATGAGGTATCTCTTGAGCACTCAAAACTAGAATAGTGAGATTTAAAACATATAAAATATCTTATCATAGTTAAAAACATGCCATTATAGTCATAATATGTGTCCCTAACTATTATACATATTTTTGACACTTGTACTCACCATTTGTAGTCATTCATTAGCCCTCTTGGCCTCATTTTTCACATTTGTCACCAAAATGTCCTTTATTTACTCAACCAATTCCATGGAAGAGATGCTAAGACACCTTTTCAAGGTCCTTATGCCTTACACTCCATAATTTAAACCTTAAAAAGATCCCCAATTAGACTTCTTAGTTGGTAATCACTCTCTATTTTCACTATTTGCCAAAGACCACATGAGATGAATGAGTCAATAGAAGTGTTTCCATGTTAATCTGAGGTGAGAAATGGATAGTGACCCCATCCAATGGATCTCACCTATTCATCTTCTTCTATACTTGCAAAATATTCACAAACTTATTAAAAAACCCTATTTTTTAACATGTCTATACAAGTAGGGTACAAACCAATTAGGTGGGAAGGAGAATGGGAGAGTCTTATATAATTTATAAATATTTTTTAGACCATATTATCCCTTTTGAGTACATCTCCACTGGTATTTATTTCATTAGGTCAAAACCAAGCATTTAGGAGGGTTTTAGAGGGTTTGGACTATTAAGGATTATTCATAAAATCCTGATGTCCAACCTCCTAACAATTTGGAAAATATTTACTATGGGACTCTCTAGAATTACCCTTATCTTTTTGAGGTCCCATGTTTGGTGTCCGTTTAGGTGTGAGTAATATAAGTTGGCTTATCAAGATTTAAAATGCATTCTAGACACCTCTGTGATGGAAAAAGGTTAAATTAAACAATTTATGTTGTCTCTCTATAGTCTGATGGTTCCAATTCATCCTCAAATTCCTACTAAAGGTTATCTAATGGATAGGAATGATCATTTAGTCTTAGAATTGAAGATAGGCCCTTGAAGGGATTAGGCCTAGTTGGGTATGACTATGTGTTTAACCCTTCTAAGAGTTTCCAATGCATGTAAGGTCTTTATTATCCTTTTTCATGTTTCAAATAATAATTCCACATCATTTTGAAATGTTCCAATACTTTAAAAATCATCCCCTTACCATTCACTCACCTAATGTGCATGGTGGTCTGTCTGGGAATGCCCTCTATCTGAGACAAAATGGAGGGCATCTGCCCTATTTGTTTAATAAAAGTGAAGCTAGTAGAGGTTATATTGGGTCATGAAGACCCTCTTTAACAAATTATAAGGTCTGGTCACCTCTAAAATGCTCTCAAACTCCATAAACTTTAAAACATACTTGTATGATAAGTGGCTGTGTAGGGAATTCTGTATGTAGGGTTGGACTTGTTTTTTCATCATTACCTTACCATGTTTCCTTAGTCTAAGAATTATATGAGGTTTATGTCAACAATGTGGAGATATTCTCAATCATATTAAACCTCATACACTCATGTTAACCTTCTCATCATGCACTCTCCATTTAACTAGGCCCAATCTGTCTATTGTAGCAGACTGTAGGTGACCATTTAGTTGGATATTAGAGGTTTCTTATAAGTGGATGTATATTTATTAGCCTATTGTTACATGACTAAGCCTTTATTTAAGTCATTAAGGTTATTCCACACTTGAAAGTGTTAATCTCTACCCATAGGTCATGCCAACATCTAAACTACCTACTTTAGTATACTATGAGTATATAGTCAAACTGTAGGTGTCATTTTGAGAAAAATGGGGGCCCTATAGGTTTTCACCTATATCAAAACCTTATGCCTCAACTCTATCAACTGATCTTTAGGATACTAGTGTTATTTATCATTCAAATAGAGTCACCTTGTATTGAAGGTACCCTACCATCATGTCATTATTACATTATAGGATCACTTAGGATTAAAAAATATTGTAGATGATATTGGAAGTCTAAATTTAGACTTTGATTGAGTTGCAATCCTATTTACATAGTCCTCATGACCAAATAATCAATTTATTAGGTCAAGACATTGCCACTATGTTTGGGCTACATGAGTGAAACCATAAGACCTATCCATTTTTCAAGATACTCACTAAGATGTGACCTTTATATATGATAAAATACCTTATTCAAAGAAAATAAGGTAACATGACTCTCTATGCGACTTTTTCAAACTAAGGGCAATGTTCTAGGTTTGTTTGCCACCTTATGACTTCACTAATACCACAATGGTACTTATATGTTCTCAGTATTGATCTAAAGTCTCAAGAAGCTTCAATATCTTCATCTCATCATCTTTATGCCTCTATGGATTGCACTCAAGCCCCTATGGGAGTTGATTGTAGGTGGGCATCAGATCACTAACTATGTATATTAAAGAATTGGTTATCAAAACTAATCTTAAACCATGTTGGAAGGTTCAAACTTATTTTATTCACTTTTTAAACCTCCCAACACCTTGAAAACATCTTCACTTCTTCAACAAGAATGGTCAAGGCTTCTTTTCACCTGACTATAGGTGAATATTTGTAGGAAAGTTGACTATATGTGACTTTTTAACCCTTTCACTCCATCAAGAACACTCCCTATACCACACCTTTAGAAAAAAATTGACTACCATGTCATTAGAGGTTATAAACACCAATTTTATGCCTTTTTTATGAATATCAACAAGAAAATAATCTTTACAACAAGTGAGACACTAGTTGTAGACTTCAGTTGAGCCTCCCACTCATAAAATGAGTTGTTTCTATCAATTTATTCACCTTAACACATGCCAACCAAGATTAAAATGAATTGATAAAGTTATTCACGCTCTCCAAAATCACTTACAAAACATGGTTTTTAAAAATAAATTTAGACAGAGGACAAAACTAAAGGGTATGAGGATGAGTAGGTAGAAAAGAGGAGTAGACCTTCTTAGAAATGGTTCATAAATGAAAATAAACTAAACATAAAACTCTTTCCATGATTTTTTGGTAGACAAATATTATTTTCATCACTCAAGTGCATTTGATCTAACTCTCTTCCTCCTATCTATAACATGCAAAAATTAGTTGACCAATTTTGCTTGTCTAAGAGAGCAATAGAGGAGATATGTCAGTTTTGACCAATTTTAGGTCTATCAAGGATTATCAAGCATGGAAGTTAATTTAGGATAGATAAAGAGACAGTCCTAAGTAACCCCACATGCTATAATTGCTGCAAATGTTATACAACAACTCAAAACTACCTCTTTTTAACTATTTTTTTCTTTTCATCATAACATCTACATTTTTCAGTCTTAAAATAATTATTTTGACATATTCTAACATTGGGTACATTGAATATGCCTTTTTCACACTTTACCTCTATGTAAAATCTATACAAGTCCTATAATAACTCAAAATGAACTTATAATGACATAAGACAAACTAAGATAAAGGTGACAAAGATGAAAACATGTGTTTGACCTTATTATAAAAATTAGGACACATTTTACACCCTATGGGACCATTATATAAAGTTTTACCATATAAGTGTTGACCTGATTTGACTTATGGTCAGATTAGTCAACATTTTTTGGTAATTTCCTAGGGGTGGCAAGCTAGCTATGCCAAATACCAATAGCCTACTACTATCCATTAGGCCATGGAGTCACCTAGATAGATATGACATTTAATTGCCTTTGAAACCACACCAAACAACATAAAACCAACACACAAGACAATACACCGAAGGAAACACACATGTGTTCTCAATAACACTTAAGGAAAAAACACAACAAAAATAAAACACACCTATCCTAGTATGTACAAGACCTCAAACACTTGAGGTGAAGAAAAAATCACAATACTTCAACTAGGGTCAAATATGGTACATCTTGCATCATTGATACTAGAAGTAATCAAACCATCATGTGAAGCATTCTTCTCAATCAATACTTGTTCATGTTAATGGTCAAATGAATTACCACCTTTAGGTCTTTTGATCTCTACAAGTGTATTAGTTTGAGCCTTCAAGGATGTTCTATTTTTCCCTCTAAGTATCTTGTTTGAAATTGCAACTTGATTAACTTATACCATGTCTAATTGGCACTTTTTAAACTATAAACTAGGATTCATCATTATTACTTAAACATTACTTTCTTCTTGCACATGATGTTCTTGATGTATGAGATCATCAAATTTGTTTTACTTCGGCTCCATCAAGACTAGAAGTGATTCAACCTTAGTTTGAAGTTTGGACTACTTCTCAATGAAAAATATTCTACTTTAGCTTCATTATGTTCCTTTATGATTGCATCTTCTATGATAGTAAATAAATACTCAACTTTATGCTCAACAAGACACTCTCGTTCCTACTTGTTAGGTTCATAAACAAACTCATTATCAAATACACACTTCTTAGGAGGAAAAGTAGGCTTTCTTAATTGTTTGAACTCTTAAATTATGGCATAGAAACTTTACCATAGGTAATCCTCTTCTTCATGCTCATGGACTCCTCCATCTTATGTAAGAATAATGGCATTGTTATTATCATCATATTGATCTCCCATACTTGGAAAACTATCATCACCATGTATATTAATAAGGAAATTACCTTCAATAGCTTGTAGAAAATGACTATCCATTCTTACCTCATATTTTACCTCACCTACCTCATGGATGATGTATGTGCCAATATTAGTTTTCTCAAATGAAGTGTATGGATCATATCCATAAGTGTCTACACCATACTCATCTAGGAACAAATAAAATATTCCTTAAAGCTTAGAAGATATTCCATCATCCATGACATACTACTCATGATCATTGATGACATAATTGACGTTAGAGCTTGCTTCCATAGAGGGCTCAATATGAAAATTACCTAGTGGTTGAGTTATAATGGTTACCTTTGCTCCATAACTTATCTTGAAGGCTAACAAGGACCAATAAACTAAGAGGTAGTCTCCTATCTTGGCTATGAAACCCCTTGAGAGGTAGATAGCAAACTGAGTAGGATGGTCAACCACTATTATATCTTAAAGAATAGGGAAGCTAGGACAATAATGAAGGAAAATTTTCAAAAATTTGACTAGTCCTACTAACTTAGTAAGTGTCCCATATAGCTGAATCACCCCCTTATTATATGGTTCATAATTTAGTCCCAATTTATCTACAACAACCTTAGGCATCACTGAAGTACTAGCACCACTATCTACTATGCAATTATGAACAAGTTTGTTTCCCTTAATGAGAGTGAGGTAGAATGGTGGAGGGTTCTTATATTTGGAAGATGGTTCCATAATTTGAATAGGATCATTAGTGAGATAAAAATTACCATGACTTGATGCTTGAGGGCTAAAATGAATTATGGACAGTTTCTCTTGAAGGAGCTCTTTTTGACCAGGTAAGTGAAGAATTTCCCAAAGAGATAGATGCCTTAGAATTCTTCAAAGAATAAAAAATATTCAAAAAAAGATCATTTATATATTCTTGTGTCCTTGAGGGAAATTAACTTCCTTAAGATTGAGGTGTTGGAACACTTTGAGTAGCACTTCCAACATTATGATTTGAAGAAGGTGCAAAAGTTATAGGGATTTCCATGCTTGTAGTCACACTTTGATTCCTTGTAGGAGGACTATTTAAACTTGTATGAACACCATGAACATCTCCCAATGCCTTCTTCTTTTCTCTATTATTGTCTAGAACTGAACAATTTTTAGTGAGAACATATACATCTTCAACTAGAAAGTTTACAAGGTTCACCTTTTAGGGATACCATCTTTTATTTTATTTCATGATAACCTCATCTTCTAGTGAAAACTGAGGAGTGACTCCTCCTTGAGAAACCAAATCTTGTTCCACACCTTCATTTGCATCCATGAATTGACCTTGTTGTCATTCCTCTCCTTGTACCAAGTTACTATGCACTGGGACCATGGTTCTAATGTTGGAGGTGGAAGTTGGATCATATACATTAGCTAGCCTATTAAATTTAGGTTGTCTTTAACATCTACATTGACCATATTATTGAGGTTCGAAGCTATTTATTTTTTAAGGATAGGGAGAGGGGTTTTGATTAACACCATATTATAGATTAAGGTGCTTAACCTGAGATTCTAAGGCCTAGATCCTTACATCTTTATTAATACCATCTTCTATTTTCTTAGGATAAATTCTAGGATTGTTATTTTCATTTGGAACTTGGGAAACACTTTGAGTATTAGTAGACATATTTGGTAGTAGAGGCATAAAAAAATTTGGGGGCAAATTTCTAGCTTGTATTAGGCCATTCTCAACTCTAATGGTAAGGTCATATGATTTAGGTAAGGTGTAACCACCCATGACTACAACATTATAGCTATTTTAGTACCAATAGCCCTTAGATATGCGAGAAACACAAATCTTATAAGTGGTCTCATGGGAGGAGGTAGCCTATGCCAAGTCATCTAGAATCTCTCATTAAAGTCATGCATAGTCTCTTTGGGGGATCTTTCAATTATATTTAGATGGTGTATAAGTGATGTGTGATCAATTTTGTCTTCAAACCTTGATGTCAACAACTCTGAAATCATACCAAGTTGTGATACACACTCTAGGAAATGTCTTATGCTAGTAAAGTGCTATCCATCTAAGGGACATGACAAGGAGTCTAATGGCAATGTTGAATTTAGTGACAATATGAAAACTATATAAGTTTGAGATATCCCTAATATGCTCACTAGGGGTAATATGACCTTCCCCATTAAATATGGGAACAATCTTAGTAGAATTAGGAGGTATATCATCATTTGCATTGATATGGATAAGATTTTTGGTGTTAAAGGTTGGGAAGGCATACTTCTAATCCATGTTCTCCTCAAGTTCTTCTTCACTCTCTTTATCTTCTTGGCTTACAAAGTCCTCTTGTTCTTCAAAGGTCAAGATAGGTTGAGGATGTTGAAATTCAAGAGTAAGTTCAAATTAACGTAGTGGGTTTATAAGATTGAAACCTATATTAAAAGTTGACATAGTAAATACCATGAAGTATGAACATAATAACTAATAAAACTTGATCTATAACCAAATATTACCTTGAATGGAGTTTCCAAATGTTGATTAGGACACCATACATAGCTATGATGTTGTCAACACCAACATTCACCTTGACAAGATGTATTTGATGATATGATCTTGATATTCAATATATGTATAAATACCCTTAAGGTAGGGAAACACCATATAATACTCCTTTAGGAAGGAGTAAATCCACAATGTCTCTTCGATGGGACAACATCCAATATCCTCTTACAATAGAAGACTAAATGCTTACTTCATATCTTTACCATGATAATCATCTCCTATATATATACATCTATCTACCCATGGATGGGTAACCTCTTAATCCTAATGTAAGCCGACCATTACCCAATGTACTACTTCCACAAGTTACTCTATTATCCTAATATATTGTACCCATATAACTAACTAAGGGGATGTGTGCCACATATTGACATCTCCATCAACCCATATACAATAATATATCATATCCCTAGGTACATAGCATTACTTCCCTCTTTGACATGTTTCATCCTTGAAACATATCAAGAAACCAAATAAAGAGTGTGCGTAAAATCATTTCACACTTGTCTCCAATCCTGATCATCTAGCCATCCAAATGTGATCTTGGCAGGGGATAACTCTCGAAGATTGTTTCCAAATTCCCTTGTGCTCCTCTGATTTCATTCATGATCATAATTATATTTATTTAGTGTCCTAGCATAGTTACTCCTCTTTTTATTTCATGTACCATATTTTGCTATGCTACTCTAATTCCAACCATGACCATAGTAGGTATTCTTCCATGCATAATCATAGTGATTTCCCCATTCATTCCATGTGCCATAGTATTTTTTCTTTTGATTCCATGCATATCCATAATGATTAAAATTTTTATTTCCTGTAAATACAAAATGGTTGTTTTTATGACACTTCCTCACCTAATTCCATGATTGTTTCCTCTCATGATGATGTGGGTGTCTATATACCTCAAATTTTTCCATTATTTTGACCTTATCAACCTTTTCTTCTACTTCTTCCACATTTTCCTTCTTTATCTCTTGAGTAGATGAAGTGTTCATTTGTAGTGTGTATTTATCTATATCATCTAAATCTTTAACATGATCTTCATCACTTATTTTAATGTCATCCTCATGATCTACTTGGATTGTTATTGGTGCATTTTTCACTATGATATCTTGTAAAGTGATCTTATTTTTCCTATACCAAAACTTCATGAACTTTTTTTGAATATTAATATTCATTGTTCCCAAAGTCTCTAACCATGGATATCCAAGAACTATATCCACATCATCTATATCCAAAGCATAAAAATCTGAATGCAAAACATATTTTTCCATAATGAGCTTCAGATCTTCAAACATTGAAATATTTCTTACCATCTACTTGAACCTCTTTGATATTCTTTACTTGAAAATGTAGATTCTTGGACACATTCATGTTGATGAAGTTATACTTACTGGTAGGGTTTATGGACACAATAACCCTTTTCTTTTGAATGCATCCATGAAATTTAAAAATTGACTTAGATTTCTTTGGAGCCAAATAATTTGAACCTTTATCATCCAATTCTTCTTCTAATTCTTTTTCTTCTTTTTTCTTCTTCTTCTTCTTCTTCTTCTTCTTCTTCTTCTTCTTCTTCTTCTATTACTTCTTCTACTTCTTCTTCTTGTTCTTGTGTTGATTCTTCTATTTCTTCTTCTTCTTTTTTTGCTTCTTCTTCTTCTTCTTCTTCTTCTTCTTCTTCTTTTACTACTTCTTCTTTTTCTACTTCTTGTTTTATAACCCAACGATATAAAAAGATCTGTTCCATTTTTGTCCATGAAGAAAACCTTTCTGTACAGCTCAATTGATCAAACCAATGTAGTGCAGGCCCAGACAAAAAAGGAAGTAATCATCTTTGCCCAAAATTTTTTATAAAATTATACTCCAAAATGAGCCACAATTCTCTAGCATCAATATCATCTTCCCTTGAAAATGTTTGTAACTCCATGATCCACAAAAAAATTAAGGTTCATGAAACCCTAAAATGTCAAAATTGATCCATAAAATCGCAATGAATTACTCTAAACAACTCAAAAAAAATTGAAATTTTGTCTGTGCTTCTATTATATCTGTTTACATCTCCAGTAACAATTTCGAATAAAAATTTCCTATATTTCAAAAGATATAGCGAAATTATTATAAACCCTAAAATATCAATAACTCCCTCAAAACAAATCAAAAAATCTATATTTGTTTACTATGACTTATTTGAAATATTCTCCATATCTAGTAAAAACATTGTGTAAAAATTTGGAACCAATAAAAATTTATTGATGATTAAACAAAACTAGGGTTTCATTCCATAAATTGCCCAAATCGAAGCTCTAATACCACTGTTAAGATTCAATAAATGCAAAAATACGCATAAGGTAGGGAAACACCATATAATAATCATTTAGGAAAGACTAACTCCACAATGTCTCTTCAAGGGGACAACCTCTAATATCCTCTTATAATAGAAGACTCAATGCTTACTTCATATCTTTACCATGATAATCATCTCCTATATATATATACATCTATCTAACCCATGGATGGGTAACCTCCTAATCCTAGTGTTTGCCGACCATTACCCAATGTACTACTTCCACAAGTTACTCTATTATCCTAATATATTATACCCATATAACTAACTAAGGGGATGTGTGCCACATGTTGGCATCTCCATCAACCCATATACAATAATATATCATATCCCTAGGTACATAGCATTTGAGATAATGGTCCCACCAGGCATGCTAAAACTATTGTCAAAAAATCTTGCACACCAAAGATGGTTTTTCAATCCTGATCTAAGATTTGGGTAACATTAGAATACCTCTAGGTTTGTGGGTTGCCTATAATAGAGGTAAACCTCTAGGTTTAAGGGCTAACTCATTAGATTACTATTTATTTCTTATCACCTACACTAAGTATTTACTTAGATAAAAAGGGATAAAATTGACATGAAAATAACCTAAAATAAAGAGGTGATAATAAATATCTCCACTATGCTAACATACCATTGTAATATGAAAAAGGACCTACAACACTAGTTTCAAAATCTTGAATTGCTCTAACATTAGGATTTCAAACATGGAGGTGATATGCATGGAAATCATGAAGTTGATTAAACCATATGTCATTTTTAGATACTAAGGATACTATTTACACTTTAAAATAGACCAATACACTTGACAATACTTCATGTGACCTATTAGAGTGAGAACAACTTACATCAGAATGGAATAGCAAAGAAAAAGAAAGGATAGATTTTAACCACGTGACATTTCACTATACACCACTTCACACACTTATATAAGATGTTATGAAATCAAAACCAAATTTAAATTATTATTTAAAATTCAAAGTACAATATCAAACCATGAGGACTTTGCCATACCTGGTGTGGAATTGAATAGAAGAGCCAAAATGGCTTGCATTTATAGAATGTAGAGAAGAGAGAGAAGAAATTAAGTTCAAAAGTCATAAGCCACATGTAAAGGCATTAAAACTAGTTACATTGTATAATGATGAAGTGTAAAATAGAGGTTATGAAGGTCTTCTTGGATAAATGTCCATATAAAACATAGAAATCTCCAAAACTAGGGTAGAGGCCCTTCAGTTGCCTTCTTGAAATTGCCTTTATGATGAGACATCTCTTGAGCACTTAAAATTAGAATATAGAGATTTGAAACCTATAAAATATTGTATGTGAGTTTAAAACATTCCATGATAATCAAAATATGCATACCTAATTTATAGCCATCTTCTAGACAATTTTACTCAGCATTTGTAGTCATTCATTAGCCCTCTTGGCCTCATTTTTCACATTTGTCACCAAAATATCCTTTATTTTCTCAACCAAACCCATGGAATATATTTTAGGAAAACTATTCAAGGTAATTATTCCATCTACTCCATGAATTATACCTTTAAAATATCCCTAATTGGACTTTTCATCTTCTCACTTGGCAATCACTCCCCATTTCCATTATCTACCAAAGACTGCCTAACATGAATGAGTTATAAAAAGTGTTTTCATGTCCATATGAGGTAATAAATGGATATAAAAATTTAAAATAGGTCCCAATTAACACCCTCTAATGGATCTCACCTATTCATATTCTTTTATACTTATAAAACAATCACAAACTTGTATAAAAACCCATTTTGTACCTTGTTTGTACGAGTAAGGTATAAACCAATTAGGTGGGAAGGAGCATGGGAGAGTATTATACAATTTACAAATATTTTATAGACCATATTACCCCTTATGAGTACATATCCATTGGTATTTCCTTCATCAGGTCAAAACCAGGGTTTAGGAGGGTTTTAGAGGGTTTGGAATTTTAAGGATTGTTCATAAAATATTGACATCCAACCTCCCAAAAAATTCCAAAAAATATTTAGTATGGGACCCTCTTCAATTACCCTTAGCTACTTGAGGTCTCATGCTTGGTGTTTGTATAGGTGTGAGTAAGATAAGTTGGCCTATTAAGCTTTAAAATGCATTCTGGACACCTCTCTTCTTTAAAAGGGTCAAAATGACCAACTTTTGTTGTCTCTCTACAAACTGATGTTTCCAATTCATCCTCAACTTCCTCCTAAAGGTCATCTAATGGATAGGAATGATCATTTAGTCTTAGAATTAAAGATATAGGCATGTTATAGTAGTTTTCATTTTTACTTTTAATTTAATGATCTACTAAAAACTTAATGAAATGTATGGTTTATGAATAATACCTAGAGATATGAAAATGCTTGTGCACTAACTGAATCTAGATAATGAGGGAACTTAATTTTCTCTTGTAAGAATAACCTACACATAAAGAGACAACTTATACAAAATAGATTAATACATAGATAGGTGAGCTACCTGGTTAAGAACCAGTCTTGGGAAGTTATGAACTTCCTCAAGTGGATGTCAGCTCACTATTTTCACAGTTAAGTGGATAGATAAATACTAAAATTACAAAAGATAAAGATGTGATAACAAAGACATTATGAATTAATATTTGTTTAAACTATCAATGTAAGTGAAGTATTCATCTCAATAAATTATAGCAGCATTCACATTCTTTTGTATAACATCTAGTTGTTCAAAAGTGGATTCAAATGAGGGAGATTAAACAATGCCACAAAAGTTCCAACTCAAAGTGTATATCACTCTGGTTGGTGAAAAGGGTTGAGATATAATGGGTAGATCAATAATATTAATGGCATTGTGCATAATTGTAGGCAAAACTCATCTACATATTAATGTCATGTTTAAATAGATAGAAAATTAAATTAAAATGGATTCAAAACAAAGTTATAACATTTAAAAGACTTAAGTTTTAAAATAGAATACAGTGGATCAATGTGTTAAGCACGAGATATACCAAGAGGGGAGTGAATCAATATATCATATATCTTATAAAACTTTTACTTAATCAAACTCCACTTAACCATACATTCAATATATGAAATAAAACTAAAATAATATGAACCACACAAGAGAGAGAGAGACAAAATATTTTTATGTGAAAACCCAAAGTGGGAAAAACCACTGAGAACAATCTCAAGTATATGAAAGAGCACTAACTCAAATTACAAATTTTGTAAGGATCAACTTATAGGAGCACTAACCCCTCTGTTGAGCACCAACACAACAACTATTTGTGAGTACCAACTCATAAGAGCACCAACCCTTTGAAAATATTTGTGATCACTAACCCATAGGAGCACCAACCCCTCTTGTGTATAAAACACAACTATCTCTCAATGTTGCTTTCTTAACAAATGATAGAACTCTACAATATCTCTTTTTATTCTCTCTTCTTTTCTTACATAAAATAATTATAAATGATGCACTCTCTTGCATATTACAAATGTCTTCCCAAGCCTTTATTTATAGCTTTCCAAATGAACTTTGTCATTCACCCTTTGTGACTCTTCACTCCTCATGGAAAATGGTGCCAAACTTGCATGACCCTTCGAATCCTTGTAATTGAAAAGTCATAACGTGACCCTTCATAAGAAAATACGTCCTTTTCTATTTTGTATTTATCTTGGTGACCTTTCAAATTCATTAAGGTGACTCTTCATGGAAAAATTCACCATACCCTCTTTTGTCTTCACTTGGTGATTCTTGGAATTCCTCAAGATGACTCTTCATGAGAAAATGTGTCCCATTCCTCTTTTATCTTTACCCCATGACTCTTTGACTTCTCCATGGGCCCTCTTTTGACTTTATGTAACCAAAAACATATTCTTTAATATTAAATAAATATTAACATACATTATCCAAGATATGAACATAAAAAACACCATTAACTGCTATGTGGCCTTTATCACCAATAATGCTAGGCCTTTGACATCAATGACAATATTTCCTATAATCTCCCCCTTTGTAATTGATGGCAACCTCAAACTAAAATTGTAACATACTAAAATTTATACTGCACATGCTAACCTACACATACTACCATCTAAAAAATATATATTAACTCCCCCTTACTATAGCATCGTGTACATGTTCTTTGTACCTATTCCCTATACCTATTTTTGTTCTTCTCTCCCTTTGACATCAATGGAAAAGGGCCTATCTTGAAGCTAACACTTAGCTCCCCCTTAATTGATTTTGATCCTCAATTGTAGGAAGTAAAATAAATTATTCCCATCTTCTCCCACAGATACTCGAATGTGTTTTTTGGTAGTGCCTTTGTGAAAATATCTGTATTCTATTTTGTATTACTGACATATTCCATCTTAACCTATTGAACTACAACTTTCTCTCTCAAGAAGTGATATCTAATAGGAATATTTTTTGTTCTTGAATGCATCACTAGATTTTTAGAAATATTAATAGCACTTGTTTTGTCACAAAAAATAGAAATAAGTTCATCATATTTTACTTTGATATCTTCCAAAGTTTGCTTCATCCAAAGAACTTGAGTACAACACAATACCATTGCAATATATTCTACTTCATCTATATAAAGTGATATTAAATTTTTATTTTTTCTTAGACATGATACTAAGCTATCACCAAGAAATAAAATCTCCTCCACTTGTATTCTTTCTATCATCTAAGCAATCTGCCCAATCTAAATCTATATAAGCAACCAAAGTGAAATCTTTACTTGTGGAATACCAAAATCCATAATCCAATGTCCCCTTGACATATTTGAATATTCTCTTCACCAACTAAATATGACTCTCTTTTAGGGCTACTTGATATCTCACAATTATGCCTACTACGTGCATGGTGTCTGACCTCAATACTGTCAAATATGAAAGACTACCAATCATAGATCTATACAAAGATTGATCTACAATAAGTGAATCTTCATCCTTACTCACCTTGTTCCCTATAATCATTGGTGTGCCAAATGGTGCACAATCCTCAAAACCAATTGTTTTCAATTTTTCTTGGCATATTTACTTTGAGATATAAAAATTCCTTTATCTAACTAAAATATTTGCAACCCTAAGAAAAATGACAATTATCCAAGCATAGACATCTCAAATTATTTTTGCATATTATCAAAAAATTATTTTATCATCTTTTCAATGTTTCCTCCAAAAATGATGTCATCAACATATACCACAACAATCAATTAATGCTCACCTTCTATTTTGATTTAGAAATTACTATCATCAAAACCTCTCTTGAAACTTTGATCTTATAGGTACTTATCAAGTCTTGCATACCAAGCTCTGGGACCTTATTTCAATCCATATAGTTCTTTCTTCAATTTTCATATATGACTACTATCATTTGAGAGAATAAATACCTTAGGTTTTTCAATGTAGAGCTCCTCTTTTAGATTCCCATTCAAGAAAGCAAATTTGACATAAATTTGAAACAATTTAAAACTTTTAAAAATTGCATATGCAAGAAACATTCTAATAGCCTCTAGCCTTGCTACTAGTGCAAAATATTCTTCAAAATCTATACCCTCAATCTAATCATATCCTTTACATACCAACCTAGATTTATTCTTGGAAATTTCACCATATTCATTTAGTTTCTTTCTATATACCCACTTTGTTCCTATCACATTTTGATCCTTTGGTCTAGGCACTAATTCCTAAGTATCATTATTTTCTATCTGATTTAATTCTTCATCCATTGCCTTAACCCAATGCCCATCATGTCTAGCTTCTGAAAAATTTCTAGGCTAAATTTTGGATAACAAAGAAAAATTTACTTGCTCAGATTCACTTACCATCATCTTTTTGGTGTGAACCTCATTTATGTTCTCAATGATGTCAATCTTATTATGATTTCTCTAAATATATTTGGATGGATTCTTTGTGTCCTTTACTTCTCCTTCTCATCTTCATCTAAATCTTCAAAATATTCTACTTCAATGATTTTAGGAGTGTCCATTAGATCACTAGCTCTTTGTGTTACATCTTCATCTATCCTGACACCTACACTTTCAACAATCTTCTTGGTTCTTTTGTTATAAAATTTATAAGCTTTAATTTTTCAATAATATCTAAGAAACATATATTCATCTATTCTAAACTCAACCTTACCCAATTTTTCATTAGTTCTCTTTATGAAACATATGTCACTAAAAACACTAAAGTATCAATTGTAACTAGTTTATCTTTCCATATCTCATAGGGATTCTTATTACTATTGACTCTCAACAATGCTTTATTCTAAATATGCACTATTTTACTAATTGCCTCTCTCTAATATTTAGCTGGTATCTTGGATTCATTTAGCATTGTCCTCACTATTTCTTGAACTATTCTATTTTTTTCTCAACTAATCCATTTTGTTATGGAGTTTTGGCTGCTGCATAATGTCTCTTTATCCCATGGTCTTCACAATATTCAATAAACTCATCTAACATGAATTCTTCTCCTTTATCTGATCTCATGCAATTAATATTCAAATCATTTTCATTTTCAACAAAAGCCTTGAATGCTTTGAATTGGCTAAAAGCTTTTATTTTTTTCTTCAAAAACATCACCCAAGTCATACATGTAAAATCATCAATAAGAAACATGAAATATTTCTCACCTCAAGTAATTTGATTTCTCATAGGTCCACACAAATTAGTGTGAACAAGCTCTAACATCTGAGTGGTTGAGTATCCTTTTGTTTTGAACCATCTTCTGACTTGCTTCCCATGTTTACATGGTTTAAAAAGTGTGTTGGAGGGATTTTTAATCTTTGGAAGATCTCTAACTGATTGCTTCTTGACGATGTTGACAATATTGTCAAAATTTATGTGTCCCATTCTTCTGTGACATAGCCAACTTGACACAAACATTTTTGACCTTTGATATTTGATAACATATACAAATTTTTGTCTATTCTCTAAGCATCTACAATTAATACATCTAAATATTTTCTTCTACTTTCAAAAACTTTTGCATAATACTTTAGTGTGTATCCTTGATCACACATTTGACTTACACTCAAAAGATTATGCTTAAAACCTTTTACATATAGAACATATTTAGTCTTAGTTCTACCATTATCTAAACTTAGTGTACCTTTTTTGGTAATTTTGGTAGTAGTATTATCTCCAAATTTCATTGTACCATCATTGATCTTCTTTAGGGTTATGAACTTGATCTTGTATCCTATCATGTGCCTCAAACATCCACTACCAATGAACCATGAATTTTCTTCATTTCTTGCATGCAAAGCTGTCTGGACCAACATAGACTTTTCAGGTTGTTTCTTCTACCCTGAACCTATCTAAAATTTTTTCTTAATGAATGGAGCCTTAAAACTCTGGTCCTTTTTTATAGACTCGAACACACTTCTACAATACTAGGTTATGTATCCAAATCTATTGCACTCGTAACATATTATGACCTCTTCATTAAAACCTGATAGAGGAGCAAAAGAGTTGTGGCTTCTACTTGAGTTTGCATGAGTTTCCTTCCTATTTTTGAAATTGTTAGCCCTTTTTTGACATTCTATTATAATTAAAATAGTAACCATAAAAATAGAACATGTTTGTGTATCTCTGACCTGATTATCTTTTGTAGCTTTATTCTTTCTAGTCTTCTTTGTTTGAGATGTCCTTTGTATTTTTAACTTCTTCCTTTTTTGTTTCCTCTTTTTTAAGAGCTTCAACATAGCTCTTTCCTTTTTTATGTTAACCTTATCTATAAAAGTAGTGGCCTCCCCTTTCTTTTTTTCAAACCTGATACCTGTCTTATCTGACATTGATCTTTGAATTTCTAATATCTTATTCAACATATTAGTGTTATTCTCAAATGTTGAATAATTTATTTCTCTATCATTGATTTCTTTATTTGTTTTCTCAAGATCTACTTTTAAAGAAACAATTACAATAACATACCTTTCACATTATTCACTTACATTTTGCAATTGAGCTGTTAGATCTTCTTAAGTCTTTTTAGCTTCTTCAATGTGTGCTTGTAGATCTTCAATTATTATTTTTATTCTTTTTCATTTTTATCAATTTGGAGCTTCAATCTTTGATTCTTCTTCTCAAGAGATTTTAATTCTTCTAAAGCACAAATGAGTTCTCCTTCTAGATTCACTTTGACTTCATCATGTTCTTCTTCTTGATCATCTATACTTTTACTTACAGAGGCATATTCATGTATGGCAATGAATAAAATATCTTCTTCTTTTGAATCACTAACTCTACTATCTTCAGCTAAGCTAAGATATTTAGAATATAAATTCTTCTTCTCAAATCCCTTCTTGAATTTTCCTTTAAAATTATTATTGTATGTAGACATTCCTTCTTCATTGTCACCATTACCCTTATCTACGAACTTATCTACAAAATGACTAATCTTTCCATAATTAAAACATTTAAAAGGTAATTTTTCTTGATATTTACCTATGCCCTTTTTCATCTTACGAATGAAAAGAGATCCATTATCATCTTCATCATCACTAAAGTTGTAACTTGATTCTTCAATCTCAGCTTTATATTTATTTGATGTCTTGAAAGTAGCTTCCCTTTTCTAGGGTTTCTCTTGTTTGGTACGCATCTCATATGCTATGAGAATACCATGTAGTTCATCCATCTTTAGCTTGTCTAGATCCTTCATGTCCTCGATTTCCAAAACCTTTGCATCATATCTCATTGGTAGGGATCTCAAAACTCTTTGCACCACCACTTATTCTTCTAAATTTTCTCCAAGGCCTTGATTATGATTAACTATTTAATCAACCCATAAAATATCACTTGCCATATTTTCTTCCTCTTCCATTTTCAAACTCTTAAACTATCTTCTAAAATTCTAGAGCTTAGCTTCCAAAACCTTTCCATCACCTTTGTAAATATTTTGAGTCTTTATCCAAGACTCATGAGTATATTTTCATTGCATAATGTTAGAAAAAATTTATTCACATAAACCACATAAAATAGCATTTAAATCTTTAGCATTATTTTCACTTACCTTCTTTTTTGCCAAAGTAGTCACAAGTGTTTGTGGCTCTTCGTATTACTCCACAACTATTTTCCAAATTTTGAATCCAAGAAACATCAAATAAGTCCTCATCCTTATGCTCCAACAAGAATAATTTTTCCCATCAAATAAAGTTTCCTTATTTAAAAAAAAAACCTTCATGTGATCTAGCCATCATGCTTTCCCCGATCTACCTTCAAGCTGTAAAACTTTTTTTTAAATAACATGCTTTGATACCAATTGTTAAGCATAGGATATACTAATAGGGGAGGGGGTGAATTAGCATATCATATATCTTATAAATATTTTACTTAATAAAACTCCACTTAACCATACATTCAAGATATGCAATAAAACTAAAATAATATACACCACAGAAGAGAGAGAGAGAGAGAGAGAGAGAGAGAGAGAGAGAGAGAGAGAGAGAGCAAATTTTTACGTGAAAATCCAAAGTGAAAAAAACCATGGAGAAAAATCTCAAGTATATGAAATATCACCAACTCAAATTATAAATTTCATAAGAACCAACTTTCAAGATCACCAAACCCTTTTATGAGCACCAACACAAAACTATTTGTGAGCACCAACCCATAAGAGCACCAATCCCTCATGTGTATAAAACACAATTATTTATTAATGTTGATTTCTTAATAAATGATAGAACTCTACAATATCTTTTTTTATTCTCTCCTCTTTTCTTACATAAAAAAATTACAAACCATGCACTCTCTTGCATATTACAAATGGTTTCCCAAGCCTTTATTTATAGCTTTCCAAATGAACTTTGGCATTCACCCTTTGTGACTCTTCACTCCTCATGAAAAATGGCACAAAACTTGCATGACCCTTTGAATCCTTGTATTTGAAAAGGCACATGGTGACCCTTCATAAGCAATTGCATCTTTTCCTCTTTTATCTTTATCTTGGTGACCTTTCAAAATCCTTAAGTTGACTCTTCATGGAAAATGTGTCATACCCTCTTTTGTCTTCACTTGATGACTCTTGAAATTCCTCAAGATGAATCTTCATGGGAAAATGCATCCCATTCCTCTTTTGTCTTTACCATGTGACTCTTTGACTTCTTCATGGGCCCTTTTTTAACTTTATACAACCAAAAATATACTTGTTAATATTAAATAAATATTAACACACATCAGCTAAGATATGAATATTAAAAACACCATTAAATGCTATGGTTCCTTTATCACCAATAATGCTAGACCTTTGACATCAATGACAATATTTCTAACATAATGTTGATCCTATATAATCAATGTTGATTCAAATGAATCAGAATTGATATTGTTCAAACTACACCTAATTAAAAATAGGGAATTATAGGTTGACAAAGGATAATGACAAAAAAAATATAGGGATTTATTATATTTTAAGAGTGGGATAAGTAGTAAGAAATAGGAAATAAATAAGAAATGAAATAAATAGAATAATATCTACCTTGAAATGAATTGAAGTTAGAATTTATTCTTCCTATAGGTGCAGGCGATCCTTTTGGTTCTTGATGATGGATGTGGATTAAATGTAATGAAATTTTGGAAATGTAGTCATAAGATTCTCCTTAATTCTCCTAAGAAAATTTGAGCAGTGTTTCGAGATTCAAAATTTATGGTCTTTGATCTAAAGGACTGGTTAATTATAAATAGATCATCATCGATCAAGAGAATTAGTGTCGATCATGGAAGAATCAATAACAATTTACCCTTGTTAAGCGGGGAGTTGTTTTATCCACATTGGTTTGTTCCAACTATGGGAAATTTTGAGATTATATGCATAGGGTTTTTAGACATTTGTTTACACATGGGTATGTTGGTTAAAAGGTTAAGATTTTATGGGTTGTAAATAGATTTAGGTGGTTAGGGAGGTAAAATGGTAATTTGTTAAAACAAATTACCAGATATCTAAAAGTAAATTATTTAAACTCTAGGATAAGGATATTTAGGATAATAAAATAATAATAAGTTCCCTTCAACACCAAATAAATTTTATATAACATAAGAAATTGTAGTTTCTACATTTGCCCCTTTTTGTGGAGTAGTATGTAATACATGTTGAGAGATAATAATAGAGAGAGTTTCAATGCCTCGAGTTTATGTGAGGAAATATCCCCCTCAAAATGGGAGATGGTGTAGGATGAAGAGAAGGTGATGAGTTTTTAAAATGGAATAACTGATGGGATGGATAGATAACAAATTAAAGCTAAGAGTATGGATGCATAGCATGAAGTATATGTTTTTCACTAACAAGGTGTAAGATAATACATGCAAAGATACCTCAAAACAAATCACATAATAAAATACCATATATATGAACAAGTGGGTGTTAAATTAAGGATAAGAAAGATAAAAAGTGATAAGGTTTGATTAACTAAAGCATCTAGTGTGCATGTTACCTATAGACAATTATTCTCAAGAGGAGATGCATTTTTGGGACCCACAGAGGGGAGATGCCCAAAAATGTGCATGCCTTATGCAGGTTGCAGGACCAAAATGGGGTCTATATACACAAACCTAAAATTTAATAAGATAAATAATATGGTATGTGTGGAAAGGTAATAAGGTAAGGCTATGGATTAGGACTATATGCACAAAAAACTATAAGTAGTGAAAAATAGGCAAATCAACACCAATTCAAAAATAATCAATGATGATCTACCAAATCAATGCCAATCAAAAATAAATTAATATCAATCCAAATCTAAGTATATAATAAAATATATCAAGGATCTAGCTTATTTTTTATCAATGTGTGGTGAACTAAGAGTAAAAATTAGATGATGATTGTGACATGAGGTAGAATAGAGGTGAGTGATAGTGGTCAAGGGTGATGGCACTAATCTCAAGATGTGATAGTCCCTTTAGTTATTTAAGTGTTTTTAGTTTTTTGTGTGTTCTAATTTTTTTGGATTAGGAAAATGTGTTAGTACTAGGGT
This sequence comes from Torreya grandis, assembly GCA_037957365.1. Taxonomy (NCBI): domain Eukaryota; kingdom Viridiplantae; phylum Streptophyta; class Pinopsida; order Cupressales; family Taxaceae; genus Torreya; species Torreya grandis. The sequence goes on along the minus strand of JARHVA010001854.1, from coordinate 2,902,981 downwards.
AGTAAGGTGACCTAGAATCATCATTTATTCCCATGAATCGATGATGATTCAAGGGGAATGTTATCGATTCATTAGAAATGTTGTTGATCGATAATAAATCAGTTCTAATTTACAAAAAAAGGTTAGAGTATCTAGGTTTAAACTAAGTAGAGGTTTTTATAAAATTGAAGGATTATAGAGGATTGTGGTAATAGGCATGGACATTATTGTAGATGAAAAATCAAGTACTACCTCTATTAGAGTGGTTATGGGACCAACTGAGTGACAATGATTGGCCACACATAGAGGCCATAAGCTTAGGAGGAGTGTACCTCTACCACTACATTCATTAAGACACAATCTTATTAGTTTCCTTGATAGAGTGATGGGATGTGATTACTAGGACATTTTAGTTACCTAAAAGAGAGATTAATATTACTAAGGAGGACATTTATAGGATAATATGACTTCCAATATAGGGGGATATGATTGTACCTATATATGAGTAGCATTTTGAAATAATATTGACATGGATGTATGGTTAATATGTTGTAGACATTACCTTCATGGAAGGAGGATTTGAATTCATGGCTTTATATAAGGTTGATATAGAGGGGAGAGGAGTATTGAAAATGAGGATGTTAGCCATCTTGTGCTATGCTCTCCTAGATTTAGAAGGAAGTAGGTTCGCATGGAGCCTCACAAGTGTTGTCGTAGACATGTTGGAGCATTAGATAGTGTTTTCCTAGGCCCCAAAATTACTATCATAGGTATATAGAGATATATTGGGGTGGAGAACCCAAAATATATATGATCTAGATGTGATCATTATTTTGTAGTGATGGGCTTATGAGCACATCAGTGTGGTATGACCTATTAGCACCCCATGGATACACTGGTATGAGACTAACTATAGTGTTGCCTTCCTTTGATGGAAGGATGGTTTAGTATGAGCTTATATAGATGGTGTGACCCAATTCCTATCATAATATCAAGGAGTCCTTGAGGGGATACAAGATGGTGATGTCATCTAGAGGCCTTAATCAAATTTTTTGCATGGCCTAGAATAGAGGTTGAGCTAATAGATATTCAAAGGGAGAGATAGATTATAGGAAGGAGGATAGATTACATGGATTATTTCCATTTTTTGAGGGTGAGAATATAGTTTGGTTTGATATAGTATATACTATGGGCCCCATGATTATATAGATGGATGAGAGATAGCTTAGACTATTAGAGCTAGATACTATAGATATTTGAGTAGGAGCTAAGGAGGAGGTATCAAGGGTAGATGTAGATGATTTAGGGTGTACTTTAAAATTATTGGTATTGTGAGTAGGGTAGCTAGATGCTAGGTAGGAGAGGGTTCTATGACCTTAACAAGAGGGAGTAGATGAGGAGAGGTGGGATATAGTGGAGGAAGGAGGAGGAGAGGAGGAAGAGATGGGAGAGGATGGAGATATGAGAAAGAAAAGAGAGAGGGGGAGAATTGAGGAGATGAGGAGGAGATAGATATTACAAGGATTATTTATAAGTGAGATACACTGAGAGCCTAGTGTATTGTATTACAATGATAGGTGGCCACAATATAGGTATCACTCACTATCATATACATAGAGTGAGACAGTCTTTAAACTAGATTAGATACACTACATGTTGACTATGACACTTGATAAATTAGTCATGATCTTGCATTTTAGGCTGAAGATTGATATTTCTTAAAGAGTGATAACTTGAGATTAGAGGATGAAGGTTCCTCAGGGCAGATAGTTGTAGGGGTGGTTAGGCTGAGCACAGGGTAGGCAAGTATTGTGAGCATATATAGGTATTAGGATTTAGTATTTGAGATGTGATATTAATATTAGATTGAAATATATTTTCATCTAGATATTTCATGGTATACCACCCATTTGGCCACACAGGGTAGATCTTCTAGACGGATTCACACATGCTCAATCAACACAGGGAGTGTATCTCATGGGAGAGACCATAGGAAAGATAGAGGAGGATATGGGGGAGGGGATGGGAGTGGAGGTATTGGTGGAGGTCTTGGAAGAATCTATCTTAGTTGGATACATGTTAATAATTCAAAGATCCAAACACCAAAATCAACAGTGCACAGAGAGAATTATTCTAATCACACAAATATTCTATTATGTTATGATTAATTCATTCAAGAATATAATATAAATATATAAGGAAATAATCCCTATTATTTGGGATTCTAATCCCACCAATATCTCACCTATAAAACCAAACCTATTTATGTGAGTTTGGTTTAACAACCAAATCTCACACAAATAATATAATAATATAATTGTAAGTATTAATTACTTTATGATAACATAACTAATATGTTATTTACCTCTTGGTAAATATTAAAATATAAATAAACATATAAAATATAATTCCTAACATTCCCCCCCCCCCCCATATTTTTTACATGGTGCAAAACCATTCACATTCTTATTTGAAGTATGGTCACCCCTTATAACATGCCCTATTTAGCTCATGACCTTGATACAAAGAGAGCCTCACTCCTCCCATGGTTTTATAGGTTTACCATAAACCTTGAAATAAATAGGAACACCATCTACCTCTAAGAATTGGCATGAATATAATTGTATGCCACTACCTACTCTTAGGTCTGCATACTACTGATGCAATCTTGCTGCACATGACCACTATTATACGAAGGAATGCATCTCATATTTACTTTACATAACTGTAATGGATGTGTCACTGAGGATCATATCCATAAAGAATTAAGCTAGTCATGGGATATCTATAGTAGTTTCTCTCTTAACTATTGCCAAAACACTATTCACCTCCTATGGTTTTTTGGATCTCTACCATAAACCCTTTCAAGATCTATGAACCGACTTACATTTGTGATTTTTGTCCTTTCAAAATGTTTTCACATCAAGGATTTTTTTTTTAAAATTACACATAGATTATATTACATGAACAATCATAATTCTTCTATTCTTATTTTGAAAACACATAGTGGAAATGAAAAACAAATCACACAAAATGTCACATCATTGTTACGGCCCTGTGGTTGGCGACTAAAAAAATGTCAGTAAAGACCTCCATCCTCTATGTATCCTCCAATAGATGAATCTCTTTACTTTGTATGTCAATGTAGCTCAAGTACATGAATTTTCCCAAGAAATTCCCCCCCCCCCCCATAATGCAGACATTGCATACAAGTGATATTGCATCCAAAAAATTTAATATTTTTTACGATTTTAAAATATGATGACCTACTAAAAAAACATTTGAAACAATGACTCAAAAATTGACTCAACTTTTTAATTTTTGACATTGATGACCAGAATAACCTAAATAAGACTATACTTCTATAAAAAGACAAATAATTAACACAAATATTTAAATTCATATGAGACAATAAAAATTATAAATACTTTGAATCCTTTTGACACAACTATGCCTTATCCAAAAAAAATACTCTGACTAGACATAATTGAACTAAATAAAGTTCCACTTAACAACTTCAACATTGTCTATTAACTATAGCTTTCCCTTATTTTACATAAACAAAATATATAATAATAATTTTTTTAAAAAATACTACCTGATATTGAAGATAGAACAAGATGATGTTACATATTTTACATGGATTTGCATGACGTGTGGATCTGCTGAGATGTACACGAATGAAATTAGTTGTACCATGAATTAAAAAATAGTGGTGACTTATTATTGAAATGGATGTAGCTAAAAATGTAGACCTTCAAACTTGGATCACGACTGAGTGTAGTCTAATATGACAATAGAAATGTAAATAAGTGATCGCATACTAAATATTGGTGAGATTTATAAAGGAGAACTATGAGTGAGAAGATAATGCACATTGATTTCAAAGATATTTATCACTTTCTCATCCACTAATCTGGATATTTAATGACAATTGATAGGTTTTTGATTTACAATGGCAAATAAAATATAGTGAATGGCATGGGTTGAGTATGATGTAATGACCTTATTGGAGATGCTTAAAAAAATGCAATGAGCATAATATAAGTGTAGATATAAATGTATGGAATGAATGATGCCTTCATAGACTGTAGAGTCTTTAAATCTAGGAGATGTTAGAAAAATACCACTTTAATCAACTAAGAAGAAGTTGTGTGAATATGTATGGTGATCACAACAAGATGCATGAATATGGGTGGAGAAGATCACAAATAACATATAACCCCCCCCTCCCTTTTTAATGCCTTTTATTTATTAAGCAAAAAAAATGCATAAAGACACATTATCCTAATAATGTTTCTCTCATCAAGAGAAATGCATACATAGGCAAGCATGCAAGTATGGCATTTCCCCACACATACTCTAAGAGTCCCATAACCATAGCTACTCTGATACCAATGTTGTAAATTCAAAAATCCAAACACAAAAATCAATAGTACATAGAGAGAATAATTTTATTCACACAAATATTCTGCTATGTTCTGATTAATTTATTTGAACATAATATAAATATATAGGTCACTAATCCCTACTATTGGGGATTTTGATATCCCACCAATATATCACCTATAAAACCAAACCTATTTACATAAGTTTTGTTTAACAACCAAATATCACACAAATAATATAATAATATAACCATAAGTATTAATTATTTTATGGTAACTCAACCAATATGCTATTTACCTCTCGATAAATATTAAACTATAAATACTCATGTAAAAGCTAATTCTTGACACTCTAATTTATAGAGTAGATCATTTTTGTACTTATTGTATTGGCTAGAGAGGCACACACCTTTTATATTAAAATTTATGATGTACATTTTGAGCATTTATATATAGATACATGATTTTGTTTATGAGTTGTGATGTTTATATTTTGTGTTCTATGGAGTTTATTAGATTATGGATTATGGATGATATGGGTCATGGAATTAATTTAGATTATGTGATTATGGATTTAGCTAATTAGATGATGTGATAGATTTGTTATAGTTTTTAAATATTTTGGATTGTTAAAATTTTTATGGATAATGATTATGTTACTGTGGATATGGGTTAGATTATGTATTATGGATTACAATTTTTATGTTATGTGATTATGATTATGGATTTTATGGATTTACATTAAAATGTTTATGGATCATGTGGATTAAGTATTGATTATATTAGATTATGGATTATGAATTACATATTTTATGTTATGTGATTATGATTATGGATTATGGATTTTATGTGATTTGATTTAGATTATGGATTTTGGATTACTAGATTAGGATGTTCTTATAATTTGATTAGGATATATGAGGTAAGACTATTTTTAGATAATTAATTAGCACAATTTTGATTTACTTGGGATAAATATAAACAAAGCTTTTATTACTTTTTACTAGCTCATACCATAACCCAAGAAAATTGCTCAAAAAAATGCATGTGCATCTTTAACTGATTGTTAATAGATACCCTAACAACCTTAGGTCAACTAAGTTAAGGATATATTGGCTGGAGATGGAATTTTCTAATAATTTTCTTTAATATTTTGATAAAAAAAAGGGAATTCTTGAAGAATAAGATGCTTTCACCTTGTATACCAAAACTAAGGCCTAGGATCTTTTCATGCCAATCCATGTAGGCTGATCAATGCAGGAAGTATACTAATTTCAAGAAAGCTAATCAATGCAGGAAGCTTTTTTGGGATATTTAATGTATGATATCCATCCTTCAAGGGAGTGGTCTATATTTTGAGATATGCTTTTCAAAGTAGCTATCTTTTGAAGGAGTAGTCTGCACTTTTGATATATATATATATATATATATATAGATTTTACAACTACTCTTTAAAGGATTAGTCTATTATTTTTTCGTATTTTATAGATGCTTTTATTTGCTTTTTTTTATCCCAATGTTATTATTTCCATATGGATTAGATTAAGGCATCCTAGAAAAGTTCCCCAAATCTTTATTTCACAAGATGATACTCTTACTACTGATTTGATAGGGAGGGATTTTAGGAAATAATGATTTGGGGCTCCTTCCTATTATAGGCTGAACTCATATAGTAGATCATGCTATGAATAGAGCTAGGGTATTCATATTTAAGGTTAAGATAGATAATGATACCACATGACCACATGACTCTATATATCATTATTTGGTATTTTTAAGAAAGAAAGGGATATAGTTTTAACTAATCAAACCAAAAAGAAAAAAACTAGGTTGACCAAGGCAATTAAGACTTATTAACAGTGGAAAATATGTAAATGCAATGCATTAAGAAGTTATCATTCTGATTTTCCATCATGAAAGGCTAAATGATATGCCTCAGATCTGTATTTATGGGTGATAATATATGGTCAAAGCTAATTTGGAGCAAAGTTTCCTCATTTTCTCTTTTCCATATTAGTGACATATTGATTTTATTTGAAGACAAGGTTTCCAACATTAAATTCACATTATTTTAGATGTTTATTATAGGCATGCTTAATTCATTGCTAATATACATGAATATGATCAAGGGCAGTAGATCGATGCTCATCTAATAGCTCAAGTTGGGCTAGTCATTCCTGATAGAAGTCATCCTTAGAAATGATATATTTTAAGAGAGATGTAAAGGGAAGGAATCTAAACCTTAATAAGAAGTACATATTTGGTACCATAAAATAGAGAAAAAGGAGTAGCACCTATAAGGTTTTGAATACTCATCTGATAATCCCACAAGGCAAAGGGAGCATGAAGATTCTAGTTCTTTCCTACTTCATTAATGACTTTAGTTAGGATTTTGACAAGAGTTTTATTTAATGCATCAACATGTATATTAGCTTGAGGATAATAAGGCTAGGAGAATCTTAGTTTAATTTTAAAAGATTCATAGACATCCTAAACCATTTTTCTTTAAATAATTTCCATTGTCTATGATGATCTTATGAGGAACATCAAAGTGACAAATAATATGTTGATTAATAAACTCCACAATTTTGTCTACTTTGGTTGAGATAAGAAGAATATCCTCCACCCACTTAGTGAAATATTTAGTGGTATTAATGATAATTCCATGATGCTGGGAAGATTTAAGATTGATTTTACCTATAAGATTGATCTCGAACTAGGAAAATGGCCAAAAGCCTTGAGTTACTTGTAATGCCTAACTAAGAACATGTGATAGGTTGTCATGTTGTTGGCACTTTATGCATTTATTAATGTATTCAAAATAATCTTGATTTAAATTTTGTCACTAATATCCCAATCATAATATTCTCTTAGCAATGGTGTGGCCACTAAAATGTCCTCCACATGACCCATCATGAGCTTCTTTGATAGTGAGGGTAGCTTTATGATTTTGGAGACACCAAAGAAGGATGCCATCAAAACCACACTTATAGAGAGCACCCCCTAGTATGACAAAACATTTGATGTGATCCTAGAAAGATCACTTGCCATGTGTGTACCAAAGATAGAATGGATTTTCTTCTACACTATGGATGAAAGGAAGATCATTTTTGGTAAAACAAGGTTGATTAAACTTGTGGATGAGGATAAATAACGTAGACTCTTGAGACAAAGATGAGATAAATGAGGCTAAATAAACCATGGTATCTATAAAATTATTTATTGATCGAGGAGTGGCTTAGATAACATAATGCTCAAAAGTAGCTAGTAATTAATCAGCCAAGGTCTTATGCTTTTGAAGGGTATCATTTTTACATTGATATATACCCTATATTTGATTGACCACAAGCCAAGAATCACCATAGATATTAAGTTTTTTTAATACCTAAAGAGAAAGAGGTTTAGAGACCTATGATCAAAACCTCATCCTCTACCATATTATTGGTGCAATCAAAATCAAGCTTAAAAGATAAAGGTATAGTTGTCCCCCAAAGAGGGATTAGGATAATCTTAGCTCCCCCACCATGCTCACATTTGGATCCATCAAAGAATAGATTAATTTGATATTATGGATCTACTTGAGATATGGAGGCTATGGATTCATCTAGGAATTCATATGTAATTGGTTGATTATTAGCAAGAGGTGCCTCAACAAGTTGATCAACAATGATTTGACCTTTAACTAATCAAGATCAAATTCTACCAAAATAATGAGCCATTTGGCCATTCATTGATTCTAATAAGGATTTGAATGCATAAACTTTAGGGGATCAATGTTCGTGATCACATAAGTTTTATGATTGAGTAGATAATGGCAAGTTTTAGAGGATACAAAGACTAGATCCAGGCATAAATTTTATGTGTACGAATAATGTGCCTCATATTCAATGAGTGTGTGACTAATATAATAGATTTTATGTTCTTTATTCATCATTATGGGCAAGCATGGCTCCTAAGGCATGGTCCATAGTTGAAATATATAAGAAGAAAGGTTGTCCTTCCTTGGGAGGAATAAGAACTTGGTGATGAGAAAAAGTATCTCTTTAGAGAATTGAAGGCCTCCTGATAGACATAGTCCCAATTAAAGTTGATATCCTTCCTTAAGAGGTGATGGAATGGTTGAAATTAATTGGATAGCTTGGAGTTAAAATGATAAATGCACTATAATTTACCTTGTAAACTATAGAGTTGCTTAAGATTAGATTGGGCTGACATTTCTATAATGGATCTGATCTTAGTGGGGTTAACTTCTATCCCTTGAATAGAGATGATAAAGCCTAAAATCTTACCTATCAAAACCCCAAAAATGCATTTCTTGGAATTGAAATAAACACAAAATTATATTAGGTGACTGAAGATTGATTTAAGCATTGAAAGATGGTCTTTTCATAGTTTTGAATTACTGAGGAGATCATCTACATAATCTTCAATGATTTTATCAATTAGATCATGAAATATATAGGTCATGCCCCTTTGATAGGTGGCCCTAACATTCTTTATGCCAAAAGGCATAAGCCAATAGTAGGTCCCCCAAGGAGTAATAAATGAAGTCTTATGTTGATCTTATGGTATAATAAGGATCTAATTGTATCCAAAGAAACCATCCACAAGTGATAACATTTCATGACCAATTATTAATTCCACTAATTGGTCAATATTAGGGAGAGGTAAATCATCCTTATGACAAGTGAGATTAAGGTAATGAAAAATAGTACTCCTCTAGGATTTGTGATAGGGATGATATTAGATACCCATTGAGGATAATCAATAGGCTAGATAAAGTTGATGGATAAGATACGTTTCAACTCTTCCTTGACTAAGAATGTAACATGAGGGTGTATTTTTCAAATTTTTTACTTTATAGGATTCATGTCATGTAATGTGACAATGTTATGGATTATAATAATAGGGTCGATACTAGGCATGTCACTATAGGACCAAGTGAATGCTTAATTATGATCTATTATAAATATAGTGAAATCCTGGGGTTCTTGAGGATATAAATATTTCATGACTTTAACAACTCATGGAGTCTCATGAGATCCTATGATAATGTTGATAGTAGCCTCATTTAATAGACTAGAGGTTTCATATGTAAGATAATTATGTAGATGGGAGTTATTCATGCTTAAGTGAGTTTAGATCGACTCATAATCTTGGCACTAAAGAATAGGTATGGTGGGAAAGTTCTACCCTATCATGTTTGGGTAGGAAAGAGGAATTGTTTTGACCTCCCCATCATGGCAATAGATAAGAGGTAATATAGTGATGGCATTGAATAAAAAAAGCTAAGAGGAATGGACACAATGTCATTTTCCATAGAAGGGGTATCATATGGTGAAGATGGTATGTCCTCTTCAAGATAAGCAAAAGAGTGGCTTATGGGGTAGTTTTGGTATTTTTTCTAAAATTGAGACCTTGATTTTCATGGGGTTTCCTAAAATCTCGTAACATGACATCGTGTGGCCTTATTCATAGCATCTTATGCCAAACCCCTTCCAATCACACCATTGTAGGTATGTTTTTACAAACTGGGGTTTATATAGGAATGAGAAGTTTGAGGTGAATGGTTTGGCATGGGTTTGGTTAGCAAGACCTAAAGAAGGTTGGTTTATCCCCCCATAGATCAAATGAGTGTGGATAAAAGGTGGACTGAAGAGAATGATCTCTCCTAGATTATGGAAATACACATGATATTTGTCTAGATGCCCATATTCTTGGGGAGTGGGGAGAGTGTTGAGCATTAGTAACTGATACTTTTCAATTGATAGATGCTGAAACATGAAATCAATGAAATCTTTGCTAGCAATCCTTGATGCAGGGATTGTCATACTAGATGATGCTTTGTTGGATAATTATGGTATCATGCTTTGTAACAAAATTAAGACATTAGTTGATCGAAAGGTAATCTTGCAAGTTTTGAATAGATGGGGATTAGTTGAGACATTGTGGATCTTACCCTCATGTTTGAATTTAATATATTAGTGCATGATAGAGGGGAATTAATACATAGTATGTATCCAAGGATGTCCTAATAGGATGTTTTGTTAAACTACCTTTCCATTACGTATAATAAATATGGCAGAGCATGAATGCCTACTTAGATGGGAAGGAAAACCATTCCTAACATAGCGGCTAAAATATCATTGAATGCCCATAAAATGGTTAGAGATTGAGATACAATAGTTTCAAGTAATTGTAGTTTCTTAAATACATGAGAGGAGATAATATTTATGATTTCTCCATTATCAATCATTACTCATTTGATTTAGGTCTAATCAATTTTGGTAGTGATAAATAGTGGTAGATCCTAGTCATCAGGCTGCAATGATGATATTTTAAAATCATGAAATGTTATGGATGACATATTTTGAAGTGATGATATAAAATCTAATAAGGGTTGGGGTTCATCAGATTGTATCTCAGTGGCTTGAATAATTTTTATCATAGCCTCATGATGTTGCGTAGAGTTTTGGACAAGTTCATATAAATACATCTTGATCGAGAGTGGATGAAGTTACTTTAAGATAGATATATGTATCAATTTTAAAGCATTATTATTTTTAACTTTTTCTAAAATATAGATTTTAGGTTTTGGGGTAGGAGTTGTAAGAAATTTTTTGGTAGTAGGAGATTTTGCAATAGTCACTTTGGTTTTATCATGATTTTGGGTCTTATGACCCTAAGTCTGGGATCACATAGCTATGTGAATCATGTATATCTGAAACAAAGGTGGATTTGTCATATTTTTAGACTAGTCCAAATCTAGAGGGTTTAGGAGGGATTGATATTAATCTTTAACAGAGATTTACCTTCCTTTGAAACTCATTCTGATGTTGTTGGTAATATACTAATTATTGAGGTGGATGTGACCCTAGTTTTTTGACTATGGGGATAATCATGATCAAATTTTTCTATTAAAATATCATCTTCTTATAATAAGTTTTAGATCATAATTTTTAGTGCATTAAAAAATTTAGTATAATGTCCTAATATTGATAATACAAGCATTTCTTATTTTCTTGATACTATACTGTTCTTTGAATATGGGGGTTAATAGGTTTTATGGGTGGTAAAATGATAAGTGAGTTTTGAATAAGTTGATTAAGGATATTAGAATATGGCCCATTCAATGGATCTTGATTAGGTTTTTCAATATTTTGAGGCATTGGTATGGAAGTTGTATTTGACTTTGAACCTTGATCTTTCGAACTGGGTCTTTGAATATTCCCTACAATAAGTACTTTATGCTTACGATAAGATCTCATGCCTAGGCTTTGTGGATAGTAGGGGTTTAAAAGGTTATGTATAAGTATTATCACAGTGGGAAGATCCCTTTGTGATGGTATATTATCTTTATAAAATTATTATATAATGGTGGCCTTTATTCTTTTCGAAGGATGAGATCCCAATATAGATTCTTTAGTTTGAATAGGTGGTAGAGGCACCTTCCCTTTTCAAATCTGATTAGGTGTAGCAGGAAAATCCTCTTTAGGGATTTCAATCCTAATGGGAAGATGTAATTATTTTCATTGTGATTCTTCAAGGTTTTTATTTCTAATTACCGAAGCACTTCCCATAATTTTCCTAAGATTTAGCTCTCCCCTAGTTATAAGAGGAGTTGGTTTTAGGTTTGTTTGAGGTAACATAATAATATCCTCACGGGGAATAAGCTAGAGGGGATGAGTATGATACATGAAGGTGTTTTACTGATATGATGAGTGGCATGTGTATATTTTTGGATGTCTAAACAAGCATCTTCCTTGATAACCATCTCCATTATTTTTAGTTGATTATCCTAAATGGGTTTAGAAAATGTCTCCTAGAGAGGATCCTAAATAATAAGATCTAGAAAGCTCAAGTGAGTTTTTGGGATATCTTCACTTAATTTAGATGGTTCAAAAGTGTCTCTTATAAATGAAATAGGGAATTTAGTTATCATGGAATGTGTTTTATAAGAACTACCAAACTCTTTAAGTAGAAGTTGATCATGGATTATACTGATCACATGGGTCTAGTGGTCTGAGGTGGATCCTAAATTAGTCTGTAAAGAATTAGATGTGGAATAATGGTTAGGGAATGGCTTGTTGGAGTATTTTTAGTGATGTCCCTATTGTGTTTGAGAATGTTCATGAGGTGTCAAGAGTGCTAGTGCTTTTATGACAAAGTGTGCCAAGGTATTTTTGTGAGATATCTTCTTTGATGGATTTTGAGCCATAATTATCTAGATTGTTATGAGATTTCATTAGTATGAAGAAGGGCCAAGGCTGTATGTGACTTTATTAAAAGGTATAATAGTGTTTCTTTAATAATATTCTTGTGATGAATATGTTCTTATGTAAGGTATGTGACATGTTTGAGTAAGATGGTATAAGCAAGTTTGATGCATTTGAATGTTGAGTGTATGCATACTTCATATGTTTAATGTATAATGGAAAGGATTCATGATGTTTCTAGAAGGTTTGAGAATACATTGGAGGTGATATGAATACATTGGAGGTGATATGAATACTTTGGAATGCTTGTGTGCTTGTCTAGGTCATCTTAGTTTACTTGTTAAATTAGGTTGAGAGAGTAGGTTAGTGATGTAAGAATTCACATGTGTGAAGGTATGAAGAGTAGTTTGATATATGGATGGAATTGCCTGTGAACAGAGAACATATGTGTCAATTTTTAGGTCGATTATATGTATATAGTAAAATTTATTAAAGGTCAAATAGGACTTCCCAAGCTGATTTCATTGTTTCCATACTTAGCCATTTTTGCATTTTACAAATGAAACCAATTATGATTGTTTGATCTATATCTTGAGAAAATGGAATTATTTAATGATGGTGTAAAAAGGAAATTTATATAAGACTTTAGGATATCTCCATAAAATATGGTTTTAAGCCTTGACTAGCCATATAGGTGAATCTATGGAGATTCAAAGTTGATTGAGGGTTCAACTTTCTTCTACAAGTGAACTGAGAAGGATGTTTGTGTTTTTATTGATGGTGTTTGGATGTTTCTTGATGATTTATCTATTAGAGAGTGTTTTAAACTTCTTAAGGATCATATTTATGAATTTTGGAGGTTTGACTAATCCATTTAGTATATGAACAAATGTTAACAAGATGTCTTTTCCTTGTCTATCATGGTGGTCATGGTTAGTACATTGAATTAATAGGTTTGAGTTATGTAGATGTGTTTTGAGATAGTTTCTATCTTTGGATTATGTGTTAGGGATCATGTGACATGCACCCTTGCTCTTGTAAGTGATCTTGTGTTACTATTATGCTTAGTGATGTGTTAAAGGGATGAATAGGTCTCCATGGTACCTATTGGAAGGGTGAGAGCTAATAGAGTATTCACAAGGTAAGCAAGTGATATGGAGTGTTGTATGACCTATTGATCATTATATGGCATGAAAGACATTTTTTTAAGTATTTAGAAGTTTTATCTTATTTAGTGAGGGCTATTATATTTTAAGAGAGTTCACATGTAATGTGTGGCTAATGAGGGCTATTGTATTAGACCTAGTATGTAGGTTAGTTCCATTTGAAGCATGGCCAACCTAGAAATGGGTTAGTTAGGATATGTAGCATGTCCTCATTTTTATTTTTGTGTTGGTTCAAGTATGTAATTTGATTTTGAAAACATAGAGAATTGCTTGAGTGAGTGTATGATATAATCAAATGCTTAATAAGCTTATTTGAGCCAATTAGACAATGGGAGTGTGAAGAAAATGAGATAAGAATTTGAAAAAGTGTAAGAGGCCATGGAATCTATCAAAAAATCATGTTGAATATGTGATAAGTATTTGACAGTATTTATTATACATTTGACTATGTATAAGGGAAGTTTTAGTGAAGAAGAAGAGTTGTTACATGCCTATGTGAGAGGTAGATTTGAGATTATTTGAGCTATAGAAGACCAACATCAATTGTGCGAAGGAAAAAAATAAATATGGAGTTTCATATTTTTGATTGATTAGGTTCTTGATCAATAAAGGAGGTTGTAGCCTCTTAAAAATTTGGTGCTTATTGAAGTCTAGTTGGCGCTAGATGAATTTGAGGGGTTATTTCTCCTTATGGAGTAGATGCTTAATTAAAGTCTCTTATTTGTGATATCTTATAGGACTGTAGTCAATTTTTGTATAGGATTAATATTGGGCTTTATTCCCCATGAGCATTTTTGACATAATTCATGTGTTATATGCTTTGATATTACATTGTTCTCTTTGTTCATTGCAATAAATGGTTTATATGCTTCATTAATGTTTATATTGAATGGTTAAGAGATTGAAGTATTAGAATTGATGTTGTTTTTCTTGCATCACTAATTCAATACCCCCTTAGTTAATATACCTATAACAATTGGTATTAGAGCAAGTTTTTTTGGAGTAGACCTAACAGCCTACAGGATATTCTAAGAAGCACGTGATGGATAAGTAGTTGAGAAAGGAGAATCAAGAGTTGAAGTCTTTGGTCAAGGTTCTTGAGGAGAAGGTATTTATTTGAATTCTAAGCTAGCTAAAAGATCAAAAAAATACAATATATCTGTTCAGTGTCTTAATGATCAATTAGGGGATACAAATGCATATTTGAAATCAAAGGAGATTGATTATGATCTACTAAAGAAAGAGATAGACTATGTGAAGATTGAACATGGGAAGCTCATTATCAAGTTGAGTAAGATTCAAAAAGAAAAAGACATATCAAATCAAGTCAATAGTAAAATCAATAAGACTATCAGGCAACCAAGTGCATTCATGTATGCAAGTTCTTTTCATGGCCATTGTCATTCTTGTTATTGATATGGTTATAAGGAAAGAGATTACAGAAGGATGAGATCTAAGAATGATTTCCATAGAACTTTAGAATAAGAATCAATTGGTCTTGATAAATCATAACTTAAATTAGTCAAGAGGTATGTTGAATGATGTTGTTTTCTATAGCTACAATAAATTAGGACACATTGCCAAGTTCTACAAAAATAGTTTGAAGAAGCACTCAAGTCTAGACAAGAAGAAATATGTTCCTAAGAGTCTATAAATGGTGTGGATACCTAGGACTATAAAAGTAGATCAATTTGAGTCCAAGAGTCAAGATGGACTCTGTGTCATGGTAAAGTAAGAATCAAATAATAAAATAAAGAAGGAAAGTTTGTTGCTAGGTATTGTTGAAGAGATAGCAGGCTCTAGTTCCAATTTTCTAATGAGTCCAAGTGAACTTCCTATTGTATTTGATCAATATTATTTTCAAGATTTCATGTTGTTAGCATGTGTTTATAAGTCAATCAAAGCAAATAAGAATAAAATTAAGCATGATGCTTCAAATGTGATGATATGTAAAGAATTCTTCCTATCAACCTAGTTGGTAAATGAAGAGGATAATGAGATAAATAAGGTTGACAATCATCAAAGTATTCTAAAATAAATAAATTAGTCTTATAGGTACAAGAGGTTCAATGTAGTAACAAAGGAGATATGGGCATATCTCCTTTTCACATTATTTTAGAAGCCTTTGTATGGGGTGTCTATACTAGGGTTGAAAGAGATAGTTATCAAAAGGAAGCATGATGGATGCTAGTTGGGTTTTGGATGGTGTTGCAGGACAAGAAATGTTTTAAGTATGAGACTATGGGTTACAGTCAAAGAGGAGAGTAATTGGTAGTTTTGGTTAAGTTTGGTGTAAGAAGGAGGTATGCTTTAGTCATCTTTAGATAAGGTTAAAGTTATGTCAAGTGATAAGGTTTAGTCATTATATTTTCCATAAGGTAAAGGAGAATGTTATTTATGGAAAAATTTGTTATAATTTTGATAGTCCCAAACTATGAGACCTCAATATAGTTGGAACTTTATAGCAAAAAATGTTCATTATGTTATTGTGAAGGATCACATGTATGATTATCCAATATCATGGTGAAGGGTTAATAAGTTTTGATCATTTGTTTTAATATACAAGATGTTGAGAATGAATCTTGATAGGATATAATCTATATTGTTCATATAAGATTTATATTTATACTAGTCATTGCTTGGTGACACGATCATACACTAATAAAAATAAAATTCTATTTGAGAACACATGAGTGGTTATTAAACTAATGGAATGTTAGTTGTAATAAATATTTATAATACCTAAGAAGAGCCCTTTGAGGTCTTAAGGAGGTTGTAAAATACACTCAACTATTAAGAACCCTATTTTCCACTATGAACCCCTATTTGCACAAGTGATGTCTTGTTTGCATAATCAACAAGTAAAGAGAAAAGTAAAATAAACAAATGGATGTGAGTATATGTTGTTTGAGTTTAATCCTAGCATGGATAAGTCTATGTTAACCTTTGGAATGGCCCAAGTGAGTCTTAGGAGGCATTGAATGAGGATTGACCATTGAAAACTTTGCATAGTTAGCCCAAGGAGTGCATAATTGACTGAGTTTCATTATTCTTAAGCCTTTATTGCATTGAACAAGGTATACAAGTTATATGGTAAGTTGTGAGAGGTCATGACAGACCTTACCATTACATTGGTTTTCTTTGGATCTTAATAAAACACAAGATAATGAATATATTATCCTTGAGGGCCTATGCAAAGTTCAAAAAACCCTAGACTAGGGTTTTAAGGATTTAATGACTTTCCACCATCAAAACTCACCAAAAAATTATACTTTGACTAAATTAAAGGTTAAATAAAATATTCAACTGGTTTCATACTTGTATGATCATATTGGTATAGAAGTTGAAGGGACTATGTTGTAACTAGGCAGAATTAGGCCTAAAAGGGCTAATTATGAAGAAAAAGGGGTCAAAATGGTGAAGCTAAGTGAACCAATGTGTAGACACCAAAATCGTGTCTAACCCTTGGTCATCCTCCCTCTTGGTCCATTCCTAACCCATTCCTAAACCATGCACTTACTAATTTAAAAATAAATAATATTTTATTAATATCCTCCCCTTTGACACATCACCTATAACACCTCGTCTGACACCTCGCCTTGGACTATTTCCCACCCTATGACTCACCCAAGACCTATTCTTACTTCTTTCTAACTGCCTAACCAACTCTCGTGCATATTTAGCCCAACCTTCGACAATTCTCCAATGGATAGTGCACTTGGCAGATGGAGAACGGGCTTGGTGGCTCTTTTACTTGTTCTCCACCCGCCGACGTCGGTCAAATGTCGGCCGACGCCAGTGGGATCACTGACATCAGTTTTACTTAAACCAAATTTATAACCTTTGACGGGGCTAATCACAAATCGTTAATCTCTAGAGCTAATCACGAATCTCAAAACCTCTTCCAGTGAAACAAAGTTATCGTGCTTTTTCTTTCTAGGGTTCTAGCTTCTTGTTTTCCTGTAGGGATCAGCATTCTTGACAGCATTTTCTAGGCTCTGAGGTCTTGTATCAGACATTCTGCATAGGGATTGCATGATATCTCCATCATCAATGATAATGGAAACATAGCTTCTACACCTTTGCCAACTCATGTCACAGTTAAGTATTTATACTATTTTTATTTCAGTGTCATTTCAAATATATTAGCATTCTATCTACCGTCTATTCCAAGCATCCTTGACCCAACCTTCTCTGTTCTTCTCGGAGAGGATGAAAAGCCTTCTCTCACCCTTATTCTCACTTCTTGCCTCTGACACCCATTTAGTCTCTCTTTAGACAAACACCCTCTGTCTGATCAACTCAGCACAAGCTATCAGAGACCTACAGACCATCTTAAGACCAATCTAATCAACCTGACTAAATTGCTTCTTGAAAAGGCTGAAAGGCTTTTTTATTGCCCCTTACCCCTTTTCTTGATAACATACCCTCTGCCTTAGTTCTTATTAAAGATTTTATCTACTGTTTTGCCATCCCAAACAAACTCCCTGACTCACAGACAAGACCACAATCCATCTTGCAGACTAGAAACTATACCTGTAACCTATCCTTGGCCATTACCCCGACCGACCTCATCCACTTCCCCTATCGACGTCAGCAGTCTAACCGACGTCGGTAACCTTCTTGACCAATGCCAGCAATATCACTGACATTGGCGACTGTGCTAAGCAGATTGCAAATTATCAGGTATGCATTTGCTTTCAATTCTTTCTTTTCAATCTTTTATTATTTCTCATTTCTATCTCTATCATATTCTATTTTAATAGTGGATTGTCATCCTCCAAGAAGCCTTAGCACTTCTAGGACCAAGCTTTTGTTTGGTAATCCACCCTTTTGTCAGCTAACATTTTTCATGTTTTAGTGTCTGTCTCTTTCAGGTGTCATCCTCCACAACCAAAGAGGAGTTCTCACTATCATCTGAATATTGGTGCGTAAAACTATATCCAGGTACATACAAGCCTTAGACCATTTCTTTAAGTTTCTCATTTCCCTTTTTTGAATGTGAAAGCGAAATTGCATTGAAACATTCTGGCACACCCGGTGGGAGCCTTAGGGCCTTCCTTGGGTTCCTTTCTTTTTTTTTTCATTTAGGTGCATTAGGTTTCTCCCTCTTCACCTCTTTCTTCTCTTCTAAAAGACATCATAAGCAGGAATAAAAAGAACTTTTCTTTCTTTTCTTTCATTTCTAGACTAGTCAAAAATCATATTCTTCAACCCTTTCTCAACTTTTTTTCATTCCAACTTAACATTTTGACTTGGGGCTTAAAAAACATTGCATTCCATTTCTTCTTGCTTGCATTTCTTAGTCCACACTTAGTAATTAATAAACCGCATATTGAATTAATCGTAGTCCACTTGATGTTACACAACCAAACCACGTGCACTAAATCAAACATCAAGCCGGCCTGAGACAAGGCCTGACTGGGATTTCATCACCCAGCGGATACCTTACCCGTCCCAGCGATCCTACTTGGATTTCACCACCAAGGGGAAAGCCCACTCTGTTCTCTGGTAGAGCCTAATCTATAGGGAAAGTATATTTTGGCTAAGCGAGACCAGCTTACCATTGGGATCATGAAGTGAGGGGAGCTTGCTCCTTAGCACCAGACCAAGTACGGAACCTAACACAGACTTTTGAGTGCCTAAACATACCTGAAACCATCTTTAGACTACCTCTTCTAGGACCCTTCTAACAGCCAACCTCCCCAAACATCACTTTAAGGCATAAGCCACACGAGCTTAATAATTTATTTCTAGGGATTTAATGCTTAGGATCTGCCTATCTTCATCTTATTTTCTATTTTTATATATTTTTTTTGAGCTGGTAAGGACATTGTCTTCGTTATTTCCCAAAACTTTTAAATTTTTGAGTTTCTGGTAAACACAGTTACCGACAACGGTTTTATAATCGAAGTCAGCAACTTTTCTCCATCGGCATCAGTTATCTGACTGACATCGGCGGCCTTATTCACCGACATCGATTCTTATACCGACGTCGGTCACTGTCCAATCTTTTTTTTTCTCAAAAATAGCAAGCTTAAAATCCAACTTTCTTGCTGTCTAAACACCCATTTTGAGTTTTTGAAACTAAAAAAACATAGTTTTCTGAAACCTGACCCTTTCTT
Source organism: Torreya grandis (assembly GCA_037957365.1). Classification (NCBI taxonomy): domain Eukaryota; kingdom Viridiplantae; phylum Streptophyta; class Pinopsida; order Cupressales; family Taxaceae; genus Torreya; species Torreya grandis. The sequence goes on along the minus strand of JARHVA010001854.1, from coordinate 2,883,107 downwards.
GCCTTGAATGGTTTTGACACACAGTCAAACCAAGGCTCTTCTTGACCACGCTAGGCAACAACCGCTTCCACCTTCACCATCCATAACCAGTCCTATAATGGAGTTCCACTCAAAGACTGAAAGAACTCCTACTCACCCAACCCCGCCCCAAACTCCTATTGTCCCAGAAGGGGACCAAGATTTCACATGATTCTTGGACCTCAACGTCAAAGCCTTGTAGCACTATCTTACACATATCCAAATGCAAGACTCCCTAGGCAACCCAATCTATGGGATGCTGACTTCCTTAGTTGAGACAAGGATCACATCAATAGCATCTACAATTCAACCTATAGACAATCAGGCCAACACCTCGACTAATAACCCAACCGTGTCCTACCTTCAAAATTTAGCCTCTCCTTCTAGACCTACCTCCATGGGGGTTCTAGTACCCCCTCAACCTCAAACTACTCAACCAAATCCTACACCTTTCCAAAACCTAGTGGTCTCTATCCCCCCTACTCTTGTAGCTATCAACACAAGAGTAACTGTCTACCCTTCAACAAGTGTGGCCACTCCTCAACCATCTTTGATGACCCCTATCCAACTTGTGCCTACTAACCCCATAACACAAGTGCCCTTCGCTTCAACTTCTACCCTGATAACTAGCTACCCATATGTTGCATCTACGCAACCAACCATGTCATATGACCCTCTCAATATCTTTCAAGTGCCTTATAATTTAGGGGGCGCTCCACCCGCCAATCCGTCAGCAAATATCATCAAAATGTTGATGGACAAAATGTCTAGCTTGGAGACCTCCATTTTTGGCTCATGCAATGTTCTCTCATATGAGCAAATTTGCAATGAGCCCATTCATCCTTCTGTCCTGATTAGGCCATACCTCAACCAGTGGGAGCTTCCCAAATTTTCTCGCTTTCAAAGCAAAGAAGACCCACAGCATCACTTACAGGCGTTTAAACATGCCTATTACCTTATTGCCCATGATGATGCATTGCTCTTACACACATTTCCTATGTCTCTCTCTGGTGTTGCACTTGACTGGTACAGCTCTCTTGCCAGCCATTCCCTCTTCACATTCACATAGTTGGCCCAACTCTTTCTTGATCACTTCTCCATCAACATCACCAAGAAGGTCTCGATCACGGACCTCTATTCTATCCACCAATTTGAGGACGAATCCATAGCTAACTTCATTGCTCATTGGAGAGGCCTCATCAATCAACTCTCCTTTTCCTTACCCCAACCTGAACTTATTGAACTTTTCTCCTGAGCCTGTGCCAAACATATTTCTTCCACCTTATGAGTTGAAACCTTCTGCACCTTTGACAAAGCCTTCACGATGGCCCGCAAACTTGAATTACGTGCCATCGAGGAGAATAAAGTCAGGTTGCAGAGCAAGAATCCCAACTCTAAGATCAATGACTCCTTTTCTTCTAAACCTTCATCATCCAATCCTAAGTCTAAAGCTTCATCTAACGCTGTGGTTGTTAGACCTTCGTCCTCTTCAACCAATTAGCCTAAGCCATCCACATCTCAGAGCACCACCTACCAATTCCAGCAGAGATACATACAATGATAGTATACTCCTTCAGAGAATCATATGCATTTGTGCTGTAAAAACTTGTTAGACAGGGGGTTCTCAATCTCCCCCAGATCCGACCACCTCTACAATTTGATCCCTCACGTGCCATCCCTATGTGGTATAGGGAAAATGACTTCTACAATTACCATCGTGTCAAAGGTCATGACACAGGTAACTGCAAAACCTTTAAAAATATAATCCAAGACATGCTTGAAAAGGGTGACCTCATCCTAGACAATCCTAATGCACCTCCTAATCAGGTCATCGACATCTTCAAGTAACCATTCCCCAATCATCCACCGACCCAAAACAATGTCCAAACCTTAATTGACAACACTCATGAACACAACATTCAAATAGTCAATACGGTCTCGCCCTTCATCCCCGACCAACCTCAAGAGGTTAGTCCATCATGTGTGGATGAACCTCTTTCCCCAGTTAGTTCTCTATCAACCTCTCTCATCTTGGAGGACGCCTCAACCTTACTGGCACTACCGGTCTCACCATCCTCTTTCCTATTGCCTTTGGAGGACCCGACCCTTCCTATTCCTTGACCACAAGTGGAGGGCACCATCATCCCTGCCCTTTACCCCCTTGAGGAGCCATATTCTCCAGTTCCTTCTCCACCAAGAGAAGAACCTGACTCTCCATCTTCTTTGACCAACGACAATCCAGTTATAACTCCTACACACCTTGGGTCCGAGACTACTACCACACCTAACACATTTTTAGCCCCACAACCACTCACATCTTCTAAAGGACCAAAGTCTCATCCTATAACTTCCCAACCATTCTCTCGATTAGTAGAGAAATTAGGACTTCTCCAACCAAGGAAAGTGGAACATCAAGCATTATGGGAGCAACTCAAAGCTCCTCATCTTACTCAGCATATCTCATCTCATGCCGCTAACTCTCTTGTGACAAAATCCCCCAAAGTCTTTGACACGAATCAGACTTCCACTTCTAAACCTTTGAAACATCAACCATTCATATCAAAACACAAACCCTCATCTACCCCACCTAAACCAATCAAGTCACTCAGTGTTCGCCTTGTTTCTACCCTCACTCACCCGCAAGTGAGGGTGGACTTAGACCAGAACTCGACCAATAGTAGTCTTCCAACCAAGTTGAAAAAGACTGCCAGACCACAGAAGTGAACCCCTCCTCCATCATCAACATTACCCTCCTTTTTAGGCCCTCATCCTTCTACCCTAATCAAAGTGCTCCCTACTCCAACCCTTAATCAAAACAAATTACCTCCATTACTTCCTTTGCCAACCACAAGTCTACCCCCTCTCAAAAATTTGGCACCTCTCGCGAAGAAAGTGCAGTCTTCACATGTGGCTGCACCACCAATCCAAAAGGTGGTACAGAAGCCTTCTTCAACACTTCCCAAGCAAAAGTCACCAGCGCATCATGCATCAACAAGCACAGACCCCTTAGTAGGTTCATACGCTTTGATATTATGCCAAATTTTGTAGACTTCTAGCATAACCCTTCCATCTATCAAGCCATTCCAACCCCTCAGGTCAAAACCTTCCTAGTTCGATGATACAAAGATTTGCTTATACCATCATATGCCAGGATAGGATACTGAGACTTGTTGTGCCCTCAAGGTAGTCATTCACTTCTATATGGAGAAAGACACTCTTCTCCTTGAGGACACTCTTGACCGACCCTCGACACCTTCCCATCCAACCTCTTTAATCACATCAACATCTCACCAGCAGGCCATGACCTCTTCTTCACCTCCTATCTTTGAAATCAATGCTATCCACATAACCACTAGGTCACAAAAGGACAAGGCAAAAGAAAAAGCTGTTATTCTTGGACCTATCCTTTTGTCTAGTTACCTCAACCACCAAAACCCAAGATTTCCATCTTAGGTGCATCCCAACCCCCTTCTTCAGAGGCAATCAAAGACTCTATGATAAAACAACTTCACCAAATGCCTATGAAGATGACCTTATATGACCTTATCCAGAGCTCCCCCCATCATCATCAAGCTCTAATCAAAGCCTTATAGGTAGTGGAGGTCCAACCTAAAGACCCTCAACCACTAGCTACCCTAGTCCATTCTTTATCCCCTATCACCTCTATCACTTTCAGTGATTCTAAAATTCCTACCTCTACCTTGGAAGATCAGGACGCTGCTCTTTTCATCACAGCCTATGTGGATCAAACCCGCATTAAGTGAGTTATGATTAACGGAGGTGCCAGCATTAATATCATTTTTACCCCTGCCTTTGATCAATTGGCTCTTCCCAAGAATTGCGTATCGAAAACCGATGCAATCCTTAGATCCTTTAATGACACCACCGCTAACACTATTGGCACTGTTGTCCTCCATATTTACGTTGGCCTGTGCACAATCCTAGAGCTCTTCTACATCATTGAAGGAGAATTCCAATATAACATGCTATTAGGATGACCCTAGATCCATGCCATGGCTTGCATCCCTTCAACACTTCACTGTTGTGTCAAATTTAAACATGACAGACAAGTCCATGTCATCCCTGCCGACCCATCCCCTTTTAAGACTTGTAACACAACTTATCGACCAAATGATGTTCTTATTCCTCTCAAGGCACCAACCCAAACATCATCTCCATCCATGAAAGCGTCAACTTATACACAAACAATGGTTGCCATCACATCACCTTCTCAAGTGACAACCAAGGACCCCATGGATGTAACTTCCAAAGACTTTCACTTGGGGAATATCTCTTACTTACTCTAGACATGTTCCAGACTCCTCAAGAGTATGGACAGCTTCATCAAAATCCAAGCTATGACCATCAGATCGAAATGGTCATTCCTTATGGTCCTCCTAGCCTTCGAACCAATCTCATCTATGGGGGGCTAGATCAAGCTCCTACTGACGAAAATCCTTCCTCCTCACCTCAACTATTCACATCCAATTTCTCCTTTCTTGGCAACCCCACCTTCACACATACCTACCTTTATAGGTGTGCATGGAAGGGTTTTGGCTTTGGACGATATGAACAAGGCTCCCATCAGTCTATCAAACCACCCAATGACGATAATGCCAAGAAACAATATGGACTGGGTTTCCAAGAACCCACTGAGGCTTCCATAAATCTTTGCCCTAAACCCACCATCGACCAATCTCTTCCAAACTCACCTATTCTTCCATCCTCACTTATGGAGTCAGTGATTTCCATCCCTCCTAGTTTTTTTTGCATAAACACCATCCACTTGGAACCCCTAACCTATCAGCTCAATGGGGTTTCCAGGTCTCTCCCTCTCATTTATCCCAGCATGATAGATGATGAATCAGCAACCATCAACACTGTTCACTGCATAGATGATGATGCCATTCTTACCTATATGGGTGCCGATGATTATTTCATTTAGCACTCCCTCCCTTCAAAAATGTAGGTTATGTTAAATGAATCAACCATTGACATTAACCTTCCATTTTCTGGTGTTCCTCATGTCTTAAAGATTGGTCAATCTTTAGACACCCAGGAGCAGATCGACTATACCACATTTCTCTCAGACAATCACAAGGCCTTTGCCTAGACTTACGGTGACATGCCTGGCATCGACCCTAACATTGCCACTCATAACATCATCACAAACCCAGAGGCTAAGCTTGTTAGGCAAAATCTTCACAAAATGCATCCTCGTGTTGCACTTCTTGTCAAAGAGGAGCTTCAGCGTCTTCTCTCTATCTCTTTCATCCAACCCATTGATTATCTGTAGTGGGTATCTAACATTGTTCTTGTTACCAAAGCAACTGGGGGGATTTGAATCTATACAGACTATCACGACCTCAACCTGGCTTGTCCCAAAGATGACTTTCCTCTTCCAAACATTCACCAACTTATTGATCTTATGGCTGGTCATGAGATGTCATCACTCATGGATAGATTTTTAGGATATAACCAAATCCTGATTACACTGGAAGATCAGCACAAAACCACCTTCATTACACCATGGAGAACTTTGTGCTATCGGTTCATGCCTTTTGGTCTGAAAAATGCAGGCGCCACATATCAGCATGCCATGACTTACATTTTTCATGATCTCCTCCATAAAATCATGGAGGACTATGTAGATGACCTACTTGGCAAGTCTAAGCCTCATCGCGACCATTTGACTATCCTCAAGATCATCTTCTCTCGCCTTCTTCAGTATAATGTCTGTCTTAACCCCAAGAAATGTGTCTTTGGGGTCCTCTCAGGAAAGCTCCTAGGGTTCATCGTATCTCTTCATGGCATCGAGATAGACCCCACCAAAATCTATGCTATCCTCGAAACACCACCTCTGACTAATCTCAAGCAACTTCACAGTCTACAAGGGAAGCTCCAATCCATCTGCCGCTTCATTTCACAGCTTTTTGACCGCTGCCAACCCTTTCATCATCTCCTCAAGAAGGATGTCTCCTTTAAATGGGATAAAGATTGCCAAGAGGTTTTTAAAGCCCTTAAATGCTATTTGGTTTCTCCACCAATCCTTATTCCACCAAGAGATGACTAGCCCTTCTACCTCTACATCTCAGCAACTAATCATTCGTTAGGTGCCATGATTGTGCATCGAGATGAGCAACACTGTGAGCAAGCGGTCTACTACATAAGCCAAACACTTGTCGACTATGAAACTCAGTATACTCATACCGAGAAACTCTATTTGGCATTAGTCTTTGCCACTACCAAGCTTCGTCACTATCTTCTCAATCACAAAACCTTTGTCATCACTCACACTGACCCTCTTAAATACATGCATTCCAAACCATATCAAAACCAATGTATGGCTCGTTAACTCATGCTTCTTGCTAAGTTTGACTTAGAATTTGTCCAGAAAAAATCTATAAAGGGGCAAACAATCACTGACCAACTAGCAGATGCCCCTCTTCCCAATAATCAACCTTCTCAGTGTGAGTTTCCTGATGAATCTATCGCCACTCTCTCGACTGATGACACATTCTACCAAATGACAATGTTCTTTGACGGCTCTAAATGTCAACTCGGTGGGGGTGTGGGGGTCATCCTCATCCCACATGAGGGTGAGCCCATGCCCCTGTCTTTCAAACTTGACTTTGAATGTACCAATAATATGGCCGAATATGAAGCCTTAATTTTGGGACTTCAAACTGCCCTTTCTTTAAGCATAAAGACCATCAACATCTTCAGCGACTCACAACTTGTCGTCAATCAAATCAATGGTTCATATCTTTGTAAAAATGAAATTTTACAAAGGTACAAGCACTATGTTGACACCCTTCTAGCATCTTTCGACTATCACTTATTACAGACTGTCCTTCGATCTACAAATAAGTTTGCTGACACCATGGCTTCCCTCACCTCGCATATTCCTTATTCATCATCCTCATCAAGAATTTATGTCATGATACATCGTGTGCCGATGCCTTCATACATTTTCACTGACATCAATCTCGTCCACACCATAGACTCTAGTTCACAAGATGTATGGTATAAACAACTTGTGGACTACTTGGCTCATTCTATCATTCCTCTTAACCTCTCTAGCAATGCACGGTGGGCTTTCATCAAGCGCACCACTCGTTATACCATGCTAGGGGGCCTTCTCTATAAAAGAGGTTTTGACGGCCTTCTTCTTCGCTGTTTAAACTCCATTGAAGCCTCTCATGCTGTTAAACAAGCCCATGACGGGATTTGTGGCAGACACTTCAGTGTTAACTTGGTTTCCAAGTGCATCCTTTGCCTGGGTTATTACTGGCCCACTCTTCATCAAGATTTTAGTGATTATGTTCAACATTGCATCAAGTGTCAGTAGCATGCTAACTTGCTTCATCTCCCTAGCCACGCCTTACAAGTTGCTCAAGATTTTTGGCCTTTTTCAGAATGGGGCTTAGATCTCATCGGTGAGATTAACCGTCATTCGTCTCTTCGTCATCAGTCCATCATCACTACCACTGAGTATTTCACTAAATGGGTGGAAGCTATTCCTCTCATCTCCAAAAAATTTGACAAGATTGTTGACTTCATTAACACCCACATCATCTGTCATTTCGGTGTACCTCACAAAATCATCATCGATAACGGAAAGTCCTTTAAAAACAAAACTGTCTAGAAACTTTGTGACTCCTTTGGCATTAAACTCAGCTTTTCTTTGCCTTACTACCCACAAGCAAATGGGTAGGCCAAGGCTTCTAACAAAATCTTAACTAAAATTCTCATGAAGGTGGTCAACGACATTGGAAGGGATTGGCATGTTCACATTCCCTTCACTTTGTGGGCCTACCGCACTAGTATCTGAACCTCTATAGGTGCTACCCCTTTCTCTCTAGTGTACGAAACAGAGGCTATCTTACCTCTCAAAGTACAAATCCCATCTCTTTGCATTTCTCTACATGACATTCTTTTTAATGATGACTTTCATCAAGATCGATTAACTCAACTTGAGTTACTCGACGAACGTCGTCTTGCTACCCTCAACCATCTCCATGTCTATCAAAATTGCATCAAACGAGCTTATAACAAAAATCTGAGAGAACGAGATTTCAATATCGGAGACCTCATCCTCAAAGAGAACCAACATGCGACCAATATGGAATGGAGTAAATGAGGCAAATTTGCTCCTAATTGGCTCGGACCTTACATCATCATGCACAAATATAGATCAGGGACTTATCATCTGTCTTCTCTTGAAGGCCAACTAGAACCTAAGCCCCTTAATGCTTTGCATCTGTGACCATTCTACTGTTAGTCGAGTACTCATCCACTTGACATTTAACTTGAGCTCATCTCTTGAGCAATCTCTATCCTTTTAATCCTCAATCCTTTCCATCCTTTTTCCTTTAACAAATCCTCTACAACCCTTTTATGACATATGGATGCTTCGTCCTAATAAAAGGGAGCCCTTGACCTTCTATAGTCTTGTCCATGACTCAACATTCTGTTAAAAATAAATCAAGATGTCAAAATATCCAAGGTCACACAATCAAATCAAAAAGTAGACTGCTATCTCAAAGGACAACTATACTATCATTGCTGTAGCTAATAGACTGCTCCCTCAAAGGATAGCTATTCAAAAGCCCTTGAATATATAAAGCAAAATATGGACCACTCCCTCGAAGGATGGCTATGGCTAAATCTTGCTACAAACAACACTTTCTTAGAAGCTTCCCGCATCAATCAGCTTCATAAATGACCACAAAACAAGATGATATCTCTATGTAGACTTCCCGCATCGATCAGTCTGCACCTAAAAAAAAATGGGTCATGGACTTGGCTTGTAGTTGTCTCAGGGTCTCCTATAAAAAGGGGCAAGGTTATCCCTACTCATAAAATGGGTTACCCTATCCTCCTCCTATCATAACACCTGCTCAAGGGACTTTGAGCTCACTTTAATATTGAAGTGATTTGATTACCACTCTAACACAACTTATGGTCATCGACGTAATGCATGAATGAGGCTTTTTGTTTCTAAAAACCCCCTACTTATGTTATCATTATGGTCCTTGTCAATGAAAGGGCGCTTATGCCTTTTACTTTCTGCCTACACTTTGGTCACATTCAACCACATCATTTGTCAAAATAATTCAATCTGACTCTTTTCAAACCACTCACATAGCCTACTCATTCTAGTTTCCATAGACACCAATACACATGGAAACTATCAACCACACAATTTATGTCAAGCATAAACCATTACTTGCTGACGCATAAATTGACCTGCAATTCATTTTTATCATACATCCATCATGAATATGGATAGTTGCTAGGGATGGAGAACCCTGACCAATGTTACAAAATACACCATTTGGAAAAGGCTGTAGCATCATCTTCTCCTCATCATTTCAAAGCATGTACCCTTAGACAAGTGGGAAGTGCTATATCATTATCATGACCAAAATCAACCACTTCGATCTTTTTTCCTCCCTCTTGGGAGAACTACATAGGCCTGAGGCCCCTAACGATAGGGGCTATGTAGGCAGCACTCAGTTGACATGGGGTCTTCTAAGGTTAGCTCAGCCATTCCTTCATCGCATTTCTTCCATCACATTTTTTCATCACCTGCCAATCACATCACAAACAATCACCTATTTTCATAATCATTTACATCCATATCATTAATCATTAATCCTAATCATACATTCATCATCATATAAACACAACAATCTCAGCATCATAATCCTAAAAATCATATCAAAACATGTATCAAATCAAAATAACATACAAACACATCCATAACATTTTTTATAACACATCAATGATCAAAATCACATCATATATATATCAATGTTTTACAATGGCATAATCTGTGCCTCTGTCTCTCTCAAAAAAAATTCAAATACATCTTGCATCAATAGCTCACAGGCTGGTATATACATCATATCAAAATCTACCCTCAATTCTATGGTGGTGGTGGTGGCGGTCAGGAAGATGCCGTATCATCTCCGCCATCTGATCTGCGTCATTTGCGAGACCCAGAAGCCGTCACTTGCGACATAGACCACTGTCAGCTCAGCTCTACCCTCATCTCAGAGTATCACTATATCTGAGGGAACCCCTTAATGGCCCTCTCGTAATAAGCAATCTCATCTAGCACATCATTATATCTAACTATAGATACAGTCTACAGTGGACCCATCAGACATGCTGTTGTGCCCTGTACTAAACCCTACGGCTGTGAAAACTCTAGCTGCACTGATGCTGACTGTGTAGGCTACTAAAATAGCTACTGAGGTGGATGTCGCATTAGGCCTTGTCCTCTCAAACCCTATCTTGCCAATTCTTGTGCTTGGGCTATGGCCAACTGCCCCTATAAAATGATAACATGTCCTCATGATGTATCCCTCTCCTGGATGGTAGCATCCCACTCTCTGATCACTATCTATAAATCAAGCTATGATCCCACCTACACCCTTGTATACTGACCTACCTACCATGTTGAGTAGGCCTCTGTACATCCTAAGTCTGCTATCTAGAGGCCTACTGGTAACTCCTCAATGGTCCCTCTGTCTCCTCTGGCAATGGGAGCGGCACCTCAATGTCATCCCATCTATACAGTGGGAAGGCAGGCAACACATCCTGATGCAATCCATGCTGGTGCCATACTCTCTCCACTAGCACCCTCTCAAGCTCACTGACTCATCTGCCCCTAACCCATCACATGCTCTGAGTCCCAACCAACTACTCTCCTTGATCTTTGAACGCTAGATACACCAAGTACGGTCTCTAGATGATATCTACAGGAATCAGGGCCTCCAATACCCCTCTATAGTGGTCAATATCTCTGACCACTCCATCCCCCTGTGTCTGTGCCATCACCTCATGCCACCACCCAAATTTGACCCTGAAGCTAGCCTAAATCACCACTAGGAGACCGAGAGGTCGGGTAACCATGATATGCTCATACGCCCAACAATGCAAGAGGTGGCTGACACACAAGTTATACCGTCACCACTGACTAATGCCCCATAGCTCTCTATATACCTGGGCCAAAAAGACTGGTGCCTAGGCAAACACTGTCTACCACTCAATCATGTCCATCAGCACTCTGGTCATGGCAACCAGAAACCTACCTCCCTCTGCATCTGGTAATGCGTAGACTGTGATACCGATCATCATCAAGATCGCCAACCAATGTGCATCCTCATCCATAGCATAAAGGGGCTCATACACAAAGCTCATTGAATGGTATTTAGTCTCAATGACATGCTCCCCAAACAACATCACCATGTGAATGTCATGCACCTCTCTTGTGCACACATATAAGTCTACTTCATGTACTGGTAGCCATAAAATCTGGTATACATCCTTGACTGTGACCATCATCTCTCCCGTGGGTAGGTGGAAAGTGTTGGTGGAATGATCCCACCACTCGATCAGTGCCACCATCAAGTTTACATCCCACACCACTTTGTAGTAGCATTGTAGCCTGCCTAGTCCCACTGCACTCATCTGCGCCCACTCCTCCCCGATAATGTCCCGATGCATCTGCGTCAACAATGTCGGTAGCCAATCTCACAGCATCAGCATCTGCCTCACCTGCATCCAACCAAAATCAAACCCATGTCAATGCAACTCTCAATCCCCATAACTCTTCTTCACAGCCCAACTATTTGCCCTTTCATTTATCTACTTGACCATCTACCAGATCGTCTATGGCTATCTTGACACTTGCAAAGCCCTTGGCATAGCTTCGATCCCTTGATTTGGAAAAAAAATTAACCATTCTTCTAACCAAGCAGCCACTAACATCAGTTTTCATGCCGACATCGGTCACATAGTGACCGACGCCGGTAGGAAAGTGACCGATGTCGGTCTGTGGTCGGCCGACGCCGGCGATCCCACCGACGTCGGTGACTGGTTTGACCCTAGGGCCAAATGGGGCGAGCCCTAAAATTAGGGCTTCCCCATTGTCACCTACCCAACCCCCCAAAACCCTCCTAAATTGCTCCTAACCTCTCCTAGACCTATTCCCCACCCTCTTAGCTACCCTCCCCCCTTGATTTTTACTTACAACTACAAATTCAAAAATTAAATCAAAACAAAAACTCACCCAAAAGGGTTTAGGGCCCTCCTACCTCATCCTGGCATCACCAGCGTGGTGGCACAATGGGTGCCACTGGTGGTGGACCTCGCGCGCGGGTCCTCTACTCCTCTCTACCATGGCCTCTACGTCTCAATCTCTCCAAGCTTTTCCTGGCCCATAAATGCATCTATAGCCTCCAATCACTCTCTAACTCACTCCCTCTCTCCACCAATGCCTTTCTGCCACCTTAGCTCACTCACTCGGTCAACTCTGGGTCACTTTCACTCAATCAACTCTAGAGCTCTTTTTTCCCTCAGTCAATAAATAGCAAATGACCTTTGGTGGGCTGCCAATCTGATTTTTTCAGATTTGGTAGGCTGTCGACATTGGCATATTCGTGCCCTGGTCCACTGACATTGGCTGATTTATGCCGATGTCGGTCTTTTTTATGTACTGATGTCAGTTATGTCACCAACATCGGCATGCTTCAAACCTCTTCATTCCCTAGAATCATGCCCCTAATCAGTTAACTCTCCAGTACAAGTCATCTTGGCCACCTGGGGCACACTTGAGATCACTTTTGTCTCTGCCTGCATCAACCACTAGACCTTGGAGATCATGACCATCTCCTCTGACCACGACCACTTCCAAAGCGATTTTTCCTTGGTTGTTTTTGCATGTATGCTACCTCATGATTGGTTAGCAAAATTGTGTACATATTTTTGACCTCCACAAGTATAGTATTGCAAGCCAGTTGATCCCCACCTTGCCTTGGACTATTTCCCACCCTATGACTCACCCAAGACCTATTCTTACTTCTTTCTAACCACCTAACCAACTCTCATGCGTATTTAGCCCAACCTTCGACAATTTTCCAACGGATAGTGCACTTGGCGGATGGAGAACGGGCTTGGTGGCTCTTTTACTCATTCTCCACCCACCGACGTCGGTCAAATGTCGGTCGACATCGATAGAATCACTGACATCAGTTTTACTTCAACCAAATTTCTAACCTTTGATGGGGCTAATCACAAATCATTAATCTCTAGAGCCAATCACAAATCTCAAAACCTCTTTCGGCAAAACAAAGTTCTCATGCTTTTGCTTTCTAGGGTTCTGGCTTCTTATTTTCTTACAGGGATCAGCATTCTTAACAACATTTTCTAGGCACTGAGGTCTTGTATCAGACATTCTACACAGGGATTACATGATCTCCATCATAAGCGACAATGAAAACACAGCTTCTGCACCTTTGCCAACTCGTGTCACAGCTAAGTATTTGTACTATTTTTATTTCAGTGTCATTTCAAATATATTAGCATTCTGTCTACTATTTATTCCAAGCATCCTTGACCCAACCTTCTTTGTTCTTCTCGGAGAGGCTAAAAAGCCTTCTCTTACCCTTATTCTCACTTCTTGCCTCTGACACCTGTTTAGTCTCTCTTTATACAAACACCCTCTGTCCGATCAACTCAGCACAAGCTATCAGAGACCTACAAACCATCTTAAGACCAATCTAATCAACCTGACTAAATTACTTCCAGAAAAGGCTAAAAGGCCTTTTTCCTGTCCCTTACCCATTTTCCTGATAACATACCCTCTGCCTTAGTTCTTATTAAAGATTCTATCTACTGTTTTACCATCCCAAACAAACTCCCTGACTCACAGATAAGACCACAGTCCATCTTGCAGACCAGAAACTAGACCTATAACCCATCCCTGGCCATTACCCTGACCGACCTCATCCACTTCCCCTACCGATGTCGACAGTCTAACCGACGTTGACAACCTTCTTGACCGATGATGAAAATATCACCGACGTCGGTGACTATGCTAAGCAGATTGCAGATTATCAGGTACACATTTGCTTTCAGTTCTTTCTTTTTAGTATTTTATTATTTCTCATTTCTGTCTCTATCATATTCTATTTTAATAGTGGATTGTCATCTTCCAAGAAGCCTTAGTGCTTCTAGGACCAAGCTTTTTCTTGGCAATCCAACCTTTTGTCAGCTAACATTTTTTCTGTTTTAGTGTCTGTCTCTTTCAGGTGTCATCCTCCACAACCAAAGAGGAGTTCTCACTATCATCTGAATTTTGGTGCACAAAACTATATCCAGGTACATACAAGCCTTAGACCATTTCTTTAAGTTTCTCATTTCCCTTTTTTGAATGTGAAAGTGAAATTGCATAGAAACACAATGCATAAAATTTTATATGGAGTTGTAACATGATAAAGGGTAATAAAATAAACTATCATATCCCTAAGTAAGGTTTTAGATTGATCAAACAAGGAAGAAATGTCAAAAAAATGGGCTACAAGCCTTGAGAGGACATTATGAGCCTTGTGTATAGAATTGAAGGGTAAGGTGTGATCCAGGAGTTTTATGAGGTTAAGTTAGATGAAACACAACCATTTTAGATCATTCATGACAAAATATTGAGCCTTTGAACCCTAAATCAAGAATTGGTCCTTGAGTCCTATCGGAATTGCCTATGAGAAGCTAGTGAGAGAGATAAGAGGAAGTTTGTGAGTAATATGAATGATATAAGGTAGAGATATATTTTGAGTTTTAAGAGAATAGTATAATAACATAAAAATTACTTATAAATATATAAGAAACAAAATCCAAACATGGAGATAAACAAAAATAGTTAGCAAAGAAAGTAAAACTAGATTGGTGCAAGGATAATCAAGACAAGCATAGTAAGAGGATGAAATATTTTGACAATACCAGAGATAGGTAAAGATGGTTTTTGAAGAATTATTGGTTTAAGATGGTATGATGGTGTTCAAAGGTTACCTAAAGTCAGATGAATTAGGGGGAGTCTCTTTAAGTGTTCTTGAGGTCTATGAATATCTTGTTAGAAATGGTATGCTCAGTGATAGGGGAGAATTTGTAGATTTTTTTGAGGTCCAATGAAGCATACATGAACTTCACATGTTCTTTAGTTGACCCACATTGTCATTATGTCAAAGGGGAATAAATAATTAGAGAAGGGGAGAGTGAGCTCGAGCAAAGGAGAGATGGTTTGATATCTTTGTGTTATTGTTTGCAAGTGCTGACATCAATGAAAAAGGGGAAAATTATAGGATTATTATCAATGATGTCCCTATTGTATTTGAGAGTGTTCATGAGGTGTCAAGTGTGTTAGTGCTTCTATGATAAAGTGTGCCAAGGTATCTTTTGTGAGATATATTCTTTGATGGATTTTGAGCCATAATTGTCTAGTTTGTTATGATATTTCATTAGTATACAGAAGGGCCAAAGGTGTATGTGTCTTGATTTAAATGTCTAATAATGTTCCCTTAAGAATATACTTGTTATGAATATGTTCTTGTGTAAGGTATGTGATATGTTTTAGCAAGATGGTATAAGCAAGGTTTAATGTATTTAAATGTTGAGTATATGCATGCTTCATATGTTTAATGTATGATGGAAAGGATTCATCATGTTTCTATAAGGTTTAAGAATCCATTGGAGGTGATAGGATTACTTTGAAATGATTGTATCTTGTTTAGGTCATCCTAGTCTACTTGTCAAATCAGGATAAGAGAGCAAGTTGGGGATGTCATAATTCACATGTGTGAAGGTCTCAGGAGTAGTTTGATATATGGATAGAATCCCCTATGAAAAGAAAACATATGTTTCAAGTTTTAGGTCCATTATATGTATATAGAAAAAATTATAAAATGTCAAATAGATCTTTGTAGGCTAATTTCATCATTTCCATACTTCAACATTTTTACATAGAAATATGACCGTTGCAATTAAAATATTTGAATTTTATAAAGGAAACCAGTTGTGATTATTTGATATATATATTGATAAAATGGAATAATTTGATGATGGTGTAAAAAATAAAGTTTCATAATACTCTAGAAGTTATACATAAAATATGGTTTTAAGCCTTAACTAGCTGTACAAGTGCATTTATGGAGCTTCAAAGTTGACTGAGGGTTTGAATTTATTATGCAAGTGACCCAAGAAGGATGTTTGTGCTTTTCTTGATGGTGTTTGGATGTTTATTAATGATTTATCTATTGGAGAGTGTTTTATACTCCATGAGTGTCATCTGTATAGATTTTAGAAGTTTGACTAATCCATTTAATATATGAATAAATGTTAACAAGTTGTATTTTCCTTCGTCCATCATGGTGGTCATGGTTAATGCATTGAATTGATAGGTTTGAGTTATGCATAGGTTTCCTTAGATGGTTTTGATATTTTTATGATATATTATTGGTCATGTAGCATGGATCCATTCTCTTGGAAGTGGTCTTGTGTTACTATTATGATCGCTGAAGTGTTAAAAGGATGAATAGGTCTTCATGGGACCCATTAGAAGGGTGAGGGCTAATGGATTCTTCACAAGGTAAGTGAGTGACATAGAGTGTTTTATGACCTATTTATCATGTAAATGGAATTAATTACATTTTGTTTAAGTATATAAAATCTTTCTCTTCTTTAGTGAGGGCTATTATATTGTAAAATAGTTCACATGTAACGTGTGGCTAATGAGGGTTAATATATTAGGTTTAGTGTGTAGGTTAGTGCCATTTGAAGTATAGATGACCTAGAGAGGGGTTAGTTAGGATATGTAAAACTTATAATTTTTTGTTGGTTCAATTATGTAATGTGCTTTATCTAATAAGGATAATTTCTTGAGAGTGTATATGGTATAAGAAAAGGTCTAATAAGATTGTTTGAGCTAGTTAGAAAATGGGAGTGTGAAGCAAATAATATAAGAATTTGTATAAGTGTAAGAGGCCATATAATCTATTATAAAATTAGGCTGAAGATGTGATGAGGGTCTAAAAATGTTTGTTTTAGTTTTGACTATGTGGATAAGGGCAGTTTGATTGAAGAAGAAGAGTTGTTGCATGCCTATATAGGAGGAAGACTTGAGATTGTTTGAGCTATAGAATACCATCATCAGTTGTGTGAAGGAAACAATGCAATATGGAGTATAAAATTATTTATTGATTGGGTGCTTAATTAGTAAAGGAGGTTATATCCTCCTAGCAAGTTGGTTCTTGTTGAAGTCTAGTATGTGCTAGATGAATTTGAGGGGTTGGTATTCCTTGTGAAGTGGGTGCCTAACTAACGTATCTTTTTTATGATCTCTTATAAGGATATAGTCCATTTGTTTGTAATATTGAGGGTGGGTTTTATCCCCCATGAGGGTTTACCACATAATTCATGTGTTATGTGCTTTGATCTTGCATTGTTCTCTTTGTTAATTATAATGAATGGTTTATATGCTTCAAGAACGATTATGTTAAATGGTTAAGAGTTTAAAGGATTGGAATTGATGTTGATTTACTTGCATCACTGATTCACCCCCCCTCCTCTTAGTGATTATACCTATAACATGGCTACCTAAAGATGTCTATAGACTGATTAGGGGGAGCATTAGGGTTATCTAATTATAACTCCCCTTAATCAATAAGGTTTTATACTAGACCCTTGAATTAGTGACACTTATCGACATCATGACCTATTACATTGTGATAGTTACAAAATTCATTTTCCTAAAACCAAATAGCTTTAGGGTCAGAGTCATCAACAAGTCTCACCAAAGTAAGTTCAATGATAGATGATTTCAAGAGCTTATCTAAGATATAATCATAAGACTCTCTTAAGGGTGTGTACTATCATGGAGGAAAATGCGTTCATGGTTTTTGGGATTGGGCTTGAGAGGTAGAGGGTTTAGATTAGATTTTTTAATGGGGATTTTGATTTTAAGAGCACAACATTAGTAGTGCCTTGGTTTTGTTGTTATTAGTCCCTCTAGAGGGATTAGGATTGATGTTTTTACTATGTAATTTTACGTTCCCTTCTTCTAAATCTCAAATTTCTAGTTTATGGGACATCAAAAAGGCCTCATCAAAAGTTTTGAAGGGTTGAACACATAATTTTGATGAGATATGTTTAGCACATGATCTCATAAATAATTCAATTAGTTTAGGTTGAGGGAGGGAAAAGGTGAGTTGGTTTATAATACTCCTCCATATCTATGACATATTTGTCATCAAATTGTCTGATGGCATAGAGGTTGGTGATGATTAATTTTATTGTGATGTTGATGGAAAATTACTCTAAAAATATTTGAGCTAGCTACCTAAAAGAGAATAGGGAATGCTGAGGGATTGAACTATACCAATCTAAGGTCGGTCCAGCTAGCAACATGGGAAAGGTTCTAAGAAGAAGAGAATCATCATGGGCTATAATATAGTATGCATGTCTCAAGACTTGAATGTGTTGTTGAGGGTCATCCTTATTTTGAAACTTCATAAATTTTGGAAGCTCCCATTGTGAAGGGTATGGTCTAATTGGGATAGTTGGATTAATAGGTTCATTGTATATTTTTTCATAAGTGAGCATATTCTTTTGCCTAAAGGTAGAGGCTTATAGATTCAGCATAAGGTTTGGTTGGGTATAATATTGGGGTATAACCCAAAAAAAAATATGTTTTGGATGTTGATAAATAGGAAATAGACTAGAAAAGGGTTATACTAACTGGTAACCAACTAAAGTGGTCATAATTGGTTAGGATGCTTCCACATACTACGGGGCTCGTAAGGGTGTATAAGTGGACCCAAGGGCTTGTAAGTGATCCATGTGTTGGGCGTTAATGGGATATATTAATATGGAGGTTGACTAATGGGGGCTTGTTGTAAAGGCTGAGTATGGGTATTTAAAGGTATACTAGTTTGGATGGGCAGTAGAGTTGTGGGGAATGAGATCATTATGTTCTAAGGTGTCATGGTAAGAGGTAAAATAGATGTAGCTTGAGGTGTAGTGATAATTTGATCTTGGGTACTAGTTGGGGATGGACCATTAGACATTATCAGAGGTGTATTACATAAAGGTAGTGTCGTATTAGTATCAAAACCTATAGGGGGAGGATTATTGAGGAAAGATATCATAGCTATAATAAACCCTTCATTATCCTCTAGAGGCATTCCAAAAGCATTTATATAAAACTATGTATGGGGGGCAGTGTAATGCAAATAGATCAAGTGCTAAGGTAATGATTAATCATGATTAGACCACTATCTAATATGGTGGTGAATTCAGGATCTCCTTGAGTATAAAACTAGGGAATACCCTCCCTTATAGACTCAAGAGAGGTAGGAGGACTCAAGGAGTTCTCCATGGATGAGGATGGAGCTAGGAATTTGGTCTAGTTTAGTAATTTATATCATGTCAAAACCATGTAACAATGAATAAAAAATCAAGAAATGAAAACAAAAAACAAATAATGGTCTTTTTTATTATCTCATTTTAGTGGAAAAGAGGCATACACACTAGAAAAAATATCTAGAAATATTTTATTTTTTTATGAAATTAACTTTAAAGTGTGATAATGAAAAAGGTTAATGAGGTTTCTAAGAAATGACAATCGAGAGATGGTTTTAGGTCTGTTTAGGCACAAAATATCTTTGTACTAGAATCGACATATAGCTTGGTATTAGGGCCTAGCCCCTGACTTCACACATCACATGTAAGGTTGTTGGGTGATTTGATAGTAAATACTTGATATCCAAAGTTTATACTTAAAAATTTTACTAATTTGGTTCTCCCCTTGGTGGTGAAATCCAAGTAGGATAGTCATGATAAAGGTTACCACTAGGTGATGAAATCCCAGTCGATTACCTTATGTTAATTTTTGATGAATTGATTGTGTAAGTGGTTTGGTATGTGTGTGAAAATAAGTTATTCATAAGATATATTGATCCTACCTAAATTACTCTATGTGAATTGTCTAAGTAAGCAAGGAATGGATGCAATTCTTTTTAAACCTTTAAAAGGAAAATAAATAAATAAACAATTTTGGATTTTTATTTTGAATGAAGACAACAATTAAGATAAAATGAAATGAATGACTAAATTCACAATTAATTATAATAATAAAAATGATACCTTAGGGGTCCCATTGAGTATGCCAGAATGTTATAGTAGTTTTTCATTTTTACTTTTAATTTAATGATCTACTTAAAACTTAATGAAATATAGGGTTTCTGAAGAATATCTAGAAATACAAATATAGTTGTGCACCACTTGAATATAGTGAATGAGGGAGCTTGTTTTTGGCTTATAAGAATAACTTGCACACAAAGATACAACTTGGAAATAATAGATTAATGGATAGATAGGTGAGCTATATGGTTAAGACCCATTCCAAGGAAGTAATGAACTTCTTCAAGTGGATCTTAGATCACTATTTTCACAAGTGGATAAATAAATATTTCAATTACAAAATATAAATATGTGATAAGATGAGATAACAAAGTTATTATGAATTAATCCACATTTAAACTATCAAGGTAAGTGAAGTATTCATCCCAATAAGCTATAGTAGCATTCACATCATCTTGTATAAAAACTATTTGGTCATAAGTGGATTCAACTAAGGGAGAGTAAACAATGGTACAAAGTGATCATTCTAAGGCTTTATCACTATGGTCAGTGAAAAAGGGTTGATATGCAATGGGTAGATCGGTAATATTAATGGCATTATGCATAATTATAGGTAGAGTCATCTACACATTAATGCCATGTTTAAATAGATAGAAAATTAAATTAAAATGGATTCAAAATAGAGTTTTAGGATTTAAAATTCTTAGTTTTTAAAATATAATATAGTGGATTGATGCCAATCCTATAGAATTGTTGTTGATTCAAATGAATCAATGTCAATTTTGTTCAGACTATACCTAATTAAAAACAAGAAATGATAGGGTAACAAAACATAATGATAAGGAAAATAGAGGGATTTAATAAGAATTAATAAATAATAATATAAATAAAAATTAAATAAATAGAACAATACTTAAATTACAAGTAGAATATATTATTCCCATAGGTACAAGTGATCCTTCTAGTTCATGATGATGGATGTGGATTAGATGTAATGTAATTTTGGTAGAGTAATGTTAAGGTTCTCCTTAATTTTATTGAAAAAATATAATAAGAATTTTAAGATTCAAAATTTATGGTCCTTGATCCAAAGGACTGGCTACATATAAATAGATTGTCACCGATAGGGAGAATCGACATCGATCATAGGAGAATCCATAAGGATTCACCTTTTTTAAGTAGGGAGTTGTTTTATCCATATTATTTTATTCTAATTATGCACAAATTTGGGATTATATTCATAGGGTTTTTAGGAATGGGTTCATATGTGGGTAGGTTGGTTAAAAGGTTAGGATTTTATGGGTTGTAAATAGATTTAGGTGGTTAAGGAGGTAAAACGTTAATTTGTAGAAACAAATTATTGTGTGTCTAATAGTAAATAATTTAAAATTTAGGATATGGATATTTAAGATAATAAAATAATAATAAGGGCCCTATGACATTGAATAAATCATATATAAAATATGAAATTTTAGTGTTTACAAGGCCCTTGAAGGGCTTAGGCTTAATTCTATGCTTAATAGGCCTAGATGGGTATGACTATGTGTTTAAACCTTCTAAGAGTTTTCAATGTATATAAGGTATTTCTTATACTTTTTCATGTTTAAAAAAATCATTCCAAATAATTCTATTATTTTGTAATACTTGACAACTCATCTCCTTACCATTCACTCACCTAATCTGTAGGGTGGTCTATTTGAGAGTGCCCTCTATTTGAGATAAAATAGAAGGCATCTCCCTTAATATTTCAGTAAAATTGAAGTTATTATAGGTTATATTGGGTCATGGGTACCCTATTCACTAAATTAAAAGGATTTGTCACCTTTAAAAGGATCTAAAACTCCAAAAAATTCAAAATAGACTTATATGACAAGTAACTGTGTAGGGAATTCTATATGCAAGGTTAGACTTGTTTGTTCATCTTTACCTTGCCCTATTTCCTTGTTATGAAAATTATATGAGGTTGATGTCAAAAACATTTATATAGTCTCAATAATATTCAACCTCATACACTCATGCTAACCTTCTCATCATGCACTCTCCATTTGACTAGGCCTAGTTTATCTATTGTATCAGACTATTGGTGGCCATTTAGTTGGAGATTGGAGTTTCATGTAGGTGGAGGTATATGACTTATCCATGTGTTACATGATTAGGCATTTATTTAATTCATTAAGTTTATTCCATACTGTGAGGTGTTCATCTCTAACCATAGGTCATGATAACATCCAAACTACCAAGTTTAGTATATTATGAGTATACATTCAAACTATGGGTGCCATTTTGAGAATAAAAGGACCCCCTATAGGTGTTCACTTATATCAAAACATTGTGCCTCAACTCCCTCAATTTCTCTTTGGGATGCTAGTATTATTTCTAATTTAAATGAAGTCACCATGTTTTGAAGGTACATTACCATCATGTCATTGTTGCATTATATGATCACTTAGGCTTCAAAAATACTATAAATGACATTAAAAGTCTATAGTTAGACTTTTTTTGAGTTGGAAACCTATTTACACAATCCTTCTCATGACTAAATAATCAATTTATTACGTCAAGACATTACCCCTATACTTGGGCTACATCAGTCAAACTACAAGACTTGTCCATTTCTTAAGATACTCACCAAGATGTGACCTTTATATATGAACAAATACATTATTCGAAGAAAATAAGTAACATATCTCTCTATGTAACTTTATCAAACTAAGGGCAATGTTCTAGGTCTATTTTTCACCTTATGACTTCACTATTACCATAATGGTATTTATACATTCTCAGTTTTGATTGAAAGTCTCAAGAAGATTTAATATCTTCATCTCATCATATTTATTAGTCTGTGGATTGCACTCAGGTCCTTGTGGGAGCTATCTATAGGTGGACATCATATCATTAACTGCGTATATTGAATAATTGGTTATCACAACTAATATTAAACCATTTTAGAATGTTCAAAATTAGTGGTTTTACTTTGATAACCTCCAAAAACCTTGAAAACATCTTCACTTATTCATCAATATTGGTCAAGGCTTCTTTTCACCTAACTGTAGGTGAATGTTTGCAAGAAAGATGACTGTGTGTGACTTTTTAGCCCTTTCACTCCGTCAAAAACACTTCCTAAACCACACCTTCAAATTAAAACTAACTAACATGATGTTATAGGTTATAAAGACCAATTTTATGCCTTTTTTAAAATATCAATAGGAAAATAATGTTTGCAACAAGTGAGACACTATCTACAAACTTCAGTTGAGCCTTCCACTAGCAAGATAAGGTGTCTCTATCAACATATTCACCATCACGCATTCTAAATAAGCTAAAAATCACTTGATAAAGGTAGTTACACTCTCCAAAATCACTTACAAATTATGGTTTGTAAAAATAAATTCAGATAGAGGAAAAATCTGAAGGGTATGGGGATGAGTAGGAAGAAAAGAAGAATGAACCTTATTAACAATGGTTCATAGAGGACAAGCAACCAAAATTTCAACTCTTACCATTAATTTTGAGAATATAAAGAGTATTTTCATCCCTCAAGTTCATTTTATCTAGCTTTCTTCATCCTCTTTGTACCATACAAAGATTAGTTAACCATTTATGCTTGTCTAAGAGAGCGATAAAGGAGATAGGTCAGTTTTGACCAATTTTAGGTCTTTCAAGGATTTTTAAGTGTGGAAGTGAATTTAGGGGAGCTCAATAGACCCTCCTAGAGTAACTCCACATGCCAAAACTACTACAAAGGTCGTACAATAATTGAAATTTACCTCTTTTTAACTATTTTCATGTTTTCAATGTAGCACCTACATTGTATCAATCTTAAAATAGTTATTATGACATATTATAACATGAGGGACATTTAATATTCCTTTAAAACACTTTTCCTCTATGTAAAACGTATACAAGTCCCATAAATGACTCAAAATGACCTTATAATGACTTAGGATAAATTAAGACAAAGGTGATAAAGATGAAAACACATGTTTAACCTTATTAGAGACCATAGGACACATTTTACACCCTAAGGGACCCCTATATAAAGTTTGACCATATAGGGGGTTGACCTAATTTAACTTCAATAGTTTCATAAGATCATAATTCTTAGGTGCTTGAATCCAAATCTTAGAAAGATAAGGGGGGAGATTATAACCTTGAGCAAGGATGTTTTAATTTACCCCATCTTAAGAAAGTGTGACATTGAATGTGCTACATCTTTGGGTTGTATATAAAATCTTTCACATAAAAAATCATCACACAATAAAAAAATAAAAGGACTAGTGAAATCAAAACTATCAAGTGCTATGATATCATCACATAAAGCATTGAAAATAACCAATCATGTTTGAATCCATAATCTAGTATTTATAATAAATGCTAGAAAATATGAACAAGGAAAAAATCATGAACATTTTTGTAACAGCCACATGAGCAATCCTGTGAAAGGTAAATATTAAAGACCCACCCCCATTCCTTTTCATAAATGAATATAACAAGAAAATATCATCTACCCATGAGATAAGAGAATAAACACAAGCTTAAGTATGAACCAAAAATGAAAATAAAACCAATACGAAACATGGTCATTATGATTAGAGCTAATTGAAGCCTAGTAATAAGGCACAAGCAATGAGAAGGTTGAAGGTTTGTATGAAACCCTAAAACCAATCAAAAATCATATCCAAATTAGATATAAAATAGAATATAGAACCATAGATAAACCTTTAAATTTGTATGTAATAAAAGAATGAAGCTATATGCATCAATTTATAAAACCTGGATAGAAATATGAAAGCTGAAAGAATTGAAGTGAAATTTAGGGTTCATATAATGAAGATGCATACTCTAATTACATAGCCACAATTTTGAAATGAGACCTCAAATCCTAAGTGAAAATCATAGAAGGTATAAGCATTTAAATAATGAAGGGGTTTACCAATATGTTTTAGATAAATGTGGTTTAGGTTTAATTTAACATATGCACACTAGTCTAAAAATGGGCATGGGTTATATCTAACACACATTATTCTAAAAACGTAATCAAGTCTATAAAATGTGTTGAAAATAAGAAGTAATGAAACAAATGATCAATCAATATAAGTAATAATAATGAAATGACAAAGTAGTGTGATGTTATGGCCAACATGACCCCCCATTTGTTGGATAAGTGGGGGACCCCTCTAAAAAATTTCAACTCAAAGATTCTATGAAGCTTTAATCCCTTTGCAGTCGGCCTTAGACCTTTTGAAACCTTGAACCTCCATTTTGCCTTGATCTACCAAATGTTTCATGATATTTGTGATGATGAGTTGGTATTTTTTAAACATCCCTATAGTATTCTAAGTCTAAATATATTATATTACTTAATACATTATAAAATAACAAGGTGTTTTCATACTTATAATTTTTTTCTACTAACTATGTTTATTCTTAGAATTGGACTCATGCTGATTTTATGAGTGTCAATCGCCTAAAGTCCTACTTAACATTTCATAAAGCCTAGATGGAAGGCATGCAAGATTTTAATTAATTATGTGGAATTGATTATAACTTATTCATTTTCATAAAATCTCACAAGAGAGCCCAAAAAAAGGGAGAGTGCCACAAAGAACCTATCGAGTGTCATAAGTGTCGATCTCCCAAACCTACCAAATGTGTCATATCCTAAAAGATACATACCAATGAGACCAATAATATATCATCATTATCATTATATTTAACCTATTATAAGTGTTAGATATTAAGATAACCCAACTGATTAGATAGATCAATTGTTAGAAGTGTTAGTCTCCTAAACCTATTAGAAGTGTCAGTCTCCTAGACCTGTCAGAAGTGTCAAATATCAAGAGAGCCTAACCAATGGGAAAATACCATGTGTTATGGTTGTACATATCATAGAGAAGGCTTGGACCACCTTGATCTACTTAAAATTACGTACAGTCAAAATCAAAAACCAATCATAGGATGTCATGTGTCACCTTGTTGCACCAAGTGGCCAATTTTGTCTCTTGAACATGTAAACTGTGGCACCTAGTCACACCTAGGTGGCATACTTTACAAATATAAAATACTAGATACATATACATAGAAATATTTTAATCTACTAGGATACCGCAAGGGAAAGATAGGCATGTGCCTACCATGTTTCTCACATTAATTAAATGGAAAATTAGCCCTTGATTAGACAATTCAAGACTTCTCATCACAATCACCAAATCAAAGTGGGGAGCATTTATTTGAAATTCATGAATTAATGCCAAATATGGGAATTATTGACTAGTTTGACCCTAAGTCAAATTAGTTTAAACCCATACATAGTTTAAATTTGTCATAGGGTCTCCTAGGATTAGAAAATGTGTACCATGGTTTTAAATGAGGTCATATAATGTGTTTTATCTCTTTTCATATTTTTTAGTTGGTCCTAAGACATTTTATGTCACATTTTAGTCATTAAAATGAATTTGTGTAGTTTCCCATGGAAAAAAAGGTGTCATAATATGTCAAAGATGGTAGTTTTGAAACTAAATTATGCAAGTTCAATGTCCATTCAAGAAGATCAGGTAGTTTTAGTTATTTATATAGAATTTACAATGGTTATGGCATATGGAAAGACTTTAGGGGTGTGTATTTAGATACCCATAATTCAATTTCATTCATGGGAAGCTTTAATAGACCTAAATTTGAGAAAAACTAATTCTCCTTCCCATTACTCTCTTAGACAAGGTCAAGTAGGTAAACAGTTTTACTCAAGTATGGATAAGAAGAGTAGAGTTCAATAGAGTGCACTTGGTGGGTGAAATTAATCTTTTTGTACTCCAACTTCATGGTCATAGTTCCAAGTTTAGTGGTTTGTGCTTCATGAACCATTGCTAATAGTGTTGATGACTCTAGACAGCTTGCACATCTCTAACGGCTTTAGTTTTCCTATTTAATGACATTGGTATGTGAAAATCAAGTGTTTTACATGAACTTACTATAATTTTTCTTCCTTTTCATGTTGGATTTAACTCATTTATGATGTGTGAAGGTGAAAAGGCTAGCAAGGCTATCTCATTTTGTTAGTAAAATACACTATGGAGGTTTACAGATAGTGTTTCATTAGTAGCAGAGTTCTACCCTCCTATAAATGGTTTTGATCAAAGGAAATATGTTATTTTTAACCTCTCATAACGTGATGATTAGTTTTTATTTTGAATTTTTAGTCTCAATACTAGAATTGATGGAGTTAAATGTCTAAAACATACACATATAGTAAGATTTCCTTGTGATTGTCATCTACAATCAGGTGGAGCTAAACCTTGATCAGTCATGTTATGAAGCAAGGAGGTTTCAATATTGTGAAGAGACTCCCAAGGTATAAAAAATAATACTAATCTATTCAAAGATTTATCATGGAAACCAATTAAACATACACAATCCTATATCATATAAACCTATAGACATTCTCTAATAGTGGCCTGGGTTCAATCTAAAAGAGGAAGAGAAGTGTTGAATGGGAGATGTTTCAACTCATTTAAAACCTTAAATCAGGTCTAAGAGCATAGAGTATATCAAGGTGGCAATGGTAAATCCATATATTACAAACAGACCTAGGTCCATATTCCTAGGTTAAGAAGGTTGCAATTGGGAGAGTTTACCTTATTCTCTTCGAATGGGGATTCTACCTCAAAAAAGTCATCTCATGGTGGAGTGTCTTGATGTATGGATAGACTTAATAATTTATCTCTTGTATCCCAAGCCTAGAAATAAAATTTTAACACATGAATGGGTTACTAAAGTCAAAAGATACTGATGGTTTAATATATTTCAACTCAATCAAGTTTTTACTAAGGATATTTAGTGAAAGTTACAGTACTATAAAACCCAAATGAGCATGTAGTTTATAGTGTCACATGATGTATTAATTATGAGAGAATTGAACTTAGTTCCAAAGTATGAGATGAATATGTCCAAGTGTGATATGACCTAATGAAATACAATATCCACACATAGCTGATCACTTATAAGAGTTTTTTAACTTCTATCTAATGCACATCTATAGGTAACATAGTCAGTGCATATAACATATTGGTTCTAGCTAGTGGAGAGAGACATTTTGAATGTGAGAATAGCCCTAAGGTAGGAGTGAATTAAACTATGAAATTGTCTTAGTGACCTCGATAGGATCTTATGTCATGAAACATAATGTTCAAGTGTTGAAGTTCACCTACATGAATCCCATTTTCCTAAGATGAGTATCTATAGTCTGCTACAATAGATAAACTAACTCATGCAAATGGAGAAACATAGGTTTGATTGGTATACAAAGGTATAGAATAGGATAAACAAATAAATGCCATTCTCAGAATGATGACAACATGTTTCCATTATATCCATAGATCTAAACATTCTGACTCAGGTGAATATATAACAAGCCCAACTCTGCATACAAATCCTACACATAGTCAACCCTATAAGCCAATATTAATAGATTTGAAGGTTTGAGGGGTATTAGAGCATGACCAAGTTATGAAACTTGGTATGGAACATATTAATGACCTAATAAATATCTTATTGATCCTAGTTAAGCAAAAAAATAGGGTAAGTACCCTCTATTTTGTCTCAGATAGAGGTCACTCCACAGTCAAGACCACCCTACAAGCATAATGAATGAATGAATATAAACGAAGAGGAGAGTCTTAGGTGACTATGAAAGTATGTATAGAGTTGAAGTAAAGGTAAAAAATTGTTAAAAGTCACATATGGTCACTAAAAACCACTCATAGGTGGTCATAGGCAATCAAACACAGTTAGGCCTATTAGACATAACATAGAACTAAACCTTAAAAGTGCTTAAACTCATCCATATGACAACATGATCCTTCTAAATCATTTGATGACCTTTAAGGAAGACAATAGGATGTATTTGAACCATCAGTTTGTAGGTAATTACATAGAGTGGTTATTTTTGGCCTAAACCTCTCTTAGGGGTACTTAGAACATGGTAAAGGATGTTGAGAGCCATATTAAAGTGCTCATATCTATATGGACCAATTTCATGAGACCTCAAGGAGATATTGGTAGTTTATGAGGGTCATGAATTGAATATTTACAGAATTGGTTTAGGGGTTAGACATCTAACATTTATGAATCAATGTTAAGAAGTAAAACCTCCTAAAACCCTGTCAAGAACCTGATGGAAAAAATATCATTGAAGATGCATCTAGGAGGGATTAAATAACCATGAGAATGAATTGAACCTATCTATAACTCACTTAGGCTCCATGACATCTATTTTATCCTTACTATCACTTATATGGACATATTAAAATCTAAGTTTCTTGTAGGTTTTGATGTGTTTTTAGGTATAGAGGAGAATTGGTAGATGAAGACCATTGAAGGAGGTCTTTAAAAACTTATTATAAATCCATATACTCATATATTACCCAATTGAATCATATAAAATCCTTTGATAATATTTTCATTATAGGTAGTCTAGGATAGATAGAGAAAAAATAAGTGACTACCTAGTGAGAAGATGAAAAGTCTAATATTGGATGCTTTTTAGGTATAAATTATGGAGTAGAAGACAAAGGGAAATTTAACATATTTATTAACATTTATTCCATGGATTTCCTTTAGAAACTTTAAGACATTTAGGTGACAATTTTGAAGATTAAAGCTAGGAAGGCTAGCAAATGACTACAGATAGTGAACACAAGTGTCAAGAGGAAGGCTATCTGTTAGGGAGGTATATGAGGGTTATTAAAATCTTTTATCACCTTTTCATGATAGTATAAATGTGTCAATGAACCCTATGGTAGTTTTATATATTCAATTAGACTCATCACCAAAGGTAAGTTTTAAAGAAGAAGATGAAAATTTTATACACCAGTTTGAGGGAGAATGATGCATTTTTTATGGACACTTGTCCAAGACATCTTCCTACCATATTTTCCACTTAATTATCTTGATTTTTAATTGGTTCTCATAATTTGACACTTGGATTTTTGACCCTTCCACTTCTCTTATTCTCTATCTTTTCTGATGCTCTATAAATGCAAGCCATTTTGGCATTTTTAAAAAATCCACAACTAGTATTTCTCTATAAATGCAAGCCATCTTCTTCTCTCTCTTCTCATATATCATATGTTTCCTTTGAAATAAATATTTCCGATCTTGTTTTCAATTCATATAGTTATTTTATAAGCATGTGAATTAGTGAATAGGGGAATGTCAAGTGATAACTCTCTATCCTTGTGTCCTCTTTGATCTTTCATGTTTGGTGCAAGTAGATCTCCCTCTAATATGTCACATGAAGTGTAGCTAGTGTATTTTTCTATCTCTAAGTGTAAGGAGTAGCATTAGTTTCTAAAATTTGACCTCATGTTCACTCACCTTGAGAGTTAAAATTCATATCACCTCCAATTTTTAAATACTTATGTTAGATAAATCTAGGATGTTAAGACTAGTGTTGTGAGTCATGTTTCATAGTGAAAGTGTATGGTAATCTAGTGGAGATATATCTAGTGTATCACCTCATTAGCATAGGTTAATTTTTATGTTATTTATATCCCTTTTCATAAAAAATAATTCAATTAGTGTAGGTGATAATATATCAAAGACTAATTTAGGGAGCTATCCTTTAAACCTAGAGCTTGACCTCTACTATAGGCAACCCATAGGCCTAGATGTAATCCTATGTTTCACTCAATCTAGAGAAGGATTAAAAATCCTCTCTAGGGTGAAATATTGAGTGACAATAAGAAACATTGATTATATTTCAACACCATATCAATTTTAAATTCACATAATATGGGAAGTAAATGCCATTAATGCTAGATATATTTGTAGAACCCTATAAGTGCCTAAAGGTAAACTAGTTTATTATTTTTGCTCCAAAATTCCTAGAGTTCATCTCCTAATTTTTATCTAATTATTATTCCCTCTATTACATCCTTAATTATATTTTATTTTTTTCAATATTAAACTTTTATCCATGGTTGCTTTATCTTCCAACCCTAATCCTTAACCTGAGTACAAGGATAACACCTTCCCCACATATTTGATATGCTTTAAACACTATAATGAAATGTTTAGAGTGATCAAAGTTGTACATAAAATTACCTCCAGTGATGAATAATATTATGTTGATTTCATGAATGACCTTAAGGCATATGAGAAGTGTGTATTGCACAAGGTCAAATCCAAACCATAGGTCTTCTTGTGTTCTAACCTCTTTCTCAATTTTATGCTCACCTCTAATCGAGTGTATGTCATTGCCTAGTATGTAGTATACTCTAAAAGATCTAAGAACAAAATTATAAATAGTTTTGGGGTTGAATTTAAGTCATATTATAATATCCTAGCTTGAATATTTATGTACAAAAATATCACTATAGATACATGGGTCAACACCCATGAGATATATGAAATTATGAAGGACTGGGAAGCCAACACCAATTTTAAGTGGTTCAATAGGGAGGACATCGACTCCTAAACTATCTACACATTTTGGTAAAGGGTTCATGTTGAGATTATCTTGATGAATTTCGTGTTTGGGAAAAGTGACTATGTGCATGTCTATCTTCTCTAGGTGTGCCTATTCAACATCATCTTCAAAGGAGAGGAGATATTAGACCTTAGGAGCACTATCAACCTATGGTTGGTTTACGACATCTAGGAATATTGAGATGTTGGTAATTTCTACATGATTAGTTACCAAGTGGACATCATTTTTTCTACCTTTGTGTTCAAAATTTTCACATTCCCAACATGAAATCCTAGGGACATTATGGTGCATGTAGTTTTATACAAACTATATGGCCACCACTACAAAAATCATAGAGAAGATATATATGAATCATTTTACCCATTGGTCTACATGTAAATCAATGAGATGTCCATGGATCATCTCTCAAATGATATCAAATAGTCCCTCACCATTATTTTATATTATTAATATTACTAAGATCACATCATCATATAGGTAGTAAGAATCCATAGGGCCCCCTCTTCCTACCCTATCAGGTCCCAAACTGATTGTCTAAGTAAGATATAACCTATCAATCAGTGTAAGCCATTTTTGGCCACTCCCTTAATCACTAGTAGAAATATTGTGTAGCCTTACCCATCATCATCTACCAATATGTATATAATAATCTTCCTTTATTGTATAAGATGGTAGTGGGCATGGATTCTTATGCCCTAATTAGAGTATAGAATGAATAATGGGACCCTCATGGTGTCATTAGGGCCCATGTGGTGAATTACTAATCATGCCTCAACATTACCTATATCCATGTGCCCCATGGTGATTATGAGGTTTAACTCAAGCCTATTGATGAAAATGAGGTAATGAAAAATCTATAGGTGAAGAAGAAGAAAGTAAAGTGGGTCCAACCAAGCCATCCCATAGATTATCCCTACTCAACCTACACCAACCCAAGGTAGGGGAAACATTCAAGTGACTACACCTCATATTTAAAATAGGATAATTCAAGGGGTACCAGCTCTTTCTCCTCCATGAGTTTTAACTCCCCAAGTCTATTCTCCATCCCCACCACCTCCTAAAACTTAGTCTATTCAACCATTGATTACATAAGTACTATAATTTGACATCATTAATAATATTAAATAAAGACCATACTATCGATTCCTTCCTTCGCTACCTCCATCCCTTAATGATCAAGTGGGGCAATCCTAGTTTCTTTGTCCCTACTAGGGTCACTTAGTTTGTGCCTCCCTTATTTCCCATTACACTCCCTCTATAATTAACTTAGGTACCTCAATATTCATCCATGTACAACATCTCCACATCTTAATTTCCCTTCACTTAACCCATTCTATCCATAGGAATCCCTATGGATCAACTCTAGTCATTGGGAGCTTTTGTTTCATGTCCCATGATGCCCCCAATGTTTAGTACACAAAAATTAGGTTCATACACAAGATCCATAGGATTATCATAATTGAAAGAATGAGTAGGAGATACATAGGATCCATAAGATCAATCTAGGAGAAAGAACCCATAATAAATAACCTGCAAATAATATTAGAGAATAAAATAAATTTCTCACACCTAAAAAATAGGTGATAATCCTATAAATTATCTGTATTCTCTCATTAATCTCTCGTTATTTTGTATAGATTGTAAAGTATTTATAATAAAAATAGTTTGTTTTATTACAACAAACTATTTGTTGTGATTACAAAATAGAGAAAACAAACTATTTATTTTCATATACTACGAACAAATATATTGTTGATAGATTCTCAACAATAAAACAAATTAACCTAGGTAAATAAAATTAACCCTAGGTAATAAATTAATTACCCTATTAACCTTAGGTAAGCTTAAATATTCATTATTCTAACACTATAGGACCTACACCAACTCAAATATTGGTATCTCTCAAATTTACAATAATATAAATAATGGTAGATCGCACATTAGTACCCCCTTTAATACCTCACTAGTTTCAACCACCTCCATGTGTCCTCACTTTAATTATCCAAATGGTGACCCCATTAATGAGTATACTTGTGTGCATAGTTTAGTTGGATATCACCATGTTAGTGGCACTTGGGGCCACTCTATATAATCCATAGTTTTCTCCATCCACTATTACCACTACATCCCCTTCTAATACTATGACACAAGATGTTTTGATTAAAAAACCCAAGAAGAAATAAAAATTTATTCCCTCTTAGCCTTATTTTTATTTCTTAGTTTATCCTCTTTTCCCTCCCTAGTATTCCTTTTCCATCATCCTAGGTGCCTAAGGTTTTGGATTTAACTAGCTAATTTCCTCATTCTTATTGAATTCTCCTCTCCCTAGTGTCATTAACCCAAATGTCAATTTGACCCAAATCTTATGTCATGACTAGATGTTCTCATGGTATTCCTTATTTATCCTTTCCCCTTTCACCCTCATGCCTCCTCCTCTTTCATTAGTGTCTTCTTTAATTCTATCTAATTCAACCATCCTCCTCCTTTTAGGCCCCCAACTTTATATTCTTCTACTTTGAGAGTTATTATTAGACTAAGATGGTCAATATCCCTATCACCCTCAAAATCCCAAGGATAAGATATGATCTTGTAGGGTGACCTGGAGGACTAATGGAAGTTCAACAGGGATTTTAAGAACATGAGGATTGTTACATATAAATTTACTTAGGAGGTAGACCAAATGGTATGGAGACATGAACATGACTTCTTCTCCCTCACAAACTGATGAAATCTAGTAGGGAGGAAAAGGTGACTAAGAACCTAGAATCCATGCTTCAAGCCACTCATGACCTTCCTAAGAAACTCATAGAGGACATGAAGGATTAGGTTTAAGCACTTAAATCACATGTGGATATCTCATTCCCTATAGGTCTATTTGTAAAGGTGGTTGATGCTTTGACACAGTTATTCAAAGCTCTCAAGAAGGTCACCTAGGCCTTATCCACATGTGGAGGCAACCTATTGTGCACTCAAGATTATTTGAACTGAGTAGTTTTAATGAACAAGTATAAGAAGCTCTTGATGTCAATAAGTAAAAATAAGTTTTGAGAGTTAAAATAATGCCTTTGCTAAACTTGGGCCTCTACCAAACTTACACCAAGAACATGAGGACATCTCTAAAAGATTGATTGGTGGTAGCTTAGGTGGTAATAAATACCTTGGAAAAGAGTAAATAATAGATGCTCACCTACTTTTGTAAAATCAACATCATGGTGTTTTTCCACCTGGATAACACTTTGCTTAACAAGGAGGAATTTGGTGTCCACTTGGATTAATTGGAATGATTCATGCATAGCAGGGTGACCAAAGCTAACAAAGATGGGAAAAATTGATTTTATAGCTAACTACTCAATCCACAACCACCATCATCTAGGATTTTGAGGTAAAGGTATCCTTGGAATCCCCACTCAGAGCTCACAAGTGGTTGTTATCTCAATTTGAGGTTTTCAAGCCCCCTATTAACTTGAATAAGTTAGAGTAGGAATTAGACTTGGTTATAACTACATTAGCAGCCAAGGAGGAAAAACCTAGACAAATGGGAGGTGGTTCCTCTCCAAATCCTTAGTGTGTCACTTGAGTGGGCCCTAGGCATATTTTAAGGAGGATTCTTTCTTTTTTGAGTCATCTCAATTGTTAAAACCTTGGGTGCACATCATGGGAAAGGATGGGGATATTATGATACTAAGGGGTAAGACCCATCCTTGTCTATATATTATGGACTACTTTCCCTTTGTAAGGGTCATAATTTTTCTGTAAATAAACTCTATTGAAATGAATATAAATTTCCTACTTTCTACCAGCCAATCTATTTGCCTATGAATGTGTTCCATTGCCTTCTATATTTTAAATGAATGCTTATGTTAAAGAATTGATAATGTGATCTATTATTGGTAATGAATTTAGTAGTTAGAATGTTATTTTCTATTATAATTTGTTTATGAATTCTTATCATTTACTTTACAACACTTATTAATATTTGTGATTGAAGCTACAAATCATCTATGAAGATCTTATGTGTAATTTATTATAGGCCCTTTTACGTGTTTATATCTAGTGGAGAGTTCATAAATTAATAATTACCTTTTGTTTCTTCCTTAGACTCTCTCCCTATGTTATGATGAGTTCAATCTCCTAGTGAAACTTGGCACACAATGGTGTAACTATGATTGAGGACATAGATTGATTATTGAAGCATTAACATCCTCTCAAGCTAGGAAACATACTTTTTTGCCCTACCTTACTCCCCATTTTTTATGTTTCTTTCAATATCTAAACAAGTCTTAGAAATATAGAATGTAGAGTAATATTAATGAGATAAAGATATAAATAAAATGCAAAAAACACAGCACAAGAGAGACACAAATTTAATGTGGTTCACCCAAAATGGGCTACATCCACATAGAAATAGCCATTTCTTCTCTTATTCAGTCTAATAAATGAAGGGATAAAATCTGAAATACATCCACTACAATCTCTTCTTCATTCACACACAGTGTGCTATCATGATTAAAAATGCCCTCATATCAAAGGAGGGTTACATATTAGGTCAAAATGCACCAACATAATGTATACCATTATATATATGACTTAATAGTGAATGGTCCAAATTTAATATGAGATTAAAATATTTTACAATGCATTTTTCAAAAAATTTTGCTTCAGGGTCTACCACCCTAGACCCCCATGATGACCCTAGTGGGGAGTGTTTCCCCCCACACACCCTATCAGGAACTGGGCATTATAATTAGATCATAATCCACCATCCAACAAAAAATCCATTTCCTTTACTTATAAATTGGTGAATTATATCCCAATAGCACTTAATATTAGAATTGGTTAAACTAGGTAAGGGTTGGAATATCTTTGGCAGGTTGAATATTGGATTTCCATTAGTAGCATTGCATCTCTCAGAGATATATTTCAAGTAGGCTATATCATGGATCCAAATACCTAAATATTGTGCCCTAGATTGTCCCTGATGTAATCCTAAAATGGGAAGATGAAAATCCTTTATTGTCCCAAAGTTCACTATGTACATTTAATCTCATAAGTGTCTTGGAGTGAGATAGTGGACAAGATAACAACTTATGCTATAATGAGGGTTTCATGAAAAGATAAATTTTAACCCAATTTTCTACCTTTGAATAATATGGATTATATTATGTGGATCCCCATATATGGATTTGATCATGGTAAACTAATTATCTCACCCTTGTAGGTCTATAAGAGAGCCCAACTTGGTAGAAATAAACTAAGGCCTATAATCACTCCCACCAGCTTGTCCTCCAAATCTACCCCAACTAGACCACAACTAATGGCTATCCTCATGGCCTAGTTAGGTGGTTCAGCTATTAATATCTCTAGAGTCATTCGTGACACTATGAAAAACCCAAAAAGGTATCTCCCATGTTTCACTCCTAGTTTTGGATGAACTACCAAAGAGCATGTGACTTAATATAAGACTACCCTAAGGCTTATAAATGTGGAACATGAGGATGTATCTTATAGGCTATTTTCATCCAATTTGATGGATGTATCTTATGACTACTTCCTCAATCTCTTTGAATATTCCATCACAGGGTGGGAGAAATTTAGAAACACCTTTTTAGCTTAGTTTAATCAAGTCATTGACCTCAATGTCCTTTACCAATAGTTAAAACGTATTTAGATGGAACCAAATGAGCCCATCATAAATTTCAATGTTAGGTTCTAAAAGATGTATATTTGGGTCACCATGATTTATCAACCCAGTTCTCAACTAGCATTCAAAATGTATAAGAACTCCTTGAAACCTTATACGGCCATGTTTTTAAGATGGGATCCCTTGATAATATATCTATCCCTAACTTATGTTGAATCCAATAAGGTGGATAGACAACTTAACCCATAAGGGAAAATTCATGCACCCATTATAAAAACCTTATAAAGCCTCCATGTCCTAAGCCTTATTCCTAGTGTGAACTAAAATGTCACAGTTCTCTAGCCTATACTAGTGATAAATTAGTTCTGACTAAGACACATTGCACACAACAAGGACCTAGTTTTACTTACCTCAGTAAGTAATGAATTAGTTCCCCAAGCCCACAATCAAGAACTACTCCCCATTGTGAACAATGTTCAAAGCACACCCGAAGAGTCTACCAAGAATAAGTTGGGTGTTATCCAATGTATGGTTCATAAGTTAAGCAATGATTTATTAGGTCTTCAAAGAAAATGGTGAATTATTATGGTGAGATCCATAACAAAAACCTTACCTACCATAGGCATAATAAATCCTACAATCACCCTAATAATTAACTAGACCCATCACTTGACAAGTTACCCAAGATTAACATATGCGAGATAGCCCTACAAACTAGTGTTATATGCACAACACATATAAACATGGATAACTTAACTATGTATAATAATATAGTGCCTTTGATATATTCCAATGATAAATAGAGTATGAGGTGGTCCAAAAGCATCAAGTAATCCTAACACTACTAGACTTCCATGCACAACAATGGTACTAAATACTATGGAGTTATTGTTATAATTTGGATTTTCACCCTTTGAGGAGATGAAAATCTCTCCTCATCTAAGTTTCACTCACAATGGAATCACCTCTAGGATTGTGTGTATCCTAAATAATGAGGTGAGTCTCTAGATAGGGCTAGCTCCCTTAATGTACCACTTAGGATTAAACCTAAAACTAAACTTGAGGGGTGAAAAGGGAAAAAGATAAATAAAAACAAATTAATATAAGGTAGGTGATACACCAAATTTATTGATGAATTCCAACTATATGTATGCTAAACTTGAAACCAAAGAACAAACCAAACATACACTTCTCCAATCTACAACTTCTCACATCAATGTTATATTGTGAGGTCAAGATGAACATCTAGGCTAAGAGGACTACACAAGAGGCCTTTAATGGTAGTAGTGAAAATACTAACTCACTCAAACTTAAAATCATCATAAAATACTTCACATACCCTAAAATAAGAAACTTTGTAATTGTAAATAGGTTATAAGAATGAAATAACATGCTAAGGAAATAGGAGTGTCACTTAAGCAAAATCAAACATTCAAGTAAAACACAATAATTATAGTCATGTAAGAGGTAAAAATTATTCATTTTATTGATCAAAAGGTATATACATGAGTAGGCCTTTGCCATACTCAGGTGGAGCATCCAATACAAAGCCAAAATGGCTAGTTCTTATAAAACTTGTGAGAGAGAGAAGAAGAGAAGTCCAAGGATCCCAAGGACATTTGGAAAGATGATAAAAGGAATTAATTATGAATTTTCAGAAGGTATGGGATGAAAAATTCAAGTTTAGTAGCTACAAGTGTCAACCTAAGTCAAAAACCTCATAAAAAGTGGCAAGAAAACTCCCTAATGGCTCAAATAAATGGCCTTCATGATTGGAGATGTTAGAACATCTTATAACTGATGAGTAGTAGTATAAATGATTTTAACGGAAGGGGAGACTCTCATAAATTCCTCTTCATTAATTTTTTTCATGTTTGGTCCTTTGGAAACCTCTAAAAGTGAGCCATCATCATATCGTGTCCAGAAAATTACCCCTTCATACACCCTGTACACTTAGCCTCCAAAATGCCTTCAATTTTAAATTAAATTCCATGATATTTATTTAATGACAATTTTAAATTCCATACATGTCCTTGGAAGCATCAAGGATACCTTAAATTCATCTCACTTGAATTTTTCCATCTCCATCACTAACTTGTCCAATATGCAAAATTTGACTGGCTAAGTTGAATCACCTAGTTGGGGAGCTTAGAGTTTTTTTCAAGGCATGAAATGAATATTTATACTTATCTTAAGTCTTAATATTCCATCCAAAATCTCTTAACTCTTCGTGTATCCTACACAACACATAAAATAGTGAAAAAATCCTTATTTATGCCCCCATTTGTACAATTCCTTATAATAAAAAATCTTGGGAAGTAGATTGAATAAGTATTATACAAGTTAAAATCACAATCCTAGCCAAAATATCTCATTATATTAGCTATAAAACTCCATTTTTCCAAACTGGACTCAGGCAAGGGTTTATAAGGGTTTTAGAGTAGTTTATGGTCTTAAGGATTGCTCATAAAGATTAAATGTCAAATATATAAATAATTTCAAAAATATAATTGTTCAATACCCTTGATATCTTCCCCTAACTCCTTTTGAAACCATGAAAATCCTCCAAAAAGATGTGAGCTTCTTAAAATTGCCTATCGAGCTTGTTTCCCTTGTTTTTGTAGGTTTGAGTTTGTCTTTGAGTCAAGAATGGATTCCTTGATGTTTTTTCTACCTCCAAAAGATTATATACATATATTAGTGACCCAAAAACATGTTCCAAGTCATTTATATTATTTATTTATGATATAAATGAAAATGAATGCTCATTTAGGTATAGACTTCACCATGCCTAATAAGACTAGGTTGTTCATTGAAGCTCAAAGTGAAATTGTATTGGTTCTCCTATCAATTTATATATTTAAAATATATATCTTAACCATAAAAAACTATTCAAACTTTTTATATAATCTAACTCATGAGAGAAGTGAAAGTGCCCCCTAATTGGGCTCTAAGCCAAAACCTGCCTAGTAAGTCTGCTTGCAAAGCTAGGGATTCAGACTTCCAACTAAACTTCCTTGCATTACATAAGTTTAGGAACCTAAAAATTCAATTCATAAACATGCTTCAACTTGTTATAGATCTCATCTCATGATATAAGTAAAAATGGTTTCCAAATTGGGCTCTAAGCCTCAAATAATTTTACCTACATACCTAGCTCCCCAGGCCATTTCACTTGGTTCCATCATTATTTGATTGATTATTATGATATTAATATGAGTATTAAAACTCATAAAACCTTTTTCAAATTTTAAACAAACATTTGCTTCACTTTCCGTCCCTTTCACACTCAAAATTGTTAATGTATGCATAAGCGGAAGTACCCCCTATCTGAGACAAAATAGGGGTACTTCCCCTATTTTCTCAATTTATATGAGTATTTTAGATATTTATTAAAGTATTTATGATTCAATACAAAAAATTTAAACCCTTGATTTAGTGTTTTGGCCTTTCAAAACTCCTAAAATCTAAAATTAGCTCCTCCAAGGCAAATTTTGTTTTGGATTTGATTGTGTATGCTATGAAAAGGGGTCCCTTTTGCTCTACCTCATTGGATGAGGTTCATGAGATGATAATTATTCTTTTTTAATTAATTTTAACCAATTTCCACTATAAAATCTTTCTAAAACACATCATGTGTTATATCCTTTGTCAGATTGATTTCATGCATTGATTGTATTTATTATCTCTTAGACCTTGCCTAAAGGTAGCTATTGCAAGTTTAGGTCTTGAAAATGGTTGATACAAGACATTTTTTTTGTTCTTTTCTTATCCTCTTATTTATACTATTCATTCACCTCAACTTGCAATGCAAACCTTAAAATGATCAAAACTTGTTCACTGTCTACTACATAATCATCCCAAATGGTTATCGGTGTGTGTTAGGGTCTTAAGAGGTCTCAATAAGTCTCTATTGCATTGATATGGGTTAGTGGATATAATCATGGATTTTATAAATATGTTAATGGTTTTTTATTACCATTTCAACCCCTTTTAGCCTTTGAACTCACCAAACTTAGCTTTCCTTATGAGGACTGAGACACTCTATCTGAATAACCCCTTTTGACTCGTATGGGTCACATTTATACTATGATAAGCCTGGTATAGGTTTTTAATATTTTATTTGATTCTATAAAAAGTATATGTTTATACCCTTACCCACTTCCTAACCTTTAAACATCACCATAGCAAAAAATTCCTCATTGCCTACTAACTAGTTATAAGAGCTCAATTGGACGACATGTATGTACTACAAGTGCATATGAAGATCGACACAGCTTATGAGTCTCCTTGATAGCATATTAGGTCAAAAATGTCTCTTTTAAATATTATAAACCCCCAAATCATGGATATAGAGACAATATTACAAATTTTGGAGCTAAAGTCCATTTTGAGATCCTTCTTATAGACCTCACTGTCTTAATTTAGTGCATAAAATTTGATTTTAGGCTCCTCAAAAACCTATCCTCTTCTAATCCTCTACCTCTTAGACTTCACCAAATTATTTTCCTATGATATAGATATAAAAATATTTAATTATTAATGATCAAAGTTCAACATGACACTGTTATATGATGTCCACAAAAGGTGGTGGTTTTCTATTTTTGCATTTTAGGGATTGTGTTTCCAAACTCAGTCATTTCATCTCTTTGGAGGTGACCTTCATTTATTATTTGTAAATCCACCTTTATATACAATTTACCATGATTCCTCATCATGTTACTACCTTAAAGAGGGTGTTAAATAATGTTTCAACCTTTCCATATGGGTTTTAATCTCTCTGTTTAGGCCACCTATAGGTGGTGACGGAGCCATACATAGGCAGTAGGAAGAATTAGAATAATGTGCATGGGAAAAACCTAATGAAAAATAAAAAACTCCCTC
Organism: Torreya grandis; assembly: GCA_037957365.1. Lineage (NCBI taxonomy): Eukaryota > Viridiplantae > Streptophyta > Pinopsida > Cupressales > Taxaceae > Torreya > Torreya grandis. The sequence continues at coordinate 2,841,093 of JARHVA010001854.1, read as the reverse complement.
CAATGTGAAAATGTATTTTATATAGCTTTTTAAAACTTGGGTCAAGTCAATATAACCTATTTTCAATGTAGAATTTCCCTTCAAGCACCTGTAAATGAACATTTACATGGTAGATTAACTAGCAAGTAGCAAATGACTACAAATTTATATGGATTTCTTTGGAATTTTTTTTTAAATGTGGAATTAGAATCAAGATTACCTTTTAAAAATATGAGAGACATTGCCACAACCATATGAATCCATGGAGAAGCACAAAGTTCTTGAAACTAATGAAAACTCCCATTGCACTCAAAAGAGACCAATTTTCAAATTGAGATGATTAGCATATCACAACATTTTTAACCATGAAACTAAGTATGTTTATCATTGTATTAGTAATTCAACATGCTTTGGAAGCAATCTCAGTAGCTAGATTATATGGATTTCCCCAAATAAGAACAAAACCTAAAGGGTACACAAATGAGCAAGTAGTTTTGAACAGTCAACTTCAAATAGATGATTCATAAAACACAAGCCACCATTATTCAAAATTATTATATTTAAATTAATTTATCTAATTTTAAAACAACCTCCCAAAATTACTTTTCTTGAAACTACCTGTGTTGGTCATACCAAGTATAAACTTGCAAGTCACTTTAGTCTACCATGAAGAGTGAAAATGAACTAAAATAGTTTTGAGGAAGAAATTTTAGTTTAATATCAAACCAAACATGAATATTGGTGTGGGGAATCTGAAAAGTCACATTTACACCTTTTCCAAGTGTCACACTTCCCAAGAAGGATGTACAAGTGCCACTTTCTCCTTTTTTGCTAAGAAAACTACCTTTTCTCTGAACAACCTATTAATTTTAGTTACCAATAGTGTATTAAGACTTATAGGACACATTTCATATGACATAACATTTTAAAACTTTCAAATTTTCCAAAAAACCCATACAAATCATTAAATACACCATTTTTTACCCTTAAAATAACTCAAAATGATAAAGAGACCTAGAAACTAACTAACCAAAGCTAGTACAACATTAATTGGCATCAAATGACCTATAAAAAACCTCATGACAATACATTATATGATCCAAAACTCAAAATCTTTGATTGAAATATAATTCAAGAAATAAGAACAACACAATTCAAATAATGTTATCTCTGAGAAGAGATGTTTTATTAATCAAATTTGCAGACCCAAACATATGCCTATCTCTGAGAAGAGATGTCTAATTTCCATTTCAGGTTACATATTCATTTATACATGTTTTTAAGGTATGATGAGGATGTGGAATGTCACCAATCTTGAAGGAGATTAAGTGGTTTGACTTCCATGATTTACAATAATACAGAATTTGAGGAATTACTATTTTTAGAAACTTACTATTTTTAGACTGCACTACTAAAATTGTAATTTGGAGAATTTCCATTTGATTATTTGGGGTCAAAATTCATTTATCAAATATCAATTCCATCTCACCACATTCTTTTCATTCTTAGATTTCTAATGGTTCAAACAGTGAGTCAATTGGAGCTACGATGTAAAAGTTATGGCTCTCAAAAATTCTCCCATCAATTGGAGTGGACCCATCACCTAAATTGTCACCTAAATTATTACCTGGATCATTCCTCCCTCCTTGAGAAGAAATGGTGCCCATTTCATCAATATTTTTCATCAAGTGTGGTAGTTTTACTTTAATTTGATTCTTGATGCATAAGAACAACACAATTCAAATAATGTTATCTCTGAGAAGAGATGTTTTATTAATCAAATTTGTAGACCCAAACATATGCCTATCTCTGAGAAGAGATGTCTAATTTCCATTTCAGGTTACATATTCATTTATACATGTTTTTAAGGTATGATGAGGATGTGGAAGGTCACCAATCTTGAAGGAGATTAAGTGGTTTGACTTCCATGATTTACAATAATACAGAATTTGAGGAATTACTATTTTTAGAAACTTACTATTTTTAGACTGCACTACTAAAATTGTAATTTGGAGAATTTCCATTTTATTATTTGGGGTCAAAATTCATTTATCAAATATCAATTCCATCTCACCACATTCTTTTCATTCTTAGATTTCTAATGGTTCAAACAGTGAGTCAATTGGAGCTACGATGTAAAAGTTATGGCTCTCAAAAATTCTCCCATCAATTGGAGTGGACCCATCACCTGAATTGTCACCTAAATTATTACCTGGATCATTCCTCCCTCCTTGAGAAGAAATGGTGCCCATTTCATCAATATTTTTCATCAAGTGTGGTAGTTTTACTTTAATTTGATTCTTGATGCATACTTGGAATGGACTGTGATTTATGGAACTATGCAGGGCTTGATTATTCACCATTTCTATCTGACCATCATCAGTCTGTGGATGGAAGGCCATGAAATTATTTATCTTGGTATCTATTTGAATCTATTTTTTTGTTTTTTATGTAGTGAAGGCTACAACATCAGCCCTTTTGGATTCTTGTGTCTTGACCACCATGAGAACAAATTTCTTGGCACTAATCAGAGATATAGATGTAAAAGGTGGTACCTCTGGTACCCTATAGCACCATGTTCAAAGAGTGAGATTAATCCTTCCAGTTCTTTATTCATATATGCCATGTTGATCATACATGAATGGTTGACCATAGATTACATCAAAAAAATCTAGATTGACCACATCACATAAAACCTCATCTTGGAAAGGTTTTATTGCATATGAGAGAAGACATTGGTGGGTGACATAGAGGTTTCTCCCTGGACTCAACCATCCAATATTGTATAGCTTTGGCTGAGGCTTCATGGATAGATTTAGGCTTTTCACAATATTAGCAAAGATTAAATTCTTTTGACTTCCACTATTAAGAATGAAATGCAGAGGCTTACCTCTCACCCATAACTTAGAGTGAAACAACATTTCCTTGTCATCTAGCCTCTCCTCATGGGTCTATGATGAAGCAACAATGGCTTTGGGCTCAACATCTATAATCTCTTCTACAACCTCTTCAACTACAGGGTTTATATGAGGTAGAGCAGTGGATGTTGAGGATTATGATTCAAAAAGCAGGGACTTGATGGCTTGACATTCTTCTTTGGAGTGAGTTCTAGATTTGTGATAATCACACCACTTCCTAGTATTTCCTTCCTTTTGCTTCCAATTTTGGCCTCATGTTTGACCTTCTTTATCACTTTTCCATTTTGAAAGTTGACTCTTCATATTCATTGTTCCATGCTTTTACTTAATCTTCACTACAAACTTATACACCTCACCAATGGTTTCCAAATTGAAGAGTTCCATTTCTCCCCATATGTACCATTGTAGTCCACCACGATATTTGAGAACCTTTTGTTTCTCACTTTCTTGGATGCCTAATATCATAAATAGAGAATGAAAAATGTTAGTATAATCTTGAATAGATTGTTTCTTACCTTAACAAAGTTATTGCCACTCTATGTACAAATCGTCATATGCTCTAATGGGGTAGTATTATTCCTTTATAGCTTCTATGAAATCATCCCACATAGGTTCCACCTTAAGGCCAATATCATTTGCAATGAATCTCTTTTTATACACTTCCCACCAATTTTTGATAGGCAATGATGCTTTCAAAAGAGCAAAGGTATCTTCTCTTTATCGGTGAATTTATTTACAAAAAAATAAGATGACAATTGATCCAACCAATTTTCTACTACATCAGCATTTATTTTTATTTCAAGTGTAGGGATATAAAAATACACCTGAACCTTGAAGGGTATTGGGGCATTGAAAGGATGTGGGGGTCTGTATGAGGAGCTAAAATTTCCCATCAAGATTTGTTGGAAAATTTGAGTGAATTTTTGTAGCATCTATGCTTATTGCTATTGGAGGGCTTCATTCACCATTTCCTTGAAAGGATCATATGTCTCAATTTTTTTTGCCATTTGAATTCCTTTAGAGCGAATAGGTGGATAGTCTGTTGGTTCTATTTTCCACCCAAGTTTCCTATAATCTGACCTCATCCTTGAGATCATACACTCTAAATACAAACCACTCTAATACCACTGATCCAAAACTCAAAATCTTTGGTTGAAATGTAATTCAAGAAACAAGAAAAACACAATTCAAATAATGTTATCTCTGAGAAGAGATGTTTTATCAATCAAATTTGTAGACCCAAACATATGCCTATCTCTGAGAAGAGATGTCTAATTTTCATTTTAGGTTACATATTCATTTATACATATTTTTAAGGTATGAAAAGGATGTGTAAGGTCACAAATATTGATGGATATTAAGTGGTTTGACTTCCATGATTTACAATAATACAAAATTTGAGGAATTATTATTTTTGAAAACTTACTTTTTTAGACTGCACTACTAAAATTGAAATTTGGGGCACTTCCATTGGGTTTTATAGGATCAAACCTCATCAATCAAAGATCCATTCCATCTCATCGTATTATCCTCATTCTTAGCTTTCTAATGGTTCAAATGGTGAGTCAATTGGAGCTACGATGCAAAAGTTATGGCTCCCAGAAGTTCCATCATCAATTAGAGTGGACCCGCACCTGAATTATCGCCTGAATTATTACCCAGATCATTATACCCCCTTATAGGCCTAAAAAATCAATTTTTTTCTAAGGGTACCCTAATTTGACCTAAAAGTCAAATCTAGTCAATAAAATGATGATTCATAGGGGTGTTATGCCTATTATACTAACTAGACCAGTAGCCTTATCAGTCCATTAGGCTTATGGAGTCATTTAAGGACTAAAAATAGACAAGATAATTTAACCAATGACTCAAATTTTATCAAAACCAGACAACTAATGACTAACTCAACCAAACAAAGAAAAGACACACACAAAACAAGGCAATAAACACACACATGTGCATAAGCACTTAGGGGAAGCAGAAAACAACTACTATGTACAACTTAACAATAAGCATACCTCCCTTATAAATCAAAGGGTAAGTTTGAATCATCACCTTCTACATGAGATGGAACATGGTGCAAGGCATTTTTATCTTTGGGTTAGATGTTTGATGGGTCAAAATTATTCCTTGGCACTTTAATTGCCATACTATCAAGTAGACCATTATCAAATAGGTCTCCAATGTAGACATATTCCTCTTACATCCAAACATCTTTAACCTTGTCATGTACATCTTTAATTTCAAATTTAAATGATGATTGAAAAAGGCATACCTTATTATATTCCATATTTCTCTCAATAAGATTAAGTTTCTTCTCAGTTACAAGCTCTTCTAGCTCATTAAGGAGCTTTGCAAACTCTATCCAATCTTGATCATTATCTTCCATGGAAACCTCTACTTTCACCTTGTCATATGCTTGACCATCAACTTGAAAAATCTCTTCAATTTCTTGAATTAACTCCATTTTTATCTTCCAATAATCTTTGTCAACAAATTCTTGAATGCTAGCATCACGAAGTGGCTTCATAACAACAAGTTCTTGACCAATAAGAAGAACTTCATCTTTATGTTTGATTAAACACTCAAGATCATGTTCATTATACTCATTGTTTCTATTCAAATTTTGCTTTTAATTTCAAAGGAGAGAAAATGAGAAACTTAAGAAGGAATGCTCAAGGCTTGATGTGTACCTGGATATAGTCTGCGCACCGTAATCCAGACGCTGTGAGTACTCCTCTTTGGCTGTGGAGGAATGACACCTGCAAAGAAAGAAACTTGGACAAAAGAAGGCGTTAAATGGATAGATGGTGGGTTGCCAAGCGAAAGCTTGATCCCAGAAGTATGAATACTTCCTTAAGGGATATAAACCCACTAATCAATAAAAAGAAGTGTCTAATAAACAACAGAATGATAAAGAATTGAAATGATAAAAGATGGAATGAAAAAGGGAAGTAAAGGCTCACTTGAAAGAAGCTATCGAACTGGTCACAGTCACCGGCGTCGGTGGTCCTACTGACATTGGTTGGTCAAGGTGCCGACGTCGATTAATATGTCGACGTCAGTTGGGGTAGTGACTAGCATCGATAGAGGCAAAGGTCTTTGGACGAGGTCTAGTTAACTCTGTGGTCTGTGGATAGGATCTGGTCAGGGTCTAGGTTTATTTAAGTGGTCTTGAGACAAAGTTTTAGGCTTGGTTGAATGGTCTGGGGTCTGGGTCTGAGAGTTTGATTGAATGGACAGAGTGTATGGTCTAACAGATGATAGAGGCAATAGGGAGATGAAGAAGTAAAGATTCGGGCCTGGCTTGGTTAACAGTCTGGTTTGGGGAGAGGGAGTGTTGAATCTAATTCATCATACTTAGAAGCAAATGACTAGAAAACACAAAGAAAACACAGACAATATACTTACTTGTGCCTTATTGAAGGTGTGTTACTGATGATTCCCGTACCTATTGTTGATGTAGCTTGTGTGGAGAACCTCTTGTTGATGGAAAACTCTGAAGCTATTGCTGCACATGAGGGAGAGAGTGAGAGGCTTGACTGAGAGATTTGGCAGATTGACAGATGGTCGAAGGTTGAAGATTGAAGGATTCATGATTTGCTTCCAGAGATTAGCTAATTTCTGATTGGGATCCTCAAAGAGTCTGAAAAATTGGTTAAGTATAACTGACGTCGGCGATTTTGCTGGCGTCAGCTGATATTTGACCGATGTCAGAGGGGTTAGAATGGGCAAAAAGAGCCACCAAGCCCATTTTTTATCTGCCAAGTGCACTATCTGTTGGAGAATGTCGAGGGTTGGGCTAAATATGCACAAGAGTTTGTTAGGCAGTTAGAGAGAAGTAGGAATAGGTTTTAGGTGAGTCATAGGATGGGAATTAGTCCAAGGTGAGGTGTTAGGGGTGATGTGTCCAAGGAGGGGGGGTTAATTCAAAATAAGTTTATTATTTTAAATTAGTAATTTTTAGAAATGGGTTAGGAATGGACCAAGGGGGAAGGTGACCAAGGGTTAGACACTATTTTGGTGTCTACATTTGCCCCTTTTTGTCTTGTTGGTTGCTCTAAACGAACTGCAAGACAAAAATAGGAGTTGGTTGCCCTAGGTATGGGATAAGGTTGATTTCATCTTGTTGGTTGTTGGTATGAGATAGGCGAGGGTTGGTTGCCCCGATTATAGATGAGGTATCCCCCCTCAAAGCAAGAGTCGAGAGAAGGGAACCTAGAACCAGGTGCTAATTTGACAGAGAGTGGATGAAAAGGGTGAAGATAGAGTGAGAATGCTGTAAAAGATGTGATTGCACGTACACCAGATCACAAGGATGGTCAGGTCAAATTGTCATAGGTCGAGGGTTAAGGAGTACCAAAACTGAAATAACCGATCCCCAGCATTTAGTCATCTACTGATTGGGTTATTCAATCTAAGCTAAAGCTCCAATGGTCGTCATGTTCCAGGTATCCCAGGCTTAGGAAGTGCTCCCGAAAACACGAAAAAGTCACAAGTAGTGTGGATTAACTAGCTTGCGATCCTATACTTGTGAAGGTCAAAAGTGTGCACACAATTTTGCTAACCAATCATGAGGTAGCATACAGGCAAAAACAACCAAGTTAAAAATGCTTTAGAAGTAGTTGTGGTTGGAGGAGATGGTCATGATCTCCAAGGTCTGGTGGTCAATGGAGGGATGCAAAAGTGATCTAAAGTGTGCCCCAGGGGGCCAAAATGATGTGGTCTGGAGGACTGACTGATTGGGGGCATGATTTTGGTCATGGCCAAGAATAAAAGGGGTTAGAAGGATGTCGACGTCGGTAAGGGAAACCGACGTCAGTATCCAAAAATAGCCGACGTCGGCAGAGATCAGCCGACATCAGTGGAATAAGGCACGCAGATGTCGACGTCGGTGGCCTGCCAAATCTGACAAAACCAGATTAGCAGCCCACCAAAAGTCATTTGCTAATTTGATTCAGAGAAAAAAAAGGGCTCTGGATTTGATTGAGTGAAAGTGACCCAGAGCTGATCGAGGAGCGGTGCGAGGTGGCAGATAGGCATTGGTGAAGAGGAGTCAATTGGACGCTGCAGGGATGCGTTTGGGCTAGCAGGAGCATGCAGAGTCATTGGCATGAAAGAGATGGCAGAGGGGAGTAGAGGACCCATGGGAGGTCCACCACCAGTGGCACCCATTGTGCCACCATGTCGACGGCACCATGATGAGGTAGGAGGGCCCTAAACTTTATTTGGACCGTTTGTGTTTTGTATTGAATTTTTGAGATTTTAGTTGTTTTAGGTAGAAATCGAGAGGGGAGGGTAGCTAGGAATGTGGGTAAAGGGTCTAGGATAGGTTAGGAGTCTTTTTAGAGGGTTTTAGGGGGGGTAGGGGTGTTTAGAGGGGAAGCCCTAATTGTTAGGGCTCACCCCATTCGTCCCTAGGGTCGAACCAGTCATCGATGTCGGTGATTTCATTGGCATCGATCACTAACCTGCTGACATCGGTCACTAAGTGACTGACATTGGTTAGGTGAGTGCCATCACCAGCATGCTAACCGATGTTAGTGGCTTCCTAGTCAAAAAGAATGGTGAAAAATGTTCAAGTCAAAAGGTCGAAGCTATGCAAAGGGCTTCTGGAGTGTTGGGTTAGGCATAGATAGTTAGAATGGTTGGTACAATAAGAAGAGTAGGAATAGTTGTAACATGAAATTGACTATGGATGGATGTAGGTGAGGTAGACTCTGATGCTACGAGATCGCCTCTTGACCTTGCTGACACGGATGCGTGGATGTGTGACGGACGAGGAGTGGGCACAAATGAGCACAGTGGGGCTAGGCAGTCTGAGATGCTACTACAGAGTGGTGAGGGATGTGAGTCTCATGGTGGTGTTGATCGAGCGGTGGGACCATGCCACCAACACCTTCCACCTGCCCATGGGTGAGATGAAGGTCACGGTCGAGGACGTGTACCAGATTTTGTGACTGCTAGTACACGGAGCTGACATCGATGCGTGCTCAAGAGAGGCACATGATATACACATGGTCACGCTATTTGGGGAGCACGTCACAAAAATGAGCTACCATTCAGCTAATTTTGCTTATGAGCCTTTATACGCGGTAGATGAGGGCACACATCGACTGGTAGTTCTGATGATGATCGGCATCACAGTCTATGCATTGCTGGATACGGAGGGAGCTAGGTTCTCGGTGGCCATGACCGGGGTTTTGATGGACATGTTGGAGCAGCAGACAGTGTTCACCTGGGCACCTATCTTTTTAGCCCAGGTATATAGAGAGCTATGAGGCATCAGTCAGTGGTGACGGTATAGCCTGTGTGTAGGCCACCTTCTGCATTATTGGGCATATGAGCACATTATGATTACCTGACCTCTCAGCCTCCCAGTGGTGATCCAGGCTAGTTTTAGGGTCAGATTCAGGTGATGGCACGAGATGATGGCACAGACGTGGGTAGATGGAGTGGTCAGGGATATTGATCACTATCGAGGGGTGCTGGAGGCCTTGATTCCAGCAGATATCATCTGGAGACCATACTTGGTGTATCCAGCATTCAGAGACCAGGGTGAATAGATGGTCGAGACACAGAGCATGCGATGGGTCAGAGGTAGGTGAGCTGACGAGCTCGAGAGGATTCTAGTAGAGAGAGTGCGGCGCTAATATGGGCTGCTACAAGACATACCTCCTACATTCCCATCATACAGATGAGATGATATAGAGGTGCCACTCCCACTGCCAGAGGAGACAGAGGAGCCAAATTTTAAGGAGTTGCTGACAAGACCTGGGATAGCCGACCTAGGGTATACAGAGGCCTACACGGCATGGTGGGTAGGGCAGTATATAGGCATACAGGTGGGTCCCCAACTAGATCTACAGGATATCATGAGGGAGCAGGATACAGCACGTGAGGAGAGGGACACTGCATGGCAGGAGAGAGACACGACTCAGGCCTAGGTCTCAGTTTTGTAGGGATAGCTAGTAGGAGTTACAGGGTAGCTGACAGAGATGACAGGTCAGGTGGCAGTGTTGATAAGATAGGTCACACTATTATAGGGACAGCTGGCTACAGCCCAGGCACAGGTAGTGGCAGGTCAGAGCTTTGGAGGGTAGGGCCCATTGCAGCAGCCATCTCAGTAGCTGGCATTTTCATAGGGGGCAGGACCGTCGACATCAGTGCACCTAGGTCAGCCAGAGTCATAGGGGTCAAGACAGGGCATAGCAGTAGGGCGGATGGGTCCACCACAGACTGTATCGCTAGTTAGATACAGTGATGCGCTGGATGAGATCACGTATTATGAGAGAGCCATCAGGGGGTTCCCTTAGATATAGTGATACTCAGAGATGAAGGTAGAGCAGAGCTGACAGAGGTCGATGTCACGAGCGATGGCTTCTAGGTCTCGTAGATGGCACAGATCAGAGGGAGGAGAGGATACAGCCTCTTCTCGGCCACCACCACCACCATAACCATAGCCATAGCCTTGAGGGTAGACTTAGAGATTCATTTTTGATGTATATACTGGCTTGCGAGCCATTGACGTGAGATGTATGAGAGAGAGATAGAGGCACAGATTGTGCGATTGTATAAATGATTTTGATATATATATGATGATGGTTTTGGATCATTGATGTGTTATGGATGTTTAATGTTTAATGTATTCAGCATTTTTGATTATGATGATGATGCATGTTTTGATATTATGTTTATGATTATAATGATGATGTTTAAATGTGATGATAGTAATGTTATGGTAAATGATTATAATGATGATGATTAATATAATGATGCGCTATGATAATATAAATAATGAGAATGGTCATGACTTTGTAGATTAGATGATGATGCGTAAGGATTATGTGATAGTGATATTTGTGTTATGACTTGCGGATTATATGATGTGAATGCTTAATTATGTGATGATGATAATGTGTTTGTGTTTAATGATTATGATGTAAATGATGAAAATGATTATGCTAAAGATTATGAAAATGTGTGATTGGTTGTGATGTGATTGGCAGGTGACGAGAGAAGGAGATGGAAGAAAGTGATGAAGAGAATGGCCGAGCTAACCCCAAAAGACCCCATGTCAACTGAGTGTTGCCTACATAGCCCCTGTCGTTAGGGCCTCAGGCCAATGTAGTTCTCCCAAAAAGGGAGGAAAAAGATCGAAGTGGTTGATTTTGGTCATGATAAGGATATAGCATTTCCCATATGTCTGAGGGTACATGCTTGAAATGACAAGGAGGAGATGATGCTACAGCATTTTCCAGATGGCGTAAGCTGTAACATTAGTCAGGGTTTTTCATCCCTAGCAACTATCCATATTCGTGATAGATGTTTGGTAAAAATGAATTGAGGTCCATTTATGCTTCAACAAGTATTGGTTTATGCTTAACATAAATTGTGTGGTTGAAAAGAGTTGGATTGAATAGTTTTGACAAATGATGTGGTTGGATGTGACCAAAGTGTAGGCAAAAAGTAAAAGGCATAAGTGCCCTTTTATTGACAAGGACCAAAAAGACAACATAGACAGGGGTTGTTCGAATGAAGAGCCCCATTCATGCGTTGCATCATTGACCATAGTTATGTTAGAGCGGTAATCGAATCACTTTTGACATTAAAGTGAGCTCGAAGTCCCTTGAGTAAGTGATATGATAGGAAAAAAGGGTAACCCATTTTAGAGTATGGAGAATTTTGCCCCTTTTTAGAGGAGACCCTGAGACAACTATAAGTCAAGTCCATGACCCATTTTTTTTTTTTAAAGCGGACTGATCAATGCGGGAAGTCCACATAAAGATGTCATTTATTTGGTGGTCATTTTTTAAGCTGATCGATGCGGTAAGCTTCTAAGAAAGTGCTGTTTGTAGCAATATTTAGTCATAGCCATCCTTCGAGGGAGTGGTCTATACTTTACTTTATAGATTTTGAATAGCTGTCCTTCAAGGGAGCAGTCTATTAGTTACAACAATGATATTACAACTGTCCTTCGAGGGAGCAGTCTACTTTTTTTTCTGGTTTTATGACCTTGGATATTTTGACATCTTGATTTAGTTTTGACAGAATATTGAGTCATGGACAAGACTTATAGAAGGTTAAGGGCTCCCTTTTATTAGGACGAAGAATTTGTACATCATAAAAGGTTTGTAGAGGATTTTGTTAAGGGAAAGAGGGTGAAATGGATTAAGGATTAAAAGGACAAGGATTGCTCAAGGGACAAGCTCAAGTTAAATGTCAAGTGGGTGAGTACTCGACTAACAGTAGAATGGTCACAGATGCAAAGCATTAAGAGGCTTAGGTTCTAGTTGGCCTTCAAGAGAAGACAGACGATATGTCCCTGATCCATACTTGTGTGTGATGATATAAGGTCCAAGCCAATTAGGAGCAAATTTGCCTCGTTTATTTCGTTCCATATTGGTCACATGTTGGTTCTCTTTAAGGACGAGGTCTCCGATATTGAAATCTTGTTCTCACAGGTTTTTATTATAGGCACGTTTGATGCGATTTTGATAGACATGGAGATGATTGAGGGCAGCGAGACGACGCTCATCGAGTAACTCAAGTTGAGTTAATCGATCTTGATGAAAGTCATCATTAGAAAGAATGTCATGGAGTGAAATGTGAAGAGACAAGATTTGTACTTTGAGAGGTAAGATAGCCTCTGTTTCGTACACTAGAGAGAAAGGGGTAGCACCCGTAGAGGTTTAGATGCTAGTGCGGTAGGCCCACAAAGCGAAGGATATTTGAACGTGCCAATCCCTTCCAGTGTCATTAACCACCTTCATGAGAATTTTAGTTAGGATTTTGTTAGAAGCCTCGGCCTGCCCATTTGCTTGTGGGTAGTAAGGCGAAGAAAAGCTGAGTTTGATGCCAAATGAGTCGCAGAGTTTTTGGATGGTCTTGTTTTTAAATGACTTGCCATTATCGATGATGATTTTGTGAGGTACACTAAAATGACAGATGATGTGGGTGTTGATAAAGTCGACAATCTTGTTAGCTTTTGTGGAGACAAGAGGAATAGCTTCCACCCATTTAGTGAAATACTCGGTGGCAGTGATGATGGATTGATGACGAAGAGACGAATGAGGGTTAATCTCGTCGATGAGATCTAAGCCCCATTGTGAAAAAGGCCAAAAATCTTGAGCGACTTGTAAGGCGTGACTAGGGAGATGAAGCAAGTTAGCATGCTGCTGACACTTGATGTAACCCTGAACATAATCGCTACAGTCTTGATGAAGAGTGGGCCAATAATAACCCAGGCAAAGGATGCACTTGGCAACCGAGTTACCACTGAAGTGTCCACCACAAATTCTGTCATGGGCTTGTTTAACAGCATGAGAAGCTTCAGTGGAGTTTAAACAGTGAAGAAGAAGGCTGTCAAAACCTCTTTTATAGAGAAGGCCCCCTAGCATGGTATAGCGAGCGGTGCGCTTGATGAAAGCCCGCTGCGCATTGCTAGAGAGGTTGGGAGGAATGATAGAATGAGCCAAGTAGTCCTCAAGTTGTTTATACCATACATCTTGTGAACTAGAGTCTATGGTGTGAATGAGATTGATGTCAGTATAAATGTATGAAGGCAATGGCAGACGATGTACCATGACATAAATTCTTGATGAGGATGATGAAGAAGAAGGAATATGTGAGGCGAGGGAAGCCATAGTGTCAGCAAACTTATTCGTCGATCAAGGTATAGTCTGTAATAAGTGATGGTTGAAAGATGCTAGAAGAGTGTCAACACGGTGCTTGTACCTTTGTAAAATTTCATTTTTACAAAGATATGAACCATTGATTTGATTGACGACAAGTTGTGAGTCACTGAAGATGTTGATGGACTTGATGTTTAAAGAAAGGGCAGTTTGAAGTCCCAAAATTAAGGCTTCATATTTGGCCATATTATTGGTACATTCAAAGTCGAGTTTAAAAGACAAGGGCATGGGTTCACCTTCATGTGGAATGAGGATGACTCCCACACCCCCACTGAGTTGACATTTAGAGCCATCGAAGAACATCATCATTTGGTAGAATGTGTCATCAGTCGAGAGAGTGGCGATAGATTCATCAGGAAATTCGCACTGAGAAGGTTGATTACTGGGAAGAGGGGCATCCGCTAGTTGGTCAGTGATTGTTTTCCCTTTTATAGATTTTTGCTAGACAAATTCTAAGTCAAATTCAGCAAGAAGCATGAGCCAACGAGCCATACGCTGGTTTTGATATGGTTTGGAATGCATGTATTTGAGGGGATCAGTGTGGGTGATGACAAAGGTTTTGTGATTGAGAAGATAGTGATGGAGCTTGGTAGTGGCAAAGACTAATGCCAAACAGAGTTTTTTGGTATGAGTATACCAAATTTCATAGTCGACAAGTGTTCGGCTTATGTAATAGACTGCTTTCTCCTAGTGTTGTTCATCTCGATGCGTGATCATGGCACCTAACGAATGATTGGTTGCTGAGATGTAGAGGTAGAAGGGTTGGTCATCTTTTGGTGGAATAAGGACTGGTGGAGAGACCAAATAGCGTTTGAGGGCATTAAAAGCCTCTTGGCAATCTTTATCCCATTTAAAGGAGACGTCCTTCTTGAGGAGGTGATGAAAGGGTTGGCAATGATCAGAAAGCTATGAAATGAAACGGCGGATGGATTGAAGCTTTCCTTGTAGACTGCGAAGTTGTTTGATATTAGTTGGAGGTGGCATTTTGAGGATAGTGTAGATTTTGGCAGGATCTATATCGATGCCACGAAAAGAGAATGAATCCCAAGAGCTTTCCTGAGAGGACCCTAAAGATGCATTTTTTGGGGTTAAGACAGACCTGATACTAAAGAAGATGAGAGAAGATGATTTTGAGGATAGTCAAATGGTCGCGACGTAGCTTAGACTTGCCAAGCAGGTCAACGACATAGTCCTCCATGATTTTATGGAGGAGATCATGAAAGATGTAAGTCATGGCACACTGATATGTGGCACCTGCATTTTTCACACCAAAAGGCATGACTCGATAGCAAAAAGTTCCCCATGGTGTAATGAAGGTGGTTTTGTGCTGATCTTCCAGTGCAATCAGGATTTGGTTATATCCTAAAAATCCATCCATGAGTGATAACATCTCATGGCCAGCCGTAAGATCAACAAGTTGGTCAATGTTTAGAAGAGGAAAGTCATCTTTGGGACAAGCTAGGTTAAGGTCATGATAGTCTGTGCAGATTCGAATCCCCCCAGTCACCTTGGTGATAGGAATGATGTTAGAGACCCACTATGGATAATCGATGGGTTGGATGAAGGAGACTGAAAGAAGACGCTGAAGCTCTTCTTTGACAAGAAGTGCAACACGAGGATGCATTTTGTGAAGCTTTTGCCTAACAGGCTTAGCCTCTGGGTTTGTGACAATGTTATGAGTGGAAATGTTAGGGTCGATGCCAGGCATGTCGGCATAGGTCCAGGCAAAGGCTTTGCGATTGTCAGAGAGAAATGTGGTATAGTCGGCCTGCTCCTGAGTGTCTAAAGATTGACCAATCTTTAAGACTTGAGGAACATCAGAAGATGAAAGGTCAATGTCAATGGTTGATTCATTTAACATAACCTGTGTTTCAAAAGGGAGGGAGTGCTGAATGAAAGAATCATCGACACCCATATAGGTAAGAATGGCATCATCATCTGTGCAGTGGACTGTGTTGATGGTTGCTGATTCATCGTCTATCATGCTAGGATAAATGAGAGGGAGAGACTTGGGAACCCCGTTGAGCTGATAGGTTAGGGGTTCCAAGCGGATGGTGTTTATGCAAAAAAAAAACTAGGAGGGATGGAAACCACCGACTCCGTAGGTGAGGATGGAAGAATAGGTGAGTCTAGAAGAAATTGGTCAATGGTTGGTTCAGGGCAAAGGTTTGTGGAAGCCTCAGTGGGTTCTTGGAAACCCAGTCCATACCGTTTCTTTGCATTATCGTCATTAGGTGTTTCGATAGGCTGATGGGAGCCTTGTTCGTAACGTCTAAAGCCAAAACCCTTCCATGTACACCTATAAAGGTAGGTATGTGCAAAGGTGGGGTTGCTAAGAAAGGAGAAATTGGATGTGAATATTTGAGGCGAGGAGGAAGGATTTGATTCAATAGGAGCTTGATCCAGCCCCCCATAGACAAGATTGGTTCGAAGGCTAGGAGGACCATAAGGAATGACCATTCCGATCCGACAGTCATAGCTTGGGTTTTGATGAAGCTGTCCATACTCTTGAGGAGTCTTGAACATGTCTAAAGTAAGTAGGTGATATTCCCCCAGTGAAAGTCTTTGGAAGATATCATCCATGGGGTCCTTGGTTGTTAATTGAGAAGATGATGTGGTGGCAACCGCTGTTTGCGTACTAGTTGATGCTTCTACAGATGGAGATGATGTTTGGGTTGATGCCTTAAGCGGGATAAGAATGTCGTTGGGGTGATAGGTTGTGTTACAAGTCTTAAAAGGGGATGGGTCGGCAGGAATGACATGGACTTGTTTGTCGTGTTATAATTTGACACAACGGTGAAGTGTTGAAGGGACGCAAGCCATAGCGCAGATCTAGGGTCGCCCTAATAACATGTTATATTGGAATTCTCCCTCAATGATGTAGAAGAGCTCTGGGATTGTGCGTGGACCAACACGGATATGGAGGACAATAGTGCCAATAGTGTTAGCGGTGGTGTCATTAAAGGATCTAAGGATTGCGTCAGTTTTCGATACACAATTCTTTGGAAGAGCTAATTGATCAAAGGCATGGGTGGAAATGATATTAATGTTGGCACCCCTGTCGATCATAACTTGTTTAATACGGGTTTGATCAACGTAGGCTGTGATGAAAAGGGCAGCGTCCTGATCTTCCAAGGTAGAGGTCGGAATTTTAGAATCACTAAAAGTGATAGAGGTGATAGGGGATAAAGAATAGACTAGGGCAGCTAGTGGTTGAGGGTCTTCAGGTTGGACTTCCACTGCCTGTAGGGCTTTGATTAGAGCCTGGCGATGCTGGGGGGAGCTTTGGATAAGGTCATATAGGGTCATCTTCACAGGTGTTTGGTGAAGTTGTTTTATCATAGATTTTGTGACTGCCTCTGAAGAAGGGGGTTGAGACGCACCTAAGATGGAGATCTTGGGTTTCAGTGGTTGAGGTGTCTGGACAAAAGGATAGGTCTAAGGAATAGCGGCTTTTTCTTTCACCTTGTCCTTTTGTGACCTAGTGGTTATATGGATAGCATTGATTTCAAAGATAAGAGGTGAAGAAGGGGTCATGGCCTGTTGGTGAGATGTTGATGTGGTTGAAGAGGTTGGATGGGAAGGTGTCGAGGGTTGGTCAAGAGTGTCCTCAAGGAGAAGAGTGTCTTTCTCCATATAGTGGCGAATGACTGCCTTGAGGGCACAACAAGTCTCGATATCGTGCCCTGGCGTACGATGGTATAAACAAATCTTTGTATTATCAAACCAAGAAGGTTTTGACCCGAGGGGTTGGAATGGCTTGATAGAAGGAAGGGTAATGCTAGAAGTCTATAAAAGTTGGCATAATATCAAAGCATATGAACCTACTAAGGGGTCTGTGCTTGTTGATGCATGATGCGCTAGTGACTTTTGCTTGGGGGATGTTGAAGAAGGTTTTCGTACCACCTTTTGGGTTGGTGGTGCGGTGACAGGTGAAGACGGCACTTTCTTTGTGAGAGGTGCCAAATTTTTGAGAGGGGGTTGACTTGTGGTTGGTGAAGGAAGTAATGGAGGTAATTTGTTTTGGTTAAGGGTCGGAGTAGGAAGCACACTGATTAGGGTAGAAGGATGAGGACCTAAGATGGAGGGTAATGTTGACGGTGGAGGAGGGGTTCACTTCTGTGGTCTGGCAGTCTTCTTTGACTTGGTTGGAAGACTACTTTTGGTCAATGTCTGGTCTAAGTCCACCTTCACTTGCGGGTGAGTGAGGGTAGAAATAGGATGAATGCCGAGTGACTTGATCAGTTTAGATTGGGTAGATGCAGGTTTAGAAGTGGGGGTTTGGTCTTTGTTTGGAGTCTTGGGCGATTCTGCCTTGGGAGGATTGGCAGCATGAGACGAGAGGGCATGGGAATGTTGAATAACTTTAAGATGTTCCCACAATCCCCGATGCTCCACTTTCCTTGAAGGGAGAAGTTCTAATTTCTCCACTAGTCGGGAAAATGGTTGAGAGGATGTTGGATGAGGTTTGGATTCTTAAGAAGATGTGTTAGGTGTGGTAGTAGTTTCAGACCCAAGGTGTGTGGGAGTTATAACTGGATTGTCATTGGTTGAGGAAAATGGAGAGTCAGGTTCTTCTCTTGGTGAAGGAACTGGAGAGTGTGACTCTTCAAGTAGGTAAAGGGCAGGGATTATGGTGCCCTCCACTTATGATCGAGGAGTAGGTAAAGTCAGGTCCTCCATAGGCAGAAGAAAGGAGGATGGTGAGACTGGTGGTGTCGGTAAGGTTGAGGCATCCTCCAAGATGAGAGAGGTTGATGGAGAACTAACCAGGGAAAGAGGTTCATCTACACGTGATGGACTGGTAGATGGGTTAACCTCTTGAGATTGGTTGGGGATGAAGGGCGAGACCGTATTGACCGTTCGAATGTCGTGTTCATGCATGTTGTCAATCAAGGTCTGGACATTATTTTGGGTCAGTGGATGATTAGGGAATGGTTGCTTGAATATGTCGATGCCCTAGTTTGGAGGTGCATTGGGATTATCTAAAATGAGCTCTCCCTTTTCAAACATGTCCTGGATCATGTTTTTAAAGGTTTTATAGTTTCCCGTGTCATGACCTTTGACACGATGGAAATTACAGAAGTCATTTTCCCTATACCATGCAGGGATAGCGCGTGAGGGATCAAATTGTGGTGATGGTCGAATCTGGGGGAGGTTGAGAATCCCTTGTTTAACAAGTTTTTCCAGTATAGACGCGTAAGATTCTCCAAAAGGAGTATATTGTCTTTATACGTATCTCTGCTAGAATTTACGGGTGGCGCTCTGAGATGTGGATGGCTTAGGCTGATTGGATGAAGAGGATGAAGGTCCAACGACCACAGCGTTAGCTGAAGCTTTAGACTTAGGATTTGATGATGAAGGTTTAGAAGAAGAAGAATCATTAGTCTTAGAGTTGGGATTCTTGCTCTGTAACTTGACTTTATTCTCCTCGATGGCACGTAATTCAAGTTTATGGGCCATCGTGAAGGCTTCGTTGAAGGTACAGAAGGTCTGAACCCTTAAAGTGGAAGAAATATGTTTGGCGCAAGCTCGGGAGAATAGTTCAATAAGTTCAAGTTGAGGTAAGGAAAAGGAGAGTTGATTGATAAGGCCTCTCCAGCGAGCAACGAAGTCAGCTATTGATTCATCCTCGAATTGGCAAATAGTGTAGAGGTCTGTGATCGAGACCTTCTTGGTGATGTTAATGGAGAAGTGATCAAGAAAGAGTTGGGCCAGCTATGTAAAGGTGAAGAAGGAATGGTTGGAAATAGAGCTGTACCAGTCAAGTGCAGCGCCATAAAGGGACATAGGAAATGTGTGCAAGAGTAATGCATCATCATGGGTAATAAGGTAACAGGCATGTCTGAATGCCCGTAAGTGTTGCTGTGGGTCTTCCTTGCTTTGAAAGTGAGAAAATTTGGGAAGCTCCCACTGGTTGGGGTATGGTCTAATTGGAACGTAAGGATGAATAGGCTCATTACAAATTTGCTCGTATGAGAGAGCATTGCGTGAGCCAGAAATAGAAGTCTCTAAGCTAGACATCTTATCCATCAGCATTTTGATGATATCTGCTGACGGATTGGCGGGTGGAGTGCCTCCTAGATTATAAGGTGCTTGAAAGATATTGGGAGGGGCGTATGATGTGGTTGGTTGCATGGATGCCACATATGGGTAGCTGGTTATTGGAGCAAAAGTTGGGGCCAAGGGCACTTGTGTTATGGGGTTGGTTGGCACAAGTTAGATAGGGGCCATCAAGGATGGTTGAGGAGTGGCTACGCTTGTTGATGGGTAAACGGTTACTCTTGTGTTGATAGGTGCAAGAGTAGGGGGAATAGAGACTAGTAGGTTTTGGAAAGGTATGGGGTTTGGTTGAGTGATTTGAGGTTGAGGAAGTACCGGAACCCCCATGGAGGTAGGTTTAGATGGAGTGGCTATGTTTTGAAGGTAAGACACGGTTGGGTTATTGGTAGAGGTGTTGTCTAGTGGCTGAATGGTAGGGGCTGTTGATGTGATTCTTGTCTTGACGAAGGAAGTCGGCATCCCATAGATTGGGTTGCCTAGGGAGTCTCGTATTTGGCTATTCACGAGATAGTGTTGTAAGGCTTTGACGTTAAGGTCCAAGAATCATGCAAAATCTTGGTCCCCTTCTGGGACGATAGGAGTTTGAGGTGGGGTTGGGCGAGTAGGAGTTCTTTCAGTCTCCAAGTTGAACTCCATTATAGGACTGATTATAAATGGTGAAGGTGGAAGTGGTTGTTGACTAGCATGGTCAAGAAGGGCCTTGGTTTGACTACGTGTCAAAACCATTCAAGGCAAGAAAGGGTCAGGTTTCAAAAAATTGTGTTCTGTCAGTCTCAAAAAACTAGAATGAATGTTTAGACAGCCAGAAAGTTGGATTTTAAGCTTGTTGTTTTTGGAAAAAAGAAAATAGACAGAGACCGATGTCAGTATAAAAACCGATGTCGATAAAGGGGACTGCCGATGTCAGTCAGATGACCGATGCCGGTGCAGAAAAGTTGCCGACGTTGGTTACAGAACTGATGTCGATTGCTGTGTTTTCCAGAAACTCAGAAAAAAAGTTTTTGGAAATGAAGAAGACGTCCTTACCAGCTCAAAAAAAAAGATAAAAACAAAAAATATGATGATGACAGATAGATCCTAGTGTTAAATCCCTAGAAACAATTTTATTAAGATCGTGTGGCTTATGCCTTAATGTGATATTTGAGGAAGTTGGCTGTAAGAAGGGTCCTAGAATAGGTAATCTAAAGATGGTTTCAGGTATGTTTAGGCACTCAAAAAATCTGTATTAGGTTCCGTACAGGCCTGGTGCTAAGGAGCAAGCTCCCCTCACTTCACGATTCCAGTGGTTAGCTGGTTTTGCTTAGCCAAAATATACTTTCCCTATAGTTTAGACTCTGCCAGAGAATAGAGTTGGCTTTCCCCTTGGTGGTGAAATCCAAGTAGGATTGTTGGGATGGGTAAGGTATCCGCTGGGTGATGAAATCCCAGTCGGGCCTTGTCTCAAGTGAGTTTGATGTTTAATTAAGTGCATGTGGTCTGGTTGTGTAACATCAAGTGATCTACGATTTATTCAATATGCATTTTACTAATTACTAAGTGTGGACTAAGAAAATGCAAGAAAGCAAGAAATGGAATGCAGTATATTTTAAAGCCCCAAATCGAAATGTTAAATTGGAATGAAAACAAGTTGGAGAAAGGGTTGAAGAAAATGATTTTTTTGACTAGTCTAGAAATGCAAGAAAAGAAAGAAAAAGTTCTTTTTATTTCCTACTTATGATGTTTTTTTTAGAAAAGAAGAAAGAGGTGAAGAGGAAGAAGCCTAATGCACCTAAATGAACAAAGAAGAAAGGGAACCCAAGGAATGCCCTAAAGGGGTCCCACCGGGCATGCCAGAATGTTTATATTCAAATTTTGCTTTCAATTTCAAAGGAGAGAAAATGAGAAACATAAGAAGGAATGGTCAAGGCTTGATGTGTACCTGGATATAGTCTGTGCACCATAATCCAGACACTGTGAGTACTCCTCTTTGGCTGTGGAGGAATGACACCTGCAAAGAAAGAAACTTGGACAAAAGAAGGCATTAAATGGACAGATGGTGGGTTGCCAAGCGAAAGCTTGATCCCAGAAGTATGAAGACTTTCTTAAGGGATATAAACCCACTAATCAATAAAAAGAAGTGTCTGATAAACAACAAAATGATAAATAATTGAAATGATAAAAGATGGAATGAAAAAGGGAAGCAAAGGCTCACTTGAAAGAAGTTGTCGAACTGGTCATAGTCACCGGCGTCGGTGGTCCTACCGGCGTTGGTTGGTCAAGGTGCCAATGTCGGTTAATATGCCGTCATCAGTTGGGGTAGTGACCGGCGTCGGTAGAGGCAAAGGTCTTTAGACGAGGTTTAGTTAACTCTGTGGTCTGTGGACAGGGTCTGGTCAGGGTCTGGGTTTATTTGAGTGGTCTTGAGACAAAGTTTTGGGCTTGGTTGAATGGTCTGGGGTCTGGGTCTGAGAGTCTGATTGAATGGACAGAGTGTATGGTCTGACAGAGGACAGAGGCAATAGGGAGATGAAAAAGTAAAGATTCGAGCCTGGTTTGGTTAACAGTCTGGTTTGGGGAGAGGGAGTGCTGAATCTAATTCATAATACTTAGAAGCAAATGACTAGAAAACACAAAGAAAACACAGACAATATACTTACCTGTGCCTTGTTGAAGGTGTGCTACTGATGATTCCCATACCTACTGTTGATGTAGCCTGTGTGGAGAACCTGTTGTTGATGGAGAACTCTGAAGTTGTTCCTGCACCTGAGGGAGAGAGTGAGAGGCTTGACTGAGAGATTTGGTAGATTGATGGATGGTCAAAGACTGAAGATTGAAGGATTCATGATTTGCTTCCAGAGATTAGCCAATTTCTGATTGGGATCCTCAAAGAGTCTGAAAATTTGGTTAAGTATAACCGACATCGGTGATTCCACCAACGTCGGCCGATATTTGACCGATGTCAGTGGGGTTAGAACGGGTAAAAAGAGCCACCAAGCCCATTTTTTATCCACCAAGTGCACTATCCATTGGAGAATGTCGAGGGTTGGGCTAAATACGCATGAGAGTTTGTTAGGCAGTTAGAGAGAAGTAGGAATAGGTTTTGGGTGAGTCATAGGATGGGAATTAGTCCAAGGTGAGGTGTCATGGGTGATGTGTCCAAGGAGGGGGGTTAATTCAAAATAAGTTTATCATTTTAAATTAGTAATTTTTAGGAATGGGTTAGGAATGGACCAAGGGGGAAGGTGACCAAGGGTTAGACACTATTTTGGTGTCTACACTCATATACAAGATTATCATTAGCTATTCAATCTTTTTGAGAAGAAGAAACTTCAACCAACTCATCAAATTCTTTACATATGGTATTGAACTTGTAGCATAGATATTCTTCCTCATGATCATCTTCAGGAGCTATTTCTTCTACCTTGGTCTCATGAAACTCATTTAGGACTACCACTTCTTGAGAAATGACTTGAAAGTGTTTCCATCCTTGATAACACATCACAATTCATGATTATGATGATCATCTTCAACCTTTTGATCATATGTAAAATATTCTTCAATGGTTGTAAGATCTTTCATCTCCTTCTCCTTCATGGTGATGCCAAGACTAGGCATTTTAAAATTATATGATCTAGCCCAATGAGGCTTCCAAGGAGGTAGGTTTTCTTCAAACAAGATCTCTCTTTCTTTGTCAACCAACTGATCCTCCTTAGGTTCCCATACCAAAGGTACATCATGGCAAAGAGTGATAGGGTAATGACAAGTTGAGTTAGTTGGTGGAAGTAGTACATAAAACTCGAAATCAGGTTGAGGGTGAAATGAAGTGATTTTTTCATGCACACATTCCTTCAAACATAGAGACATTAGCTATTGTATTATCCTTTTTTTCACTAATTTGTGTACTTATGGTGATTTATTCTTCACAATCACTCATGAGAGTCTCTTGATAAGCCATGAATTGGATTTGTTTTTCTTTACTTACTTCACTCAAGATAGGTTCTTCTTTGAGAAGAAATGAAGTGGAGGCTTGATGGATAGGCTCATGGATTTGAAGTGAAGGAGTTGGAGTATGAGATGTAGTGGAAGGTGAATGGTTTAGAGATGGAGTGTGTGTTAGTATGTGTGAAGTCACTATTCCCTATTACTATTCATAAATGACATGGTAGTGGGGCCCAAGTGGTGGGCCCATGGTGGGACCTAGGTGACTGGACATATGAGGTGGCATAAGTGGGACATGGCATGACCCAAAAATCATCTTGATTTGTTAAAAAATGAGGAGAGAGGAAATGGGATGCCATTTTCTAATATCACGTGGTTGGCTTGGAAAGCAAGTTAACCAAGTCAAAAAAAAGCAAAGAATTTTTAATTCTTTAGCACATGTGTTTGGGTCTTCATGTTGGAGGATAATCATGAGATTTTGATGCCATTATTGACCCCATGTGAATGTGAGATGAAAATCTTTAGGACACCTTATTTTTTGCATGAGGTGAAATTCAAAAGTGAGTTTGTCTTTGTTGGAGCAAAGGTGGATGATGACCTCATCAGATTCCAAGTTGATCTGGGCTCACATGAGAAAAGTCACATGCCAAATAGTGTTTCCACCTAAAAGTGGCATATTTTTATTCTCTCTCCTTCATTTCCTTCATCCATAAGTCATTCATTATAATTTCTATTAAAGGAGAACATTTGATAGAATGTTTAGAGTGTGGTGGAAGTTTGAGAAAATAAGTTATTTTATTTTCTAGTTTGTAAAATAGCTTTGTAATGTTTGTATACTTTAAATATAGCATTGTAAGAAGGAGATTGTGTTGAATAAGTAAGTGTTTTTTAAGGATTTGAAGTTAACACAAAGATACAACTACTATTTACCCCATGGTTTTTCCTTGCATCTTGCAAGGTTTCCACATAAACTCTCTGTGTAATCTTTTACTCATGTTTTTTGATTTTATAGATATTGTTTTTACATTTATTTTCTTGCACATGTATTGTATTTATTCCTAACATATAGTATCAAAGATAGGCTATTTGAAAAATTATTTTATGATTGTTTTTAATTGAGTTAGGGTGTTGTGTGCAAGAAGGAGCTACAACAATGACAGGCGGAGTAACCAGATTTGAAGTTGAGAAGACTGATGGCAAGAATTTTTCCTTATGGAAGATAAAGGTGGAGGATATCTTGGTGTAGAATGACCAATATCTAGCCTTGAAGGGGTTTGAAAGCAAGATTATTAGTATGATAGATGAAGACTAGAATAAGATGGATAGAAAAGTTATTTCTACCATTCATTTATGTCAGGCAAATTGTGTGCTCTTTAATGTTACTGAGGAGAATATTGTAGAAGCTTTGTGGGAGAAACTAAATAAGCTATATCAAATAAAGTCATCAGCAAACAAATTTTTCCTAAAGGATCAGATTTATAGTTTGATGATGAAGGAGAATTCATCCATTGTTGAGCATCTAAATGAGTTTAACACCATTGTTAACAAACTAGTCCCCATCAATGTGAAGATGGAGGATGAAGACAAGGCCATTACCTTATTATCCTCACTTCTTGATAGTTGGGATCATGTGGTGATGACTATCATCAATTCATCATAATCCACTCTTAATTTTGAAGATATAGTTACAGCTCTACCTGGAGAGGAGATGAGAATAAAGTCTTCTAGTGCATCCTCAAGTAATGAATCATTATTTGTAAGAGGGAGATCTAGTGAGAGGAACAATCATGGAAGATCACCTTCTAGATCAAAGTCTAAAATACATAAGGGAAAATTCTATCACAATGGAAAGTTAAGCCACATGAATAAGAATTTTTGTCAATTAAAGAAGGAAAATAAGGATGGAAAATGAAATCCACCTTCATCTAAAGCCATCACTATAAATTTAGAGGAAGAAAACACACAAGAAGCATTATGCCTTAGTAATAGTAGATCATTTTCAAATACCTGGGTATTAGACTCAAGACAATCATTCCACATGTTTCCACATATAAATTGGATTATTGGATACCAACTTTATAATGGAGGATATGTTTACTTGGGTGATGATCACCCTTTGGATGTTGTGGGAAGAGGAGATGTAAGGATCAAGTTGGATGATGGTAGAATCAAAAGATTGAAATATGTGTGGTGTGTTCCTAATTTAAATAAGAATTTGATGTCCTTCAAGGTGATGGATTAGTTGGGATATTCTTGTAATTTTGGTAATGGTAAATTTAAAATTACCAAAGGATCTTTGGTGGTAACAAAATGAGAATCTGATGGCTCCTTATATCATTTATGTGGAGATTCAATGACAAGTACTAAAACAACAACAACTATAGAGAATACTTAGGATGTTGTGATGATATGGCATCAATACCTTGGACACATGAGTGATAATGGATTGAATATATTACATGAATGAGGTATGTTGGTTGGGATTAAGTCTTGTGATTTAGGCTTTTGTGAGAATGGATTGAAGATATTTCTTCAATTGTAGGTAAAAGTTTTAATTTTTTGCAACTTATCCATTCAAATATTTTTGAACATATTCCTAATCAATATATAAATGGTATAACTTATTGTATTTCATTTATAGATGATTATTCTAGAAGATTATGGGTGTATTTTTTAAGAAAGAAATTAGAAGCTTTGGAAAAATTTAAAGAATTTATGGAATGGGTAGAAAAGAGTTTGGGAAAATCTATTGTATGTCTAATGTCATAGAATGGAGGATAATATTACTCTAGGGAGTTTGATAACTTTTTTATGTAGGAAGGAATTAAACATCAAAATACCATCTCTTATACTCCATAGTAGAATAGTGTAGCTAATCGGATGAACTGCATTATTATAAAATGTGTAAGAAGCATGTTGAGTGCATCAAAGCTGGCAAATAGATTTTGGGCAGAAACTATTAATATATTTATATATATAATTAATAGATATCCTATAAGTTGCATTGGATGGGAAGACTTCAAAATAGACTTGGCATGGTAAGCCAATTGATTATTCTAATTTACATATTTTTGGTTGTGATGCATTTTCCCATGTGCCTAAAGAAACAAGGTCTAAACTAGATTTGAAATCTAGAAAATATATTTTTCTTGGATATGGAGATACTATAAATGGGTATAGATTATGGGATCCTACTAACCACAAGATTATTATTAGTTAAGATTTTGTGTTTAAATAAAAATCCATGAAAGGGAAGGAGGTACAACATACCCTTGAAGTTGTACTAGTTGAAGTAGTCAAGGAAGGAGAAAATGAAAAAGAGAAAGTTGATTCTTTAGAGTAGCAAGAAAAATACCAAGTATAGAAACCATAAGTTATAATGTATAATTATACCAATAAGGTTCCAGAAAGGTATAATCTTTCATTTCAATCATCTTTTGCTTTGTTCACTGATATGGGTGAACCTAGTTCATTTCAAGAAGCTGGAAATTTTGAGAATGCAAAAGAATGGAGGAAAGCCATGGAGGATGAAATGAGACCACTCCATAACAATGAGACATGGGAGCTTATGGATCTTCCACTTTTAAGAAAGAGTGTTGGTAACAAGTGGGTGTACAATCTAAATAAAAATAGTGATGGGTTGTCAGAACAACACAAAGCTTGTTTGGTGGCAAAAGGTTATGTGCAAAAATTAGGTATTGATTTCAATTATATTTTCTCTCCTATTGTAAAAATGAATACTATCAAAGTGTTAATTGAATTTTTAGCTTCATAAAATTTAGAGCTAGGGAAGCTTGATGTGAAGACAACATTCCTACATGGTGATCTCAAGGAGGAGATTTATAGGGATCAGCCTGAGGCCTATGAGGTAAAATGAAAGGAACATATGGTTTTCAAATTGAATAAATCTTTGTATAGTTTGAAAAAAGCACCAATAATGCGGTACAAGAAATTTGACACCTTTATGAAGAGCCAAGAATTTACCAAAAGTGAAGCTAATCATTGTGCATATCATAAAAAATTCAATGATGGGAGCTTTACTATCTTACTGCTATATGTTGATGACATGTTAGTTGCAGGCCCCAACATGAAGAGGATAAATTATTTAAAATATCAATTGGCTAGGAAATTTGAGATTAATTATTTAGGAGTAGTAAACCAAATTTAGGGGATGAAGATATATAGGGATATGAAAGTTAAGAAGATCTGGTTATCATAAAAGACATATATTGAGAAGGCTTTGCAATAGTTCAATATGCAGAATTCCAAACTAATTAGTACCCCACTTCCTGCACATTTTAATTTATCTTCTAAATAATTTAATAATGTAGAAGAGGAGAACACATGTCTATTGTACCTTATTCATCATTAGTAGGGAGCCTCATGTATGTTATGGTGAGCATGAGACTAGATATTACCCAAGTAGTGGGAGTTGTGAGATGATTCATGGCCAATTTTGGAAAGGATATTTGGTCTAAGATGAAGTGGATACTCAGATATCTAAAAGGCACTTTTGATGTTGAAATCTACTATGAAGGCGTAGATTTATAGATAAGAGGTTTTGTAGATTTTGATTTTGGTGGTGATAGGGATGGATGAAAGTCCACTATAGGATATGTTTTTACTTTTGTTGGAGTGGTGGGTTGGGCTTCTAAGTTACAACTAGTGGTGGCTTTATCAACCACTAAAGTAGAGTATGTGGATACAACTAAAGGTTGCAAAGAGGTAATATGGTTAGAATGGTTTTTGGGTGACTTCATGGAGATGCAAGGAAAGATTACTTTGCACTGTGATAGTCAGAGTGTAATTCACTTGGTGAAGAATACAAAATTTCATGATTCTATGAAACATATTGACGTCAAGTACCACTTCATCAAGACCATGGTGGATGATGGTAGGATCCTGTTATCAAAATTAGACACTAAATAAAATATTATAGACATGTTAATAAAGTTGGTATAGATAGAGAAGTTTGATTGGTGAAAAACTTCTCTGGGCTTGTTGAAATTGTGATGAAGGCAGCATCGGGCATGGAAGGTAGTTAGATGGTAAAATACATAGGTATGGGAAAGCATATGTATATTGAATTCAAGTGGGAGAATGTTAGTATATTTTAAGTCACTATTCATAGTTACTATTCATCTATTCATCCATCACTATTCACAGGTGACATGGTAGTGGGACACACAGCTGGGGCCTAAGAGGTGGGCCCATGGTGGGACCTAGGTAACTAGACATATGAGGTGGCACAAGTGGGACATGGCATGACCCATAAAGCATATTGATTTTTTGAAAAATGAGGAGAGAAGAAATGGGATGCCATTTTCTAATATCACATGTGGTTGGCTTAAAAAGCAAGTTAACCAAGTCAAAAAAAGCAAAGAATTTTTAATTCTTTGGCACATGTGTGTGGGTCTTCATGTTGGAGGATAATCATGAGATTTTTATGCCATTATTGACCCCATATGAAGGTGGGATGAAATTATTTGGGACACTTTGTTTTTTTTGCATGAGGTGAAAGTTAAAACTAAGTTTGTCTTTGTTAGAGCAAAGGTGGATGACGACCTCATCAGACTCCAAGTTGATTTGGGATCACATGAGCAAAGTCATATGTCAAATAGTGTTTCCACCTAAGGTTGGCATATTTTTTATTCTCTCTCCTTCATTTCCTTCATCCATAAGTCATTCATTTTAATTTATATTAAAGGAGAACATTTGATAGAATGTTTATAGTATGGTGGAAGTTTGAGAAAATAATAATTTATTTTCTAGTTTGTAAAATAGCTTTGTAAAGCTTGTATTCTTGAAAGATAACATTATAATAAGGAGAGTGTGTTGAAGGAGGAAGTGTTATTTTAGGTTTTGAAGTTAATACAAAGATACAACTTCTATTTGCCCCATGGTTTTTCCTTCCATATTGTAAGGTTTCCACATAAACTCTCTGTGTAATCTATTACTCTTATTCTTTAATTTTTTAGCTATTATTTCCACATTTATTTTCATGTAAATTTACTGGATTTATTCCTAATAGTGTGTAAATAAGGATAAGGCTTATGAATGGGTTTAGAAAAGAGGAAAGCACTAGTGAGTTCTAATGGAAGTGAATTCTTGGGTTGATTAGGAGGAGTAACATCTACATGAACAAGAGCTACATTTGTTCAATGATATATTTGTGTACAACCCATAAAAACCCCTTATTTCATATGACAATTCTGATAGGAATACTCTTGAGGTTGATAGGCATCATGAAATGAATGATAGGGCTCATATTGAGGCTAAAAGGTAGGTGTTTCTTGGTAGCCATTCTCATAGAATTTTCCAACAACATGGTGTCCATATGAAGAGGGAAATGAATGACTATATGGTTACCATGTCTTATAGGGATGATTACCATTTTTATATGGATGAAAAGGATCATATTTTAACTAATGAAGGTCATATTGAGCTTGGTAAAGATCATGACAAGGTTGACCAAGGACTTGTTCATATTGATGGGGAATGGCACAAGCTTGTAATGTCTCACCAACTTGTAGAGAAAAAAACTCAAATACAAGGTCAACCATGAAGCTTTCATTGGGAAGTAGGAATACCAAAAAGGTTTATCAAAAATATTCAAATGGAATACATGGTTTGCTTGATCATTTTATGTAACTTTAGAGTCACCATTGATGTTTTGATAGATGCCTCCAAAGGTTGATTGTTGAGAGACAACACCAAATATATCCCAATCTCTTAGAACAAGAGCCCCACTAGGCGTGCCAAAAACTATGGTCACTTGTATTTTCACCCTTTGAGGAGATGCAAATCTTTCCTCATCCAAGTGGCATAATGAAATCACCTCTAGGCATGCGGGTAGCCTAAGGAATGAGGTGAGACTCTAGATAGGGATAGCTCCCTTGATGTACCACTTAGGATTAAACCTACAACTAAAATTTAGAGGTGAAAAGGGAGAAATATAATTGAAAACAAACTAATCTAAGGGAGGTGATACACCAAATATATTCATTACTTCAAACCATATGTATGCTACACGTGAAACCAAAGAACAAACCAAACATACACTTCTCCAATCTACAACTTCTCACATCAATGTTACATTGTGAATTCAGGATGAACATATAGGTTAGGAGGAATAAACAAGAGGCCTTGAATGGAACTATTGAAAATAATAACTAACTCAACCTATAATAATCATAAGAAACTTCACATGCCCTGCAAGAAGAATCTTTCCAACTATAAATAGGTTGCAAGAATGAGATAACATGATAAAGAAACAAGAGTGTCACTTAAGCAAAACCAAACATTCAAGTAAAAAAACACTAATTAAAATCATGGAAGAGGTAATACTTAGTCATTTTATTGATCAAAAGGTATACAAATGACTAAGGCTTCACCATACTCAAGTGGAGCATCCAATACAAAGCCAAAATGGCTAGTTCTTATAGAAATTATGAGAGAGAGAGAAGAAAATAATTCCAAGGGTCAAAAATACAATTTTCAAGCTGATAAAATGAGTTATTTCTTCATGTGGAGAGGTTATGAGACAAACCATGCAAGGTTAGGATCTACAAGTGTCAATTCAAGTCACAAACCTCATGAAAAGTGACAAGAAAATTCCTCAACTGGATCAAAACACTTACCTTCATGATTGGATATGTTTTAAAATATTATAAATAATTAAGATCATTAAAAATGATTTTAATGGAAGTGTATACTCTCACAAAAGTGAGCCATCATCATATGTTGTCCAGAAAACTGCTCCTTCATGCACCCTACACACTTGGCATCCAAAATGCCTTTATTTTTCCATGAAAATACATGGGAGGTAGTTAGTTACAATTTTAAATTCCTTACATGTCCTTATAATCATTAGGTATACCTTAAATTCATCTCACTTGAAGTTTTTCATCTTCTTTACTAGCCTGTCTAATATGCCAGATTTGATTGGTTGAGTTAAATTACCTAGTTTGGAAAATTATAAGTTATTTAAGGTCATGAAATTAATATTTGGAGTTATATCAATTCTTAATATTCCATAAAAACTTTGTTTCATCTCTTAACTCTTCATGTAGCCTACACAACACACAAAATAGTGAAAAATAAACCCTATTTATACCCCCATTTGTACAAGTCCATACAAAAAAAAATCATGGTGAGTATATTTAATGAGCATTATACAAGTTCAAATCATCATATTTTCCAAAATATCTCATTATATTAGCTATACAACTCCATTTCTCTAAACTAGTCTCAATCAAGGGTTTGCAAGGGTTTTAGAGTATTTTTTGCTGTTAAGGATTGTTCATAAAGATTGCACATCCAATCTGAAAAAAATTATACAAAATCATTGTTAAATATCCTTTGTATCTTCCCCTAACTCATTTTTAAACCATTCAAATCCTCTAAAAAGATGTGATCTTATAAAAATTGCTTATCGAGTTTGTTTCCCTTGTTTTTGTAGGTCTGAGTATGTCTTTGAGTCAAGAATAGATTCCTTTATGTTTTTACTACCTCCAAAATTTAATATACCTCTATTAGTGACCCAAAAACATGTTCCAAGTCATTTATATTCTTTATTTATGCTATAAATGGAAATGACTACTCATTTGTGTATATACTTCACCATGCCTAATAGGACTAGGTTATTCATTGAGGCTCAAAGTGAAATTTTATAGGGTCCCCTATCAGTTTCCAACTTAAAAATCTCTATATTAACCATAAAAACCTATTCAAACTTGTTAGAGAATAGAAATCATGAGAGAAGTGAGAGAGGCCCCCCAATCAGGCTCTAGGCCAAAACCTACTTAGTAGGTCTACTTGCAAAGTTATGGGTTCAAACTTCCAACTAAAATTCCTTGCATTTCATCAGTTTAATAACCTCTAGTTTCAATTCATAAACATGTTTCAAATTTTTAGAGAGTTCATTTCATGATATAAGTAAAAATGGTTTCCAAATTAGGCTATAAGCCTCAAACGGTTCTACCTACATACCTAGCTCCCCAGACCATTTCACTTGGTTCCATCCTTCTATGATTGATTAATATGATCATAATAGGAGTATTAAAACTCATCACACCTTCTACCAAGGTCAAAAAAACATTTGGTTCACTCTCCATCCCTTTCACACTCAAAATTATCAATGTATACATGAGGGGAAGTATGCCTTATTTGAGACAAAATAGGGTACTTTCCCTATCTTCTCATATTATATGAGTATTTTATATATTTATTCAAGTGTTTAGGATGTCATACAAAAACTTTCAACCCTTGATTTGGTGTTTTGGCCTTTCAAAACTAAAAAAATCCAAAACTAGCTCCTCCAAGGCAGACTGTGTATGCTATGAAAATGGGTCCCTTTTTCTCTACCTACTTAGATGAGGTTCATGAGATGCTCATTCTCCCTTTTTAATCTATTTTAACCACATTTCACTATAAAATATTTCTAGAACACATCATATATTTTACCCTTTATCAAACTGGTTTTATGCCTTGACTGTATTTGTTAGCTCTTAGACCTTACTTGAAGGTAACTATTGCACATTTAGTTCTTTAAAATGGCTATTACAAGACCTTTATTTGTGTTATTTTATTATCCTCTTATTCATCCTATTCATTCACCTCAAATTGTAGTGCCAACCTTAAAAGAATCAAAACTTGTTAACTATTTGCTACACAATTATCCCTAACGATTGTAGGTGTGTGTTAGGGTCTTAAGAGGTCTCAGTAAGTCTATATTAAATTAATAAGGGTTATTAAATATCATCATAGATTTTAGAAATATTTTAATGGGTTTTCCTTACTATTTCAACCCCTTATTAGCCTTTTAACTCACCGAACTGAGCTTTCCCTATGAGGACTAAGACACTCTGCCTGAATAACCCCTTTTGACTTATGTGGGTCACTTTTATCCTTGAATAAGCCTAGTCTCAGTGTTCAAGGTTTTATTTTAATCTCTAAAAAGTAGATATTTTTACCCTTACCCACTTCCTAACCTTAAAACATCACCATAGAAAAAGTTTTCTCATTGCCTAGTAACTGGTTATAGGTGCTCAATTGGAACACTTGTATGGACTAAAAGTGCATATGAGGATCAAGACATAGCTTATGAGTCTCCTTGATGGTATATTATGTTAAAAATGGCCCTTTTAACTATTAAAACCCCCCAAATCATGGATATAAAGTCAATCTTTCAACTTTTGGAGCTAAAGTCCATTTTGAGCTCCTTCTTGTAGACCTCAATGTCTTAATTTAGTGCATAAAATATTATTTTAGGATCCTCAAAAATCTATCCTCTTATAATCATCTACCTCTTAGACTTCACCAGGTTATTTTCCTATGATAGAGATATAAAACTAGTGCATTAGGAATGATCAAAGGTCAACATGACACTATTATATGTTATCCATAAAAGGTGATGGTTCTCTATTTTTTCATTTTAGGGACTGTGTTTCCAAACTCAGTCATTTCATCTCTTTGGAGGTGACCTTCATTTATTATTTATAAATCCACCCTTTTATACAAGCTACCATGATCCCTCATCATTTTAATACCTTAAATAGGGTTTCAACCAATGTTTCAACCTTTCATATGGGTTTTAATGTCTTTGTTCAAACCACCTGTAGTTGGTGATGGAGCCATACGTAAATAGTGGGTAGAATTAGAACAATGTGCATGGGAAAAACTTCATGAACAAGACAAAACTCCATCTAATGTGAACATTGATTTTCTATAACTTGTGAAAACTTGGGTCAAGTCAATATAACCTGGTTTCAACATAAAATTTCCCTTCAAGCACCTATAAATGAACATTTACATGGTAGATTGACTAGCAAGTAGCATATGACAGCAAATTTATATGGATTACTTTGGGAAAAGAGGTTGAAATGTGGAGGGAAAATAAATAGTACCTTAAAAACATATAAGAGACACTAACATAACCATATGAATCCATGAAGAAGTACAGAGTTCCTAAAATTGGGGAAAACTACCCATTGCACCCAAAAGAGACCAGTCTACAAATTGAGATGATTAACATATCAAAACCCTATGAAAGATGAAACCAAGTATGGGGAACATTGGATAAGGAATTAAACATGTTAAGAAAGCAATCTCATAAGCTAGATTATATTAACTTTCCCAAACAAGACCAAAACTTGAAGGGTGCATAAATGAATAGATAGTTTTGAACAGTCAACTTCAAATAGATGATTCATAAAACATAGTCCACCATTCCTCAAAATTATTATATATAAGTGAAGGTCTCTAAGTTTACAAAAACCTCGCAAAATCACTTTTCCTAAAACTACTTGTGTTGGCCATACCATGTATAAACTTGCAAGTCACATTAGTCTACCAAAAAGAGTGAAAATGAAGCAAAATAGTTTTAATCAAGAAATGGCAGTTTAATATCAAAAAAATGCAAATATGGGTGTAGTGAATTTAAAGAGTCACATTTACACCTTTTCCTAGTGGCACACTTCCTAAAGAGGTCATGCAAATGCCACTTTCTCCTTTTTCCAAGAAAACTAACTTTTTCTCTAAACAACCTACCACTTTTAGTTACCAAAAGTGTATTAACACTTCTAGGGACACATGTCACATTAAATCACCTTTTAACACTTGTACATTTCCCAAATAACCCATAAAAAGCATTAAATACACCATTTTTGACCCTTAAAATGACCCAAAATGATAAATGAACCTAGAAACTAATTGACCAAAGCTAGGACAACATTAATTGACATCAAATGACCTATAAAACACCTCATGATAGTACATTTTACCCCCTTATATACCAAGGTTTTTACTAGGGTTCCCCAATTTGACCTAAAAGTCAAATTTGGTCAACAATTATATAACCAAGAATAAAATGAATTAGAGGAGAGTATAAGTGAGGTCCACATGTTCCAAAGGAGCAATTATGCCCTTAGGAACTAGATTCAAAAACAAACCCTCACCACATATACTCCTCCAAATAATTGTGCCACCCCTCTTGATCCCAAAGCTAGGAATGAACCACCACATCCAAAAACTAATAAGTCAATGGATCTTATAGAGACATTATAAGTTTTGAATGAGGTGGGGTAAAACATAATAGAAGACATGAAGAAATTAAAATCTAGAGTAATGTTTTATGAGCTCACCCAAATCACTTAATAACGAGACCTTCTAATGAAATCATTTATAGAGAATCCAACCCAAATGAAATAAAAAACTACCCACACCAATTTGGTAGTCCTTACTAATAAAACTAAAGCTCCTCCCTTCCTTATGACTATTAGACTATTTTAGAAGAGCCTTCATAAATCCTTAGTCGATTCAGGAGCTTTAGTTAATGTGATGCCCATGGGAATTTATGAGAAGTTACGGTTAGTCCCTATCAAATCAAATAAAGTGGTGGTCTATTTAGGTAAATCAAAGGTTAAGGTAGTTGGTGAGATTTTAAATGTGAATATTTTGCTAGAGTCTAAGCCAATGATCTATTAGTTCATAGACATCCAAGTGGTAAAAATTCCTAAAACCTATAAAATGATTCTCAATAGGGATTGATCTAAAACCTTGAATGGGTACATGGCTACTAAATTTTATAACAGGTGTCTACCTTGGAGATATGTGGGAAATCAAATTAGAGAAGATAGAGATCATAAGATGAAACTCGTGATCATTAAATATAATGTCATGAATGAAAAGGTGAACTGTGTATCCTTAGACCTAAGAATTTACACCCTATCTGTAAAACTAGATAAACATGAAATTTGCAGTGATCTAGAGATGCCAGGTATGTGGTCCCTATTTTTTTATGGGGCTCACTCTAAATAAGGTTTTGGGATATGATTCTTCTTGATTGACCCACAAGAAAAATGATACCTAGCTACTTATAGACTTTAGTTCCCCTATACTAACAACTTGGTATAATACATATCCTTGATCTTTGGGTTATAATTGGCCTTGAAACATAGAGTCAAGGAGCTCAAATTATCTAGGTATTTTGAGTTTTTCATAAAACAAGTCAAGATAAATTTCTAATGTAAACTTTCCTATCTTATGAAGTACAAACATATGGTGTGGGATTTTCTAGATATGTTCACTACCTTTAATATTATTCCCATCCTTCTAGAGGAAACTAAGTGGTCAATTCATTAGAAACTCATACCATAAATCTTACACCTATGGATGACACAAGATTATGAGATATTGATATTGAAATAATCTCTTTCCCCTCTATCCCATATAATGTTAAAAACTTCTAGATCTTCAAAGATGACCAACATATCCTAGAATTCATCAGCAACACCAAGTTATTTGAAGCTTAAACCATTGATGAGAAGGGAAGAGATGATTTATGAGATGAATATTATGATCAAGACAACATCATTAGACTTAGAGAAAATCAAGTCTCAAAAGGAACGATCTCCTTTGAGTGAGTGTTCAACCTTGATAAGTCTGAACACCCATCTAAGAAGCTAAGGTACCTATTAGCCAAAATTTGGCTACCATGAATAAGTATCATTTGAAACTTTGATTTACTTGATCTCAAATTTTTATTGATAGCCATTACAAAGGATTTGTAATTGATCATTAATGATATAGGGTGATAGGTAATGTGTCTCCCTTAGAAGTTTACAAGGTCATTTAGGATGGTCTAGTTGGCCACTGAGTTAAGTCATGTTGTCTTGTCATCAAATGGTCACTCTTTATAGTCTTCATTATGTGTTTAGCATTATTTTAAAAAAGTTTGAAAAAATTAATGTTAAATGAAAATAAAGACCATGAGGTATCATGCTTAAGGAGACAAGGTGTTAAACCTTCAAGGAACAAATATGGTCTAAATCTGATCAAATTGGTCAAAAGAGCAAAACTAGTAAGTCGATCACATTATTTTCCAAGAAACTTAGAGAGTTTAAGGTAATTTTACCAAGATTAAGGTATTTTATTGCTTTAGTCTTATTTGGCATTCTAATGTTGAGATGATACTTACTAGAAAATAGCAAATGTGAATGTTTTTTCTTGTATATATGTATTGTTTAAGCCATATAACATCAAATGAGTAAATAATTATTGTATGTGTTTGTCCACTTTACCCAAGACCTTATAAAACTTATGACTAACATTGAAAGTGTTTTTGTAATTATTATTCATCATTTCTAATGACCAAATAGGGAGTTATTATAAGAGTTTGAAAAAAATTGAGGTGGTAAACATTTGGTATTATCCTTCACCTTTTTAAAAGTTAGGAAAAGTTTCATAATAGTCTGGTTCATCATCTTCAATAGTTTTAAAGAGCAAAATAGTTAGTTTCTTAAAGAAAGCAAGATTTTGGAAGTATTTTTTAAAAGTTTAACATTGATTGAAAACACACAAACTTTTTCATGAGTCCTCATCATCTTATCACACCCAAATCCATATATAAATTGGACCTATAGAGTTAAACAATGTAAAAACCTACTCCATCTCTCCATCAGGTTTCTTGGTAGCTCAAGATAGCCAGTCAAGTTTTCACTTGGTACTATGAGGAGAGAGAAATTTGGACCCCAAGATATTAATTAGAGGAAGGGAACCTAATTACCTCCCACTTTGTTTTATTGGTTTTTTTTTTAGGATTTTTAACTTTATGAATAATTGTTAAGAAGATAAGGGTGTAGGAGAAAGACTCGAAACCCCACCAGGGCCAATTTTATTCAATTGTAGAGTTTTGAATCTCAATGAATGCATGTATATTATTTTATAAGTTTTTTTAGGACCCCATCTACCCTCTCCCACCATTATCCAACATTTTGTTGGCATGTGCAAGTTTGAATGAGGTAAAATCTCTAGTTTGAGGGAGTTATGGACAAGTTACAAGGAACACCAATTAAGTTTTCTTTAGTTTGAATGTTGGTCACACTCATATCACCTATAATAAACTTATAAAAATCACTCAATCCTCTAAATAATTTCCTCATATCACCCCCAAGCTTCAAAATGGCCAGAATGGTGAGGAAGAAGATAGGTTCATATATCCCAAGGGGTTATTGCATGGTTGTAGGCCATAACAAACCTTATTAAAGTCATGGAGAAGTGAAATGAGGGATTTTAATGAGATTATAAAAAAATTCCCTCTATGTTCTCACTACCATATCTATCCTCCATTAATCTGTGTTCATCATCCAAGATGTTCTTTTAAGCCAACTCATTATGGTAGTCCTTTTAACCTAGGGCATTGTTGTATGTCTAAAGAAGAAATTTCCTCATTGTCCAGGGTTGGAAAAGGTAATATAAATATATAACAAGGTTCATAAGATCCTACACTTGGTTAACCAATTCATACACTAGCCTCAAACATTTTTAGACTTTCTTTACCAAAATCCCACATGTAATTTCCTCAAACTCCTCATAAATAGACTATACATAGAATGCTCAAGGATAAAATGGGTGATCAATTCAAAAGTATGACTACAATAATTTTAAAATTTATTTAATGTTGAATAGATACTATCTACATTGTTATTTTTGATCAACTTGGTTCTCAAAACAAAGATAAGAGGAAAGGAAGTTGTAAACCTAATAATCATCTACATGACTGACAAAGGTAAAGTTAGAGAAAACATAGTGGTGGTGTCAAATGGAGTATTAGGAGATTTTTATGGAGTCAAGAGGAATTTGAAATAGATATATAATATCTATTTGACCACAAAAATTCTAAATAAAATAGTTGAAGAAGGTCTACTCCCAAAATTACAAAGGGTCAAGAAGCCCATGAGAACATACAAGCCTACCTACATGAGTGAGCACTTTGTGTGTTGGATGGAGACTCAGAGATCATTTGAGTTTTTAAAAATTCCAAGGTTTGATATTTATAGAGTTTCATATGTGAAAATGAGCTAAAAAACCATCAAAAAGGAACAATACCCATAGTATAACCAAGACAAACCTAAAACACTACCAACAAGACTGTCACAAGAGAAACCATAAAAAAAGATGTATATTATGAGAAACAAGGTTTGAAATGTATTAAAATGGTTAAATATGAGAATAAAAATAATTTTCATCATTATATATCATCAAATTTCCAATTAAAATAATGATACTCATACTATATTTAGGTAGACCTAATTAGCACCTATAGGTAGGTTTTTTATGGTTTGGATAAAATGCATTAACCATTTCTTGAAACCATGAGGATGGATATAAAAATATATATTTACATTGTAATACCAAATTATAATAGGTTTCTATTGAGTGTCAAAATTATTGAGAGCATTGAAATTCTCAAGAAGGGGTAATTAGATTTAAAAGGCCTAAATGAACATATATAGGCCTGTGTGTGAAGTATGAAGAGAACTTGAATATTTTGGAAGTTTATTAAATATTGAGTGTCTAAATAGGTTAAATGGTATTTTTAAATATTATTCCATGAGATTTGAACCATTGATAAAGGAATAAAATTCAAATAAAGGCCTATTAGGGTCACTTTAGTGTGACTAACTACAAACCCTAGTTTTGAGCCTAAGTTATATCCTAATAGATTGAAGGGTAAATTTTTTGATATAGGAATTATGATACTTCATAATATTTTTCATATACCCCAAGTTAACATTTCAAATCTAATACAAACATTTTACTGCATCTTCTTTCCCAATAACCCTCTTCTAATGCACAATCAAGCTCATATGACTAAGAAAGTTAGTTTTTGGCATACAGGAACTTGCATGAGAAGTTTCATGGGATCATAGGCTCATTTTTTAATATTTAAAGGGTTTTATACTCAATATTATTGGAATTATTTCATTCATCTAGGTCTAAAACTTTATAAACTATCCTTAAGAAACTAGAAGACCTTTAAATCATTCACAAACCCTAAATGTGACCTCATGGAAGAGATAAGAGGTCAAAAACCCTAAAATATATTTAAGTGTAATATAAACCACTTTTATTACCTTCATGCCTCTCGTATTCATTTTATTGAGTAAATGGATGGCACGTGTCAACTAATAATGTATAAAAAGTGGTCCATTATTGCATTTGAGAGTATATTTCCTAAGTTTTAAAGGTCATTAAGTTCTCCAACCATTTTCAATCAATATTTGAGACAATATGGAGATATTATGAAACTTTTTTAGGTATTTTAGAGTCTTTTGAGTCAAGGTATGGGCTATAAGTGGCCAATTAGGCCTTGAGGAGGAAAATGTCCAAGTTGT
The DNA here is from genome assembly GCA_037957365.1 of Torreya grandis. Taxonomy (NCBI): domain Eukaryota; kingdom Viridiplantae; phylum Streptophyta; class Pinopsida; order Cupressales; family Taxaceae; genus Torreya; species Torreya grandis. The sequence continues at coordinate 2,800,344 of JARHVA010001854.1, read as the reverse complement.
TAGGAAGAAAGGTTGTAAGCCTATTTGTAGGTATGAAAATATTAAAAAAACCATCTAAAGAATTTTAAGAAGGATTATAAGCCAATATAATATTCTCAATACTATTCATGGTGTTTTAAACAAGTCTCCAAATCTCAAACCAGGTCTATGAAGGTCATCTCACTTTCTAGCTCAAGAAGGCTAGTGGCAGACATTGTAAAGATAAGGTAAGGTTTAAAGGTCTATAAGACTCCCTTATGATAATTGCATAAACCTATTTAAGGATCATTATAGCCATAAAAAAAACCTAAAACTCATCCCTAAAGTTTAATTAGAAGCCTCATGTCAAGGAATGTCTCTCTCTCTACTCTATTAACTATGCAGAGCATAGTCTAACTACAAATAAATGACTTTCATTGAATTTTTAAAGCTCCTTAACATGGAATAACATATTTTTGAAGTAATTAGGTCTAATAGAGACCTAATATTTCACAAAACTATACCTTCCCTTGGAAGTGATGCCTTGATCACAAAGTGATAAGGAGTCATAAAGTTCAACACTAATCTCACAATAAAGAAGAGGCTTTGAAAGAGGTAGAAGTTGGTATATAACATCCTCAACATGCCAAGTTAAATTAAAGGACTTGTAACTACCCTTAAAATTTATATGTGTAAATCTTTGAGAAGGATTTATGATGAATAAGGCATAAAAATTTTCAATAAGACCTCCTACACCACTCCTATGAAGAGTTACTCCAACACATTTTCGAGAATGCTAAGATGGAAGATGGAAACACATTTTTCTCAAGTTGGGTATCACTAAACTTTTGTTTTATAATTTATATGATCATGAGAGGAAGTTCATGAACTTCCCTTATCCTTTCTTTCTTTATTCTTCTAATTTATTCTATAAATGTTGTCTTGAATGGATTGATATGGATCTTTTTCATGAGTATGGTGAAGCCCTACTTAACTAAACACTTGTATTATGCCTTTAAATGTTGAAAAATTTTGATTATTACTTTATCATATGATTTCAATTAGTGTACTTGAATGATTATTTATGAATTCTAGTGGTATTGATTTCGATCTCTCTCATTTTTCCTCTCCTACTTCTTTACAAAATGGAGTCTTCTTCTAGGTCACATGGTGAGTTTGGATAGCTTTTCCATAGTTTATAAGTGGATTTTCAGTCATTAGTGTCTTCCTTAGAGATATTTATTATACATCTTATTAAATACATTGTATATGATCTTCATGTTGAAACACTCATGCTTAAAGGTCCTTGTTGAGTAGTGTGATCAGATTTAGGCCTAATCCATGTTCTTAGTGTAGTATGATCATGTGGAGGGTGTTAATTTGGTGCATCACCTCCCTAGTTTAGTTTAATTTTAGTTTATCTTTCCTTTTATTTTGAAATCAATTGGTCTATTAGTAGTTTAGGGTGATAGCATCAAGGGAGCTAGCCCTATATATAGATACACCTCATTGATTAGGCCACCCATAACCTAGAGGTGTCTCCATGATATCACTTAAGTGAGGAGGTTTGAACAAGCTCCTCAAATGTGAAACTTTTGATGATAGCAATACCAAGGCATAAAGTTTAATACTATCAATATTTGGTTCCTTAACCACCCTAAGACCATTAACATTAGCCTTGATTATAAATAGTAATAGATTATATAACTCAGAGGGTTATGCTAAGAGATAGAAACATAATTACCTAGGCCTATGGAGATCTCAAGATCTTTGACCCAAGTGTAATAACCCATACTATGCCACTTAAACCAAATCAAAAGCCTTTCAGACAAAGGCAGAGGCCCATGAATTTGATTCTATAACTACTTATGCATAAAGGGTTTTACAATATCCTTTTGGTAGGAGTCATCTTTCCAATCCACCACTCCATTTGGGTAGCCAATTTAGTACCCATTTATAATAATTATGGAGAGATTCAACTATGTGTATATTTACAAAATATGAACAAAGCATATGATAAATATAATTACCCATTACCCTCCTTGGATGAAGTGATATATATGGTGAACAAATCCTAGATGATGTCATTTTTATAAGGATTATTGGGATACAACCTATTTATCATCAACCCAAAAGATCAATCCAATACTGCATTCACAATGAAGTAGGGCACTTTTTCCTGTACATGGATGCCATTTGGTTTGATTAATGTATAAGCCACTTTTTAGAGAGCCATGGATTTTACCTTTGAAGGTTTGATAGGGAAGTACATTTTATCTATATGGCTAATTCAATTGTCTTCTCAAAATATAGGTTGAATCAAATTCATCACCTACAGAGGATAGTTAAGAGATGTAGAAGGTATGGTACATCTTTATACCCAAAGAGGAGCATGTTTAGTTTTACCAAAGGCAATCTTATTGATCACATTATCACAAAATAAGGTCTTTCTATTGACACTAAGTGTGTTGATATTATTTCTAAGATACCTCTCTTGAATAGTAAAAAGGAACTAAAGTCTTTTTTTGGGAAAATTAATTTTGTGTGAAAATTATTTTTGGATTTGTTGAGATTGTTAAACCACTAAATTCCATGCTAAAATAGGAAACTAAAGTGGAATGGATTGATGAATCTTAGAAGGAATTCTAAGACATAAAAGTGGCCATTATGCAAGCATAGTTATGATAAGCCTAAACTACACCAAGGATTTCTACCTTACTATGTTAATTCTAAGCATACCATTATCACCATCCTCACTCAGATGTAAAATGGAGAAAACCCAATTGATTTCATGAGCATAAACCTTAAATATGTAGATCTTAATAATTATACCCTTGACAAACATGCATATTCCTTGGTCAAGGTAGTGAATAAATTCATGCATTACATTCTTAGGAATAAGGTACATGCCATTGTCCTAGACCCAATAATAAAATTTATGCTTGTGTAGAATGAATTAGGAAAGCATAGGGACTTATGGATGGGCAAGATATAAGAATATGATCAATATATTAGACCTTTTAATCTTTTTCAAGTCTAAGGTATCATTAGTTAATCATAGATATTGATCCCCATATATAATATATCACATAGACCAAGTAGAAATACTTCATCTAGATTGGTATGTTCCAATCACCCACCACTTTCTCTATGGAATCCCACCCCCAAGACTAAAATAGAACCAATAAATGGCCATCAAGTTGAAATTAGTTCATTACATGATCAATAAATGGGTCCATTATATAAATAATTATGAAGGCATCTATCTTACGTGCCTATCTGAGGAAGAAGCCAAGGATGTTATGACTAGTTTCCATGAGAAGCTAAGTAGTGGCCATCCCTCTGGGAATGTAATGAAATAATATTATTGCCCCACTTTTTTCAATGATGTGAATTCTCATATATGTTCATGTCATTGATGCCAAACCTTTTCCAAATGGGAGGTTCATGCTACAATGTTGTTTCAACATATTACTAAATGAAAATTATTTATGCAATGGACTTGACTTCATAGTATTTATCAATCCAAACTCCTCAAGTAGCCATAGATTTGTGATAAAATCCATTGAATACTACATAAGGTAGAATGTGCTAGAAACCACCAAAAATAGTATGCTAAGGAGGTGATCAAAGTTTTGAAAAAAAAACATAATCACCTAATTTAGCACACCAGTGTCACTAGTTTATGATAATGGACCTCTATTATAATCTATAGATTTTAACAAGTGAGCATATGAACATGGAGTCACATTGATATTCTCATCTAATTATTACCCATAAGGGAATAGTTTGGTGGAATCTACAAATAATAACTTGATCAATGTGATTAGTAAATTTACTGAAAGGAAGCCTTGAGAATGGAACTTAATACTAAAATATTCCCTTTGGGTTGATGACACGTGATATAAATAGGCCCTCAAAAGTTTGTCATTCCTAATGGTATATGGGTTAGATCATGTCTTTCCAATTACCCTCATATTTCCTACTTATAAGTTTATGAACGAGCACATGGAAAATAACAATAAGGTATACTCAAGGTTATTGGATATTATCCAACTAAAATATGCTTGACAAGAGTTTCTCCAAATTTTTACTAAGCATCACGGTGCATATAGACACCTAAATTTCACCATTTAGTGTCAAAATTCACTTTGACATGCTAACCCTTCTCATTCCTCAATTTGATTTTAATCACATTTTTTTAGTGTTAATACCTATGAAGAAAGAGGCTATTAATATCTTAGATTTTCAACCTATAAATCTTTGTAATTATATTTATAAAATCATTACTAAGCTGATAGATTTGAGGTTACAACCAATCATGGAAAAAATCATTCAATCTCAACAATGTGGCTTCATTCCTAGTAGACAAATTCAAGATGGTGCAATAATTGTTCATGAATCTATTCAATCAATGGACAAGATTAAAAAATATGAAATGATATTAAAGATTGATATGGAAAATTAATATGATAGATTAGATTGGAACTTATTGGATAGAGGGTTGGCTCAATTTGGATTTCAAGATAAATTTTGACAAATCAGTAGATCTTACATTTCTACCTGATTATTTTTTGTGCTTATTAATAGTGTCACTCAAAGTTTTTTCAAAGTGCCTAAGGAATTAGGTAAGGATATCCCATCTCCCCTTTCTTTTTCATCATCATGGCTGAGTCTCTTAACAGATACGTCTCCAAAGCAGTTAACTTAATCAAGCTAAAAGGTTTTAGACTGGCTCATTTTAGGGAACCAAACTCTCACCATAAATTTGTGTGTGACACAATTATATTAGCTTAATATATCATCCAAGAAGCTAGGACTCTAAATAAAATTATGGTAATGTATGAACAATCTTCTAATCATAAAGTTATTTTTGACAAGATCTCTATTTTTTTCTTCAATACTCTAGTGGCTAGACAAAATCAGATTGCTAGTTTGCTTGGATGTCAAATTAAGGTCTTACCCTCTTCTTACCTAGAATTTCCTTTGTTTAGTAACCATTTTATTTATTTGAGTGTAATCCACTTATTGAGAGATTCCAAAAAAAGCTTACAGGTTGGAAAGGTAAGTTGCTTTCACAAGCAAGAAAACATTTTCTGATCAAGAGTGTTTTCTAAAGTCTCCATGTTTATCTTCTTTCTCTTTTCAATATTCCTAAGTGAATTGAAGATAATTTAATCAAGATTAAAAGGAATTTAATATGGATGGGAACTTAAGAGAGAAATAGATTCCATATTATTGCCTCGAATAAAGTATGAGTTCACAAAAAATATGGTGGTCTTGGTCTTAGGAATCTTCAACTTATTAATAAAATGCTTATCCTAAAATTTATTTGTAGATTTTTTAATAAAAATACCACTTGGAATAGAATTTTGAGGTTTGAATATTTAGAGGGTTGAGATCCTATGTGCATTTTTGTTAAAGATCAGTTTATCAAGGGCTCACACTTTTGGAACTTTTTAATTTTTAATAAAGATATTATTTATAGTGGTTCTGAGTGGCAGATTGGTAACAATCAAAAGGTAAATTTTTAAAAGGATTATTGCATCATTGATCTTCCCCTCAGTCAATATAATAGTTGGAAACATTTGTAAGAAGACATCCTGAACAAATATGGACACAAAGTCTGAGACTATTGGTAGTGGATTGAAGGAGTTAAGAATTAGAAATTATTGACATTAGATAACCTTAACCAAGAAGACATCTTAAGTTTGAATAATCTAAATAATCTTCTTAGAAATTCTCATTAGTAATAGAGAAGACCAGCTGGTTTGGAGGGAGTCATGCAATGGCCAATATCAAGTTAAATCACAATATTCATTATTGGAGTAGAATCCTTTAGAGCAAAATCCTAGTTTAAATGTGAAGTGAGAGACTCTATGGGATAAATGGTTAATTCAAAAATTAAATATTTTCCTTTGGATTGTTATTCAAAACATAATTTTAACTATGGACAATCTTATAAAAGAGGTTTCATTTTAATCAATAGATGTGTGTTGTGTGAAAAAGATAATGAAAATGTATTTCATATGTTTATGGATTATCCAATTTCTTAGGATATTTGGAGTTTTTTCTCCTTAAATTAAACATGGAGTGGGTTCATGCAGGGTCTCTATTGGAAGTATAATAGTCTTGGGAGTGTCCCTTTAAGAACAAGTTTCTCAAGAAAATTTGGAAGCTCTTTTTGCCCCATATCATTTGTGGCATTTAGAGAGAGTGAAATAATAAAATATTCAGAGAAAATAAATGTAGCATCAAAATGCTATCCAAAAATATTTTTGAGGCCATCTTGGATAACTACAACATTAAAGTAAATAATAAAATCAAAGGCATTCTTCAGGGGGAACAAGTTCATACTATTGATTGGCATATTGATACTTCTTATTTGGGTAAGACAGATCATAAATATGAGATCAAAAAAATAACCAAATGGAAACCCCCCATTTGGGTTGGCTAGATCTTAATTTTAATGGAGATCTAAAGGGAATTTAGGTCCTACTAGAGGAGTTGGTATTCTAAGAGAACATCAGGGTAAGTTTATTGTAACTTATGCAAGAGATATGGGTGTCAAGTCCAATCACTGAGTTGAAGCCATGGCAAACCTATGGGGTCTAAAATTGGCCCAAAAAATAGGGGTACATATTCTCATTATTGAGGAGAATCCCTTAACATTTTTAATTAATTATCCATTAAAAATGCTACTAACTATATCATTAAGCTGGTTATTGATGAAGAAATCTCTATTCTTGACTCCAGACAATAGGTTCAAATACAACACACTTATCAAGAATGTTATGCAATAGTGAACTGGTTTGCTAATAAGGGTGTGATATCTTTGGGTAACCTTACTTGGATGGATTTTGAATAAATCTATAGGGACATAGTCCAAGGGATAAAAATTGAAGCATTACCTAATGTTCATATCTAGTGAGAATATGAGGATCTCTCTCAAGTTGAGATGGAGGTCTATTAGGTACTTTAGACTATCATTTAATCTTATTCCCCATTATATTCTTTATTTATTTTTTGGCCTCTTGAGGAAGCTTCTAGACTCATTATATATTCTTAATATTTTTTTTAGTATCTATAAAGGCAATAAGAAGCCAAAGCTAGAGTTTGATGGTCTTTTGGCCCTATGGAGTTAGGATACACTTTATCTTTCCCATTTGGGTTTCTCCAAGAGAAGTATGGGTTTACCAAATAGAATTGAACAAATATTTCCTATTGAGGTTAATAATAAATAAATAATTTGAGAGGTACTAAAAATTGGTAGCTTTGTAGGTTTTATGGAAAAAATTGAAGGTCACAATAGTTACACTTTGACCTTGTTTTGCCAACGCTTGGGATAACAAAACTATCAACATCAATAGAATTACTTTAAAAATAATTGAGAAGTTAATATCATATGTTAGTGTATTGAATATAAAGGAAATAAAAATTTAAAAATATAGATATTTCAAAAGAGATAAGAATGGTTTTATATAATAAGGGGAATTTTGGAGACTCTGTATAATGGATTTGATTGTGAATCCCTCATGTGACTTTTTGGGTAAATAACCTTTCATTTGTGCAATATACAATTCTAAAATGTAGGTATAATTTATTTATATGGTCCCTATTCATTTTATTAAACTAATTTAGACATGTTGTGCCTTTGATCCTTCATTTTTATGTTCTTCATTTCCTAGAAGCATCCATTTTGAGATTCAAAGATGGAAAGTAACATGCCCCCAATCATGAAGGGGTTATATTTTTTATTCACAAATATTTAAAGGGTATAAACTAATTGAATCCTAATGTATCTCATCCCCATAATAAATTATTTAAAGATAGACATATGGACATTAGTAAAATTCAAAAGGTGTGGATAAAGTATCTGATCAAATTTAGTAAGAATATAGAAGATCAAACTTATAAAAGTCGATACCAAAGGCCATAAAATTTTAAAGGTGAAATTATTGAAGAATCAAGATAGCATCAAGAAACATTTGAGGAGTGCAGGAAGGTCTCCCAACAAGATAGACATTACCCTAGATAAGAAGGAAAATGTAGGGTAGTTTACTAAGGACTCCATCTTAGTAGAAGGACATGAAATAAAGATTTTAATCAATGAAAATAGATGGGCGATATTGGCAAGTCCCCTCAAACTAACCTTATAGAAGCTGGTAAGAGGAAGGATAGATATGATGTGTAGGAGAAAGGTAATATCTCCTCTAACAAAACAACAGAATGATTTAAATGATAATTTCAATTCTCTTGTCAAATATTTAAAAAGAAAGGAAAATGTTGATAAAATTATTGAAGAGTTGGATCTTCAAAAATACATCATGTGATGGTTTATGATGGAGTTAATAAACCTCAAAGGGAAGGTCAAGGTCATTCAATAGGAAAATGATAGGTTGTATCAAGATAAGAATGACAAGGAGGAAAATAAACAATTGTAGAGTCTTCATTTTAGGGTCAAAATGCTTGAGAATGAGAATAAGATGCTTAAAAATAATGTTAATTTCTTGTTAAATTATAGAAAGCTACTATGAATGAGGTGATTCAGAATGTAGAGAATCTGAGGGCTCACCTGGGTGAGTTATTTGACACAAAATCCACATATAATGGAAAAGGCAAACAAATCCAATGTAGTGGTTGTCATAAGGATATAGAGAAACATAAATCGCTGCTACAAATTGATTCAAACCTCAAAAGGATGAAGAGCTGCTAGGAGGAAATCTCAGGACATTTGGAAATGGAATAATCTATTTAGTTTTTTTATTGTTGTTTCTTGGTTGTATCTAGGCTACCTTATGGTTGTATCTAGCCATATTTTATTTTTGTGTCTCTCTTAGGTATTTAGTAGACCCTTTATCTTACTTATTTTTTTCTTATCTTAGGGTTTGGGGACCTATTTCAAAAATCCCCCCTTTAACCTCAATAAAAAAATATTATTTCCCTCCAAATTTTGAATAATTGAGTAATTCTTAATTAATCAATTATGCACACATTTTCTTTCAAAATAAATTAATAGTCTAGATTTTCCACCTCATCTATACATACTTCATATTTATCTCAACCATATGTTGACTCATCTAAACCACCCTCCTCAACTTCCTCAAGCATCTTATGATTCACCTTAGAATATTTCAACCTCCTTGACCCTTCTTGATGACTCACTCAAACAACTCCCCTTTCCTCTCAACCTATGGAATTATTCATAATCTTCATGAATGAGGACTAAGTATACACCATTGATTATTTCAATAATATGAAACATTAAAATAATCCTCAACCATTCAATCAACCTCAATAGACATGCAAGACATCACCTTCAATCATGCTCACTTATGCTAATGAAGTGCTATCAAATTTATAAGCAAATCCCAAGTGAATCCAGGATATCAAGAGTCATTTTCACACCAAAACACTACCCAAATATCCTTTCATTAATAAATATTGAACAACCACATCCACTACATTTGAAGAGCAAATCATGGTTGATCAGAATGGAGGAGGATAATTTCACTTCAGTTTGGTAATTGTGTTCTTTAGTTAGTTTGTTTCATTTTTTTTTCTCTATCATTAAATTAGAATTTTAGATTATATTTTATTTCATAAGTGATTTCTTATTTTAGTTGAATTATAGATTTCCTTCACACATTTTGGCACATTTGGTGGGACCTTCCCTCATCTTTGCATATCTTAAGCATCATAGGTGCATTTAGGAGCATTTTTTAGTTGATTTTTGTAGTTTTTCTTGTGCATGTACAATTAATCTTGGTCTTGGAAGTTTTTGTTTATAGCTATAGGTAAGTTTCTAGAATTTTTAGGATTTTTGTTTTTACTCTCTATGTAACAACAAAATCGGAGAACTCATTAGTGAAATCATTGGAGTAAATAGAGAAATAATTTTTGGGACTTTTTCATTCATATTGTTTTAGTTTCTTATCACTCTAACAATTTTTAAATTTGTTTCTATTTTTACAACTATATTATGTTTAGTTTATCTTGCATTTGGTTTTCTTTTTTCTCTTTTAACTATGTTTTATACAACAATAAAATCATAAAATCTAGTGGTGAAATCGTAGCATGCAATAACAAAATTGTGGCATGCAACATGAAGTCATAACATCTAGTCATGAAATTATGGCATGCAACATGAAGTCATAATATCTAGTCATGAAATCGTAGCATGCCACAACAAAATCATAACATGAAGTGGTGAAATTGTAGCATATAGTGGTGAAATTATAGCATATAATGGTGAAATAATTTTACACCTTGATTTTTCATCTTCTAGAGGCCATAAATTTTGACTCATGACTCTTTTTGAGCTCTTTTTTACACTAAAAAGAAGGTATCAGAATGAAGAATGTAATTTCTAAAAATATTTAACTTTTTCACACTTTAATGAATTTGTAGCAAAAAAATTATTTTGACCTTTATTCCATTAGCGAAATCATCCTCAACATTAGTGAAATCATCATTATCATTAGCAAAATCAATTTTAAATAGTGAAATCATTCTATTTTATTTCTATTTTTTGTTTTATTTCTATGTTTTGATAGTTAAAATTTTTATAATTTGCTCTAACTGTGTAACTATGAAATCATTTTAGATACTTATTTTATTTGTGTTTTTTTTTATTTTTTCCTAACTTTATGTAGGTTACCTTGATTTTTAGTTGAATACAAAAATTATAATAGTTTGTTTACAAGGTACAAGTTAAATAAAAGCCTATAAAGAGTTAAACAAACTATTTTCTATGTTATTGCTAATGTTTTTTAACTTTTGATTAAGTTTTTGTAACAAGATTTTTCAAGTTTTAGTCTTTCATTTTTTAATAATTAGCAAACATTTAGTTTTTTAGAGTTAATTAACTTCCTTTTTAAGCATTTTTGTGTCTTTCTTATGTTGTGTTTTTATTCTCTTGGTGTCACATTGATGGAAATACTTGAGAATTAGAAATAACACTTGTAAGTTTTTGTTATCCAAGATTATACTTGCACATATGCTCTTCTCTCGACATCACATTGGTGGTGATACTTGAGAATCAGAGGCAAGTTTTTATCTTTTTATTTTCTTTACTTAGGGGCTCTGTCAACCATGGATTCCATCTCCATGTGGTATGCTAAACCTTGTGTATCAATGAGCTATAAAAATTGAGTGAGATCTAGTTTTTTGGCTAAATGATTATGTGTTGTTATCACATCATAAAATGAGGGGCTTCGACTCTTTAATACCCAAGCCTTATACAACATGACTCGAAGTTTAGTTTTTATGATGTTAACACATTGAGACCCTAATGGTTGTGTTGGGTACATTAATACAATACCCATATGTGTGTCTCTATCAAATTAGCTTCTTACATGATTTTGGGCCTCATCATATTGAAAGGTATATAGAGGAATCCCCTAGTTAAACTTGTGTATACTTTAAGCCTAGGAAATCCATTCCATCCATCTAATTTGAATGCATTAGTTAGTAGTTAGCACAGAGAATTTACTTCACCTACACCCTTAAAATCAGGCTTAATGGACCATGGGAATGGAAATATACTCCATGGTTAGTGACTTGAAATATTACACCATAGTTAACATAATGAACAAGTCAGTGACATGAGAAGCCTATAGTTTACTCAAGTCCCTTTACCTAGATTTTAACCTTTTTTATGCAATTGCATGTGTATTTAGAATATAATTTGTTTATTTATTCTCTTGTACTCTACCACATGTTTAAAATATTTGAGTAAAATCAAAATTACTTCTTCGTCTTAAAAGGAGTTCTAATCACCAAAACTTTAGAATCAAAAATTCCAAATGAAACTCAAAAGAAACTTATTGTCAATTAAGTTTTTTCTCACTTTGGTCTTTTTTAGATCTAGTGTCAAATATTGAACTTTGTGAGTCAAGCCTTTCCATTATCAATGTTTCCTATCAAAAATAACATGGATATGTTGAATTATCCCTTGATTAATCTTGCACAAATCCAAATCTAACAAATCCTAGTCTTAACCTAGGGTTCAATGTAACCAATTTTTATTCAAATGCATATTTGAATAAACTTAAAATAAATCATCCAACAAATCCAAATTAGAGTTTTAATTTCATTTCAAACTCACTAATCAATCATCTAATAAATTTGGATCTAAGTTTGAATGTGAATTCAACCTCACCCATCAATTAATCAAATTAAAACTTGAATATTCATTCATGTTTACCAATCAACCAATATAATAAAAACATCAATCAATAAAATTTAAACTTGAAAACTCATTCAAGTTTACCCATCATAAAGCATCCAAATTTCACTTTAGGGACAAAATTAAATCAATTTTTAGGCATTGCTAGTCAAAATTATTTGAATTCCTTTATAAGTTCCAATCCATCCACAAATCAAAATTCACCAATCACAAATCAAAATGAATCCATAAACCCATATGGTTCCAACCTTAGCATCAATCTAAATCAAACTTTTGGTTCACCTTCACCAAAAATTTAAAATCTATACTTTAACCAAAAACCATTCATAAATCAAACTTCAAATTAATAAAATCCAAATATTTTCCACCCAAATCAGCCTTTCAACTCGTATACCCATCAAAATCAACCATTTGGTTCTACATCCAACTCACTCCCAAACTTGAACCAAACTACATTAAATCCACATTTATTCATAAACCCAACAAAATCAAATCTGATTAACTTCACAAACCTAAATCAACCCTTTAACATGAATCCATAGACATCAAATCCATCAACATTCACAAATCCATCAAATCCAAACTTTTTCACGCATCATCTAAATTTACAAATCCACCAAATATGAATGCATTCACATCCCACATAAATCTATCAAATTCATCCTTTAACATAAATCAATTCATCAACACTGTACCCCATATTTCACATTACTAAATCACTAAATAAATCATAAAGAAAAAAATGAGGTGTTGGTACAAGCTTTAATTCTATGAGTTAAATTTCCTCCTAATTTTTAAACTCAAACCATTCCACATCACCCTACCACTAGTAAACCTATTTTCCATAATTAACTAAGTCTCCCACCCACTAGTTATAACCTTGATTCCAACATCCCTTATCACAATAACAAAGGTAATCTATTTCTGCCAACCCTAACATCTAGAATTAAAACCTCCCAAACACACAACTAATTCAAAGCACCCAACCTCCCAAAAACATTACATGCCTAGTGGTCATCCTAGTCAATAAAATTGAAAGCATAAGTTCTCTTTGGGATAACCTTATGAATTTGTCTTTCAAAAGTTTGTCAGTAAACATGGTCATATTACCTAACACCAAAAAAATGAGCCAAATGTCCCAAATTCCACATGGTATATACCTAAAAAATATTACGATTATCAAAAAATTGAAGGTCATTATACAAATAACTATATGAGACTAAAATAATATATCCAATAGTTGATTGATAATGTGGACATTAAGGTAGATCCAAGTGTATCCATGTCTAAAAATCATAGCTTGGGGATATGCTATGCTGTATTTACTAATTCTAATCATGATATTCCACTTTCAATTCAAGGTGATAACATTCCATTTACATATCACGAACCTCTCTTTGACACATCCATTTTCAACCAATCCATAGTCAACCAACCCACATTTGACAACCATGGTTTACCATCCATTTTTATGAGCCTATCTTTGTTGAAGATATTATCTTCACCCAATACTCCTATAACCAACATAGACTATAACCCATTGGCCAAATACCCAACCACTTATCACATGTTGAATCCTCCATCACCCCTGAACATATACCCTAAGTGAAAGAGGTACATGTAGACAACAAAATCCATGAGAAATGAATTATCAAACCCATCCATTTCTAAGTAAACACTAGACCCCATATCATCAACTATAAACCAAATGAAATTTAATGTAAATATGTTAGTGACACTTTGGTAGTTTCTAAAGCAAATTCATCCATAATCAAAACAAGATCTATTCATAGTCTCTATGAGGAACATTATACCACCACTCTTTTCATCAACATCACCAATACTTCTTCCCATATTGAAGCTCCATCTCTCACATCCATTGATTGGGATCAATAGGTTTATCTAACATAAATTTCTTTCCATAATAATCATATAATGTTAGACCTTCAAGTTGGTCTCTATCTAGAAGAGCATAATGAAACAATTTGCATATTATGAGGAACAAGTGATCCTCAAACAAAAAGAATTCTATAATCCAAATCTAAAATCAACATCTCATAGTGAAATTTTTTATTGAGTGTGGAATAGGACCTACTAAAATTACAATGTATATTTTTAGCCACATCTACATAACACACTATTTTATCTTTTGTATGATTTGTTGTAAGCATTCAAACTTTGATATAATAGTATTCAATCTCAGAATACGAAGAATACTTTCATTTCAACATAGTAAAAAGTTGGAAGATGAATAAATAGTGTTTTGTAAAAGCTTTATATATATCACTCATGTGTAATTATAGATGGTTCTATATGTGATAGAGATTAATATAAAGTTCTAAATGGTTTTCCTATATTTTTTTACTTATGATCTCTGCATAGTGATTCCTATGGATGTTTTAATTTATTATTCATATAGATTATGATGAATTTTATATAGACACTAATTTTATGTGTCTTCATATAATGAGATCAACTTAGTCTAATAATGGTTGGATTCAGTCTGAATTGTCATTAATTTTTCCTTTTTATTAGTAACTATGCAAGCTATCCCTATAATTAGCATGTTCTAGAGTTTTACAAGAACCTATAATAAAAATTGTGTGGTTACAAACTTAAAATGTGATAATTATGTCACTCAATATAGGCATGTTTATTCATTTTGTGTAATATGATGGGTCTATGAACCCTGAGCAATACTTGTTAACTTGTGACATGAAATTGCATGTTAAGGGGTAATATCTGATGATGTAAAAACTGTGAACTCATAGGGGCTTTGTTAGATTGAGCCTTCGAGTTCATTTGTAAAAGGAATGTTAGTTACAGAGTTTAAGGTGAATAAATGCACAAGCTAGACTATTCAAGACCTAAAGGGTATTCAACAAAAGTCTAGAAAAATAGTCAGAGACTATGATCATAGATTTTTTGATGTCATGAATAAGATTGATTTCATCATAGAAGACAAGGATAAGGCTATTTGGTTCATATAAGGGATACAATCAAGAATTAGATTTGATTTTTCACATTCTCAATTCTTGACTAAAAGTGATGTCAAGTATATTGCTCTATGAATGGAGAAAATTAAGGATTATGGTGACATTCCAATAGTTAATTCCAAAGTATAAGTAAAACTAGATAATTTTATGAGAAAAATGGATGAGATTCACAATAATGTTAAACCTAAATTACGCTTATGGTATATAATTTGGTTGATAAGGCCACCATAGGAATGACTATCTAAAATTCAAAATAGAGTTTTAAGAAATTTGTATAGTAGCTATACATGCTACTTCAAAATGCCATCTTTTACATTAATATATCCAAAAATCATAGAGTGTGTACTATAACTTTTGTAAATATACAAATCATGACAAAAGGATTTTTAGATCTTTACAAGAGCTAAAGGAAGATATTATGAATAATGTCTTCATAGTTGTTTTACAATAGTTACCAACTATAGAGTAGGGTATCCTAGGATCAAATGTGGACATGACAAGTATGACATAATGTAGTCCCTAGTGGATGCCTTCATCCAATACCAACCCTAGGGTTTGGCTTATTGGATGCCATCTTCTAAACAACACTAGTTTCAATCTTCCTAGAATAATGTGATTCCACAACAACACCAATCTAATTTAGCTCTAATTTCACCTCAACACTAGTATGGGGGATAAAATGCACAACAAACCCAACAAGGAAGAAATGTTGGAAAACAGTCACAAGGATAGGGATACCAAAAAATTATATGTGGTTATAAATGAGGCCACAAGGGAGGATACCAATGATGACACCAAGGAGCTATAACAATGACAATCACCAAGCCCACCCATTTAAGAAATGTTATTTATGTGGAGAATACAATCACTATATAAATAATTACCCCACCAATATATAGAGATAGACCTACTGTGTGTAATATAGATTTGAATTCCATCATCAAATAGAAGATTGTACAGTTCTCAAGAAGCAAAGGAAGGATAAACTAGTGCAAAATGTGAACCTGATCAATGTACAACTTAAGGACAATGCATTCATCCAAACAATTACCAAACAACAACATGAAGAAAAGGGATTACCACCTTTGTAAATGCTAGTAGATCAAGGAATTAGAAATTCTCAACCTAATAAATATCCTAATCCTATAGAAGGAAAAAATTTGTTGTATCAATTAGCTCAAAGTCTACAATATATATAATATAAAAATGATTTTGAATGAGATACCACCACCATTAATGCACGCATATATGGGCATATTGTGTGTATAATGAGAAAATAAGGAGTTTTAACTACTTTGAAAGACTTACTGAAGTTACTCAATATGATATGTAATGATCATATATCATATAATATCATTAACCTCTTACATAATCTATTATAGTGTGTGAAATGAGGTCAACAAAATACAAATAAGGTTTTTTGGTATGTGAAAACTAAGAATCCTTGGGATGTTGAATCATGCATGTATATAGACCTTTCAAGTTATGATATCCCTAACATAGTATTTGAATTCATTAGTAATATTAATATGATCCTAATATCTACATGGGAAACCATTGGTAGGATAAACTTGAGCTATAGTCCTATCACTCTCAACCTCATAGACTATTGGTGGGTAGAATTGATTGGTTACCTCAAGGATGTGGATATTAGAGTGGCAAAGCTAAATCTATGTGGTGATTTTGAAGTCATTGATATGAATACTATCAAGACCCATTACCCTACCTTAATTATTAATAAAAGGTCTTACGATGGTAAAATAAATATTGACACATTGTGAAACCAACTAGAGGTTCATCAAGGATACAATATAGTTATCATTAATTTGAATAAAGTGGGCCAAAAACCTTACATAGTTTCAAAGGAACTAGAGTCACCATATGTTTATAGTGATAATGGTTGGTTTAAAGTTGATATAGATACATATAAGAATGTAATATGAGATACTAAATTTCACTTTTTGAACCCATAGATGGAAAAATCACTAACAATAAAGCATTCATCTTATAAGCCAATAATAATGAAATCTCCAACATCACAATTTCAAATCCAAAGATATACCTCTCCATCAATGTGATATCCTACTAAGTTTGAGGTGGATTTACTATATAATATAGGTGTAACAATGATGGATTATATAGAACCTATATTTAAGTGAAAGTAAAGTTGATCTATAAATCAATCCAAATTTAGAGAAGATAAATCAGCTAACTATACTGCTAGTAATATGTAGATATATAGGGATCTACTAAACCTACCTAAGGGATATCTTATCATATAATATGGCTAGATATGGTTCTAAATCCTATATTCAGTCAACACCACATAATAACCTTATATAGGTCTTGATATTCAAATGCAATAATAAAGTAGAATAAATCTAATCTTGTCCACACTAAAACTTGTGGCATAAATTGGCGATAAAAATTAAAAAAAAATAAACATGAAAATTAAAACTCTACTCAAAGAAATGTAGAGGTAATCCTAAGAATGGAGAGACAATACATTCATTAGTCTTTATACATGTAAATCTATCTACTAACAATAAAAATTTAAGAGTTATGAATACTTACCTTGAAGATGAACCCATCGAGCCTCAACCTTTCCCTTGGCCAATGGTGCTTTGAAATATGTTGTTATGTATTGTAATGATCACAAGGATAGGTCATCTCTGGGTTACAAAACTTCTCATATGCATCCAATAAGTTTACACAAGATAATATTCTTCTCCAATAAATATGAAACCCTAAGCAATTAATCCTCACATAGAATGTAAGAAAATCAAATAGAAAAGCACAAATGAATGATTCTCACTATTTTAAATGGGGTGAAAGATGTGTATATATATCCTGATTTAACACTAAACTCTTCTAGACTTTTAGCCAAAATTCTTGGCCCAATTGACCTAGTTAGTAAGTAAAATAGAGCCATGAGGTCCCAGACTAAGTCAGTTGGGTTGACTTAGTCCCGTAATATGCCTAATTCCTAGAACTAAGTTGACCCAATCGACTATGTTTGGTAAGGTGATAAAAACTAGTTTTGGATTAGGTAGGGGATATTTGATGTGGTAAATTATTTAGAGAAGAGTATAAGGGAGGTTTTTTTTATCTATGAATTTTACTCAAGAGAGGATGGTTAGCATGGTGTTAGTTTCAAAATGAAAACAAAATGAAAGAAACACACTAACTAGCATAACATGTCTAGGCCTAAACACTAGAGAGAGCTTAGTTAATAAACATGAATAAAACACACAACTAAAATTCAAAAAAATCCTCTTTTACCTTCTTTGGATGCTCCAAAATACTTTTTATAGTGGCTTGCTTAGTGTGTGCTCATGAAGTCCTCATCAATGGAAGCTTGGATACCTCCATCTCTCCTTGGCACCTTTGGATTATGGCTTGGCTTGGCTTGGAATAAATTTGGCATGGTAACAATAATTTTTTGAAGATTTATAATCAATTCTACATTATAATTTTGCATAATCAAGTCTTAAAATTTATGTGGTGAGGCCTCTTATTTATAGATTTTTGAGAATGTCTATAATCAACATGAATCGTTCATCCTGAGATTGAGATGTGTGGTTGAGGATTAATTCAATTTTTGGAATTAAGTTTATAATTATACTCATTATAACATTGGAAGAAGGGGTAATTAAGAGGCATGGAGGGCATCATAAAAGGCATTAATGAGGCATAGAGGGCATAAATCTTGATATTTGTGGCATATATGGCCTAGGGATGTCTTCCCAAGAAATGAGGTCACCTAATGATGTAGATATTCAATATTCATTTCCAAAACAAATTATTCAACAAGTTTCCATGGAATTCTTAATTAACCTCTAACTTGTATTAATTAGCTCTTAAGCATGTTTAAGCACTTTGTGCAAAAATTACTCAAATTAATCAGAATGCCTTGTTATTGGTCCAAAATTTGATTGGATTAGAATTAGAAGTCAACATCAAATGCATTAGAACCTTATTTTCATTTAAGATGTTACCAATAGAAAATAACAAAGGCATGTGTCTCGTGTAAGAGATTTGATAAGAAAGAGCAATCCAGAGCACCTAGGTGCAAAATTAATATTTTGACTTGGAATGATCTGATCAAATTTAGTTGGCCCATAAATTACATTAACCCATTTAGGGATACCCTAGCCAAAATCAACACTTGACTATATTAGGTTTAAATATTTTAACATGTTTAGCATTTTAAGGCCAAATTGTGCATTTTGGGTGGAAATTAGTCAAAAGTCTAGTTGGAGGTTATTGGTGGCTAGTTTTAGATGTCTATAGTCTACCCTTGTTTGGGAAGGCATTATAAGCTATAAACATAGTAATATCTTCTCAAAGAATGAAAAGGTCATGTATGCCTACAACTGTAACTATGATAAACTAACTATATGATGCCCCCTTGAGGGAATGATTGACATAAGTAGGTTGATAAATAGTCCCTCAAAAAAGAAAGAAGTGAAAAAAGGGGACCAAAGAAAGGAAAGATGATGGGGTGAAAACATAATGATATTGAAAAAGTAGTCAAAATCATTAAGAATGAAAGTGGGATAGTGTAAAATGGTTTTCCCAAAGGTGGTTATAAGCATTAAACCCTGATAGTGGAAATGTGGTATGATAACACAATGATTTTCCCAAAGGTAGTTATAATCATTAAGAAGATGGAGATACCCCTATTCAGATAGACAAGAAAGATAATAACATCCCCTTGTATAGGTAGAAAAAGTAAAGTGGTGATAACACAATGATTTTCCCAAAGGTGGTTATAATCATTAATAAATTTAGGTGGGATGGTGTGCAATGATTTGCCCATAGGTGGTTATAATCATTGGACCCTGATTATGGAAAACATGATAAACTTGGCCAAGGATGATGATAACTTAACATAGAGGGTAATGATGAATTGGAACAACTTAGTAATAGGGAGATGCTCATCTGAACTAATAAAGGTTGAAATTCTTTTGTGGTTAATTACTGTATTTGGGATATGATTTGGATTGAATCAAGATGTT
This sequence comes from Torreya grandis, assembly GCA_037957365.1. NCBI lineage: Eukaryota > Viridiplantae > Streptophyta > Pinopsida > Cupressales > Taxaceae > Torreya > Torreya grandis. The sequence goes on along the minus strand of JARHVA010001854.1, from coordinate 2,780,179 downwards.
GGTGCCAAAGAGATGACATTATTGTTGAATAGACTTCTTGAAACTGAGGTTTGTTGTAGCATGTATCGATAGGTATCATGGTAGAAAATAATGCACCAATGATAGAAACCATGATGACAATTTAAACATATGAATATGGATGGATTCAAGTATAAGTGTGGGAAAATAATCACCCAATGAACACACATAAATTGAATCATGGTAATAGTGTTGAAAGCAAACAAATAGGCACACAAACAAAAAAACAAAAAAACACTCAAAAGAAACCATACAAACAATGCCCCTAGAAAATAGGTGACAACTTTAACAAATGAACAAAATGGGAGAAATAAAAGAAAAGGAAAGAGGTGGCTAAGTTATCTCCATATGCACTAGGCAAGTGGATGTTGCCTACATAGTTTCATGGATGTAATATCCAATACAAAAAACTTCAAGCCAAATGTAGTTCTCCTAGGGAATGGAAAGAATGTGATAACTAATGAAAAAAATAGAATATATGTGATAGAATAATATTAATGGTCTTGAAAAATTTCAAGTGTGTGATAAAAAATGCCAAAAAAGATGGAGAAACTAAGTGATAATTAATTTGCTTGTAACTTAGTAAGGGTTCCCATAATCCTTAAGGCAAAGAAGTGGTCAATGTTTTTGTTCTTTTCTAATGATTTTTTAAATGTTTTTGGAATTATTTTGGAGTATCTCAACTCAATCAAGAATGATGAGACACTAAATGGTTCAAGCTCATAAAATGGTGAGAGCATTCAAATTTAATTTTATCTCAAAATGGCGATAGCATGGCTTAGGTTGCTCACAAAATGGTGAGAGTGTGGCTTAGGGTGACTAAGCTGACCTTAACAAGTATCAAGTGCTACCTACATAATCCCAGATTAGGAACTCAATTCACTATAGTTTCACCCTTATAATAGAGGAATTCAACTAGTGTATCAATCAATTCAAACAAAATAGGCACAGTTGGTAAAAAAGCATAATATGACATAGGAAGTGGCAAGTTGGTATGTCAAGGTTAAATAAAAAATGTTTCCCCTAGTTTACCTATAGGCAGTTATAACTAAGACATAATGGCATAGATCAATGGTACTAAGTTTCCTAAAAGTGGTTATAATTAGAAACTAAATTGGGGATAAGAAAGGAATAACAAACGAAGGATGCAATTACCAAAACTTCTGCCACACTACTCCAAAATATGATCTCTATCTAAAGTACATGAACTAATTGATGAAAATGATCAAATACCTTGATGCTAAAAATGTGAAATGAATAGAAAAAAATAAAGGTCAAATGGGCTAGGCTATAGAACACACTAGGTTGATAGAATGGAAGTATAAAGGGGATATAGTCAAGAGGATGGATACGGATGATATTTGTACAAAGAAGAATAGTGATAAAATGGCATAACTAAAATGGTCTTTACAAACAATATACCTTAGCACTCAAGCATAGTACCACCATAGATGAATAATATTCATTATCTTAGGAAGTTCATCTCTATCTAGTGTGGCAATTGTATATGCTCATGATCCATAATCTACAATAATGATGAAATGCCCTATCTAGTTTGGTTTGAATTTTCATTTATGCTTCTTCTCAGCCATGGTATTCTTTTGTTTTTCTTTAAGAACAAGATCACCAAGTTCAAATTCTTTATACTTAACACACTAATTATAGTGTTTTTTAAGTCAGTTTTGATATGCTCAAAAATTGTTGAGTGCGACTATGTGTTTCTTATCAAGTAAGTCTAGCTCTTGTAGGTGAGATATTCGATAGCTATGATCATCCAGGACATTCTTGAAAGAGATGCATAGCAAAGTAAATTCAACCTCAATGGGAAGGATGGATTTAGTAAAATAAATATGGAGTGGCTCCTATGCGGGTATGATGATTGGTATGGTATGCCCAAAGGGTAGGAAATATCTATAGGTGTCAATCATGATTAGAATCATTGACAATATTTTTGTGAATATTGATAATGGTTTTTTTGGATGCCTCAGCTTGGCCATTACCTTGAGGGTAATATGTTGTATAAAAATGTCGTGAAATTTTATATTCAGTACATAGTTGATCTACATCCTTGTTCTTGAATGATCCTCCATTATTAGATATAATGTCAGAGGGGATGTCATAGCAACAAATTAAATGGTTGAAGATGAATTTGGAAATTTTCTTTCCAATCATTTAAGTGATGGGTATATCTTCAACCCACTTAGTGAAATACTCAGTAGTGGTAAGGATATGTTTATGGCCATCAGATGAAGTTGGGTTGATCTTACCAATGAGGTCAAGTCCCCAAGTATAAAATGGCCATGATGTCAACATTAGTTTTAGAGTTTTTGCTAGGGCATAAATTAGATTAACATACCATTAACATTTGTCACACTTTTTTACATATTTAGTGGCATCTGCATCCATTATAGGACAATAATAAATAATAAACAAGATATTTTTGGATAGGACTACCCCACTAGAATGAGCTCCACATATCCCTTCATGTAATTATCTTAATGCTAGTGTAGACTCTACCAAAGTTAAACAACAAAGAAAAGTTCCATCAAAACTATGATGATAAAGGGTAGATCCAAGTAGAGTATAATGAGTAAAATGATGAAAGAAGGATTTGGTTTGTTTTTGAGATAGTTTAGGTGGTAGAAACTGGTCATAAAGGTAGTTTTAAAGGTCTGAGTACCAGATAGAATTAGGACCAACAATATCACAAATCATTGCAATAGTTGAAGGTTCATGAGCTGGTGCTAACAAATTCTTGATGAGGAATTGATACTCTTTAGCTTTATTTGTTTCTCAAATTAGAGAGCCAATAGTATCTATGGAATCTACAGTTCTATTACTAGCACTTGGTATGTGCTCAAACTAAATGTTGGCAATTTATTTCTTAAGAGTGTCAACCATGGCTTTATATGGAACTAACTTGTCATCTTTGGTCTAAAAATGATTTGTGACCTGATTGATGATTAACTGAGAATCACCATAAACTTATAGATGAGATATGTTCTAATGCACTATCTATCAAAGTCTAGCAACAAGTGCTTCATTTTTGGCCATGTTGTTTGTATAATATAATATGATTATAAATTATTTAAGGATTAGATCCCCTTATGGTGTAATAAATAATAGGCCTACCCATGATCCATGTGTAGTAAATGAACCATCAAAATACATATCCTAAGGTTGTTCCTCAAGGGGTGTGTCAATGATGGTCATTACGGATTCATCAAGAAATTGAAATGTGAGTGGTTGTGTGTCTGTGAGAGGTGCTTTTGCAAGTTGATCTACAAGAACTTGTCCCTTGATTGCCTTATAATTGACATACTCTATGTCAAACTCACTGAGAAGCATGATCTATTTAGCCATTATACCTTGAAAATCTATTTTAGATAGTAGTTACTTGATCATATCTACTTTTAAAATGACCATGGTCTTATTATTCAATATGTAATGGAATAGTTTCTAAGTTGTGAAGACCATGGCTAGATAAGCTTTTTCAATAGGTACATAGTTATGTTCATATGTAACCAAGGTACAGTTTAGGTATTATATGGCATGCTCTTTTCCATTGTCATCATGTTGAGCCAAGATTTCCCCCAGAGCATGGTCGGTAGTTGATAGTTATAACAACAATGGATTTCTTGGCATAGGAGGTAATAAATAGGTGGTTTAACAAGATAGTCTTTGATTTGTTGAAAAGCTATTTAGAAAAGATCATCCTAGTGAAATACAACTCCATTATTCATAAGGTGTGTAAATAGATGACACTTGTTTTGTAACTAAGAGATGAAGCATCTGATTGACTGGTTCTTACCCTAAAAACTATGGAGTTAATTTCAATTGGTTGGTGGTGTCATCTCATTTATAGCATGGACTTTAGCCGGATCAACCTCAATACCTTTGTGAGACATGATGAAGCCAATTAATTTCTCTAAAGTTCTACTGGACACATATTTCTTTAGATTGAGTCTAACTTTGTACTCCCATAATCTTTCAAATATCTTATTCAGCACTTCTAGATGGTCAGCCCTGGTTTTGGATTTTCTTAATATGTCATCAACATAGTCTTCAAAAATATCATGCATCATATCATGGAATATGACAGTCATGGCCCTCTGATATGTAGCTCTAATATTCTTAAGGCCAAATGGCATTACCTAATAATAAAATGTTCCCCATGGAGTGGTGATTGCTATTTTATGTTGGTCTTCTGGTGCTACTCTAATCTAGTTGTAACCTGAAAAGCCATCTATGAGTGAAATCATTTCATAACCTACCTTGGATGTGATGATCATGTAAATATTAGGTGATGGAAAATCATCTTTAGCAAAAGATTTGTTGATGTCTTAAAAATTAGTATAGATTATAATCCCTTCAAGCTTTTTACTAATAGGTACCACATTAGAGATCCATTCTGAGTAGTGAATGGATCGAATACATCCTACTTCTAAGATTTTTTCAACTCTTTCTTTACCAATATAGTAATGCAAGGATGAATCTTGCATATCTTTTATTTTACCTATTTTGGCATCAAGATTAACCATAAGGTGGTGTAGAACTAAGGTGGGGTTTAAACCTGGCATGTCAAAATAGGCCCATACAAAGATATCTACAAATTCTTTCAATAGAGTTATAAATACTTCATGTTCCTCCTTAGTGAGGGATGTACCTAATTTTATCCATTTTAGGTCTAATGGAGTCTCAATATTTACCTTTATTATATCTTTGACTAGAAGGGTCAAACCATCTTCTAGCATACTAGGCAATAACTTGAACTATTGGATTATGTCAGGGTCCTCTGTTAGGACTTGCTCTTCAGCATCTCCTAGGCATGATAAATTTGAGTCCCCTAATGGGAGATCTAGCTATGTGACAAAAAAATAGTTGGAAATTCTTGAAGAATTTAATCAAATACTTATTATTGCTCAAAGCTAAACTTAGCTCCATAGGCAAGTTCATCGTTAATGGTCTCATGGTCTAAATTCAAAGAATAATGAATACCCCATCTAATGGCACCTAAAATAGGTTTTCACCACTAGACTGGCCTTTATCTTTACTTCTTCCCTAGTCAGAAAGCACCTCAAAGAGGTTTTCACTTTGGGACCTCAATGTTTTACTTATTTGTTTTTGGGTAAGGGTGTTCACTTACTCTCCAAAATAGGATATAAGATCTAATGTAATTGAGAATCTTGACTTGTGATCTCCTAATATAATGTTTTCTCTAAGGCCTAAGAATTCACAAAATGCCTCATCATTTTGTAACTCATCAATCAGTAGATTGGATTCTTGTCGGTTCCAATCTATCAGTTAGAGATAATATAATGGTAATGGGTTGTGATGAATAGCCAAGATAAGGGTACAAATGGCATTGTTATAAAATAGGTTGGTTTCAGCTAGGTCATCAAAGGTGAAGATATGATCAGAATCTACTTCTCTATCGACATCATCATCACTAGTCACTGGTGATGGAATTTGAATAAGATATGTGGGGTCACTGCTAGGCAGTTTAAATCCAAGTCCATAAGGTCATTCATACTTAATCATAGAAATTGGCTCAATGGTTCTTTGTTGATTTAATTTTAGGCCTCTTCCTTCATAATTGTGACACTCCATGATCCTATTAGAAATAGGATACTTTTTATTTTTATAACAATTAGCTTGGTTGTCATTGTATAACCATGATTCATCCCCTTCAATAGGGTAAAGTTCTAGGCCAGATACTGGTATAAATGCTGGTATAAATGCATCTTTATTTTTTTGTTACCAATGCATATATGGAGTGACTTTAGTTCACCCAAAGGTTTTTGGATTTTGAGGAAGATTGGCAATATGAAATGTATCATGGGTCACATACTCTCTTGGTCCATTATCTAAAATGGTGAAATGATTAGAAGCTTCAAGAAGTGGCATGTGGGAAAGGGAATCTAAGGTATTAGGATCTATGCAATTATCTGGTGAAGGATCAATAAGTATAGCCTTTCCTTTATCCTGCTTGGAACTTTGATTCATGTCATACTGATAATTATAGATTTAAAATTCAGCCTCAAGATTTTTGCAGTGTTCATATGGGTGTAAATCTCTTGGAATATTCATTTCCATCCTTGAGTGGGAAAACTTGATACATTGGTGCAACATCGACAGGATTATACAAATATCATGCAACCAAAGCCTACCTAGAAGCATATTGTATGATAACATAAGATCAAGCACATGGAAAAGTGTATCATGGGTCAAAGGTGCAATGATAACTGGAAAACTAATGATTCCTTATGATTCTCTTTCCTAATTATCATAGGATTTGATGGTTATCATTTTTGGTTTGAGATCTACCATTTTATACCCAAGAAGTTGTATGAGCTTTAGAGACACTATGTTGAGGCCTGATCTATTGTCTATAAGGACACATTTCACTTTATGTCACTTTATATAAACTTCTATGTACAATAGGTTATTATAGAGCGGGCCAAGGGAAGACATATCACTTTGGTTAAATGTGATTTATTGGGTTGGAGCTAGGTGTCCAACCAAAACTTGAAATTTATCAAGGGATATGTCACTAGCAATAGTGGATTGAGTCAAAAACTCATTCAAGATGTTATAGATTATTGATATTCATAAAAAATTTAAAATAGAAATTTGTGTTGGTGTCTTCTATAATTGTTCCATAATATCAAACTTCTTGTCTTGGTTAGGAGTGAATGGTTTCTTTTGAGGTTGAATGGTTGGTTGGATGATAGATAAAGTGGCAGATGTTTGTGGGCCTAGGATAGTAATCTTTAGCCTCTGAGTTGTGGTGTCACAATCATTATTAAATATTAGACCATTATTTCTAACTAATGTTTGGAATGGTATGGGACTAGATAGGGCAAGTCTCAGTTGTAGATGCACTCATATGTGGTCACATGGCAAGGACAGGTTGTTGATATAAGGTCCAAAGGGGGAAGTCCTAATTTGTTGGTTTGCCTTTATGCACTCCTAGGTCAAAGAAAGATTATCCATGTAATTTGGATGAATTTTGTTTCTTAACAATGGTCTAGGTTGATTAGTGCTTGGTCTAAGATTAATGGAGATGGTATTAACCCTACCCCCTACATTATGACCTACAACCCTGTTGTAGTTATGTGCAACTACATGGTAGGTTTGTTGGTTATTACCATTCTAAACTTGCTTTTGTCTATTATTCTATTGTTGTGGATTTTATTGCTAATTTTATTGATTCTATTGGTTTGGCCTTTGATTTTGATACTATTGATTTTGCTACTACACTGATATTTGTTGTTATTATTGCTAATCATTTTACTGCTACTAATTATTATGTCAGGGAAAGGATTTTTGATAAATCCCACGAGTTTGATTGGAAGTGGAATCAACATTATCTATTGTTATCTCCCCATTCTCCAACATATTCTCAATTAAATGCTTTATTTAAACACATCTTCATAGATTATACCCATTTACTCAATGATAGTCACAGAATTCATTTTCATGGTACCAATCAGGATAAGGAATGCCTTACAGATAATGCTTTGGTATAGGCTAACTAATCAGATTAGTGGTAGCAAGCTTGAAAAATATAGACTCAATAAGTTCTTCTAGGTCACTAAAGACATGATGTGCAAGCATAGTTCTCTTAGGAGGAGGGCTTTACAATGGTAAAAGGTATTGATTTTATTGTACAGGTCTTGGTTATTGTACTTGTGGCATTGGTTAGAGAGGTTGTTGGGTAGGAGTACGCTGAAAAGGAGGTGCAGATGATTTTTGCACCATTTGGACATGACGAGATTTGGTTACTCCATTTCCCACAACATTCCTATTATGGTTGAATTGCTTTGGTCTTTCTTGGTTATTGACCTATGTCAGTTATAGTGATTGCGCTTGAATGGGATGTTAATGTTGGCCATTTCCTTAATTGGTACCCTGATTTTGATTAGTTAAATTAAGATTGATGACTCTTTTATTGATGAGTTCTCACTCAATCAACAAACCTTTATCAATGATCTCTTTGAAAGTATGTGTACATTGTAGTTCCTGATGATAAGCTATCTCACTATGCAAATTTTTTGTAAACATAGTGGCTAATTTTTTATCTTGTAAACTATGGGTGAAATGGCTTACAAGGGATCTTCATCACTGTAGATAACTTGTAAAACTCTTACCATCCTTTTTCTTTGCTTGTTTTAAGTCCACTTATGAAATCATATGCTCAAGATTATAAAAAATGTGTTGCACAAACTTATCATAAAGATCATCAAAATCCGTTACTAATTTTTTTGGGTAACTTTAAAAACCAATCTAAGGCTTGTCTAGCTAAGCTTCTTGAAAACAACAGTAAAAGGTATATGTCACTATATGCCACTGGTTAACATGCGACAAAGAATTCAGTTAAATGGCCCTTAGGGTCACCTTTCCCTTTGTATTTGTTGAGTTTTGGTAGTTCATATCTTGAAGGAAATAGTATCTAAATATACTCCATGTTGAATGGATAGGAACACATATCATCCAATTTGAAATTTTTAGTCTTTTTCCCAACCTAAATGGCAGCAATTACATTTTTCATCTATTGTAATTCTTGGGATAGGAAACTAGAAGGAACATTAGTTTGAGGGAGAATATTGGTTTGGGTAGATGGTTGGGAGGTCACAAGTGGGACACTTTGACTAGGGTGTGATGGAAATACCTAGTGGGTACATTGGTCTGGGTAGATAATGGACCAATAATATGTATATGTGGATTAAGATGTACTTGAAATTACACATTTGGTTATGCGATATTCTAGTTTGGGTTGGTGATAAAGGTTTGACTTGGAGGATTTTGTACTTGGGATAGAGGGATATAACTATACTATGTCTATTGTGGTTGAAAAGGGACATGCTACCAACTAATCAAACATTGATGTTGAGTGGGAACTTGTGGACCAAGACCTTGTCTCTAAATTTGTCACACATTTTGAACCAACAGTTATCTAGTAGGTACTTTAGAAACAGGGGGGGCTCCTTTTTGCATGAATCCCTATTGGTAAGTAAAAATAGGTTGTAGATTTGGCATCTATCATTGACCAATATTTTCACATTGTTGACTAGTCATTGCTTGGTTTTAGATTGGTATATTAGTCTATGACTGAAGAGGTATGTTTATCGTTACTTGACAAGGTGGAACATTAGTTACCACTGATTGAGGTGGAAATGTATTTGTCCTCTATTGCATTGATACACTAGATTATGCCTATTATTGTGGAATACTACTCATTACTTGTTGAGGAGTAGGAGTAGTCACATTTTGTCATTGAGGTGAGACATTGGCCATTATTAGATTACTTAATATCGTAGGTTATACACTTGAGGAAGTAATTGGTTCATGTTGGGATGTAGAAACTCCTATTCCCTGGTTTGATGATCTACTCATAGGATTAACTATAGGCACATGTTTTTGGCTAGTTTTTTGTGCATTAGTACTACTTTGATTGGGATTGGACATTGTTTGCACATTTTCCACTACATTTGGCTCACTATTCTATGTAGAGGCCAAAGACACTTCTTCAATAATGGGTATATGCATCAATTTATCTATCAAATCAATTTGTATGAATGGGTTAGAACTCAAATTCTCTTGTCCAATTGGCTATATCAACACTCTTATTAAAGGAACTAGGTCAATAAGAGGCTTACTCACCATGTTCATCTGATTGAAATTATCTGCTAGATTTAGGTAGGTTTGATATGTTGTCTACATTTGGTTAAAGTGTTCTTCCATGTTCATTTTTCCTCTATTAGATATATTAAGATATTGATACGTTATTTGGACTAGATCCATAGGATTGCTAGAAGAATCTTATTGATCATAAATGATATTCTGGAGAACTCTTACTAGGCTTGGTAAATTCTCATGGGTGAAGTCTACTAGAAACTTGGCCCCTACTTCTATGGATCTAACCAAAATATTGTCTTTGTTCTCTAACAAATGTCACTCAAACAAAAATGGATCATATGTGGAAGCCATATTAGTAGAATATGACTATTAAAGAACTAAATCATATATTATGGGTATTGTATCTAGGTATTATGTAGTTTATTCTTGGTCTTGTTCTAAATAAGTTGGTGTGTTAACCAAATAGTTAGATAAGGGATCTTGGTGTTTTTCCCTTGATTGAGTATTATAAGAGGGATAAAAATCCATCTAATAATCAATATTATCCATGTAGGGGTCTTACATCATTTCTTCCTATGCAACTACATTACTAATCCTAGATTGTAAATGAGTCCACTACAAGTGTAAGAATACATTTTAGGATCTGTATTCAATGCTTTATGATAAAAGGTCAAAGAGTTATAGAAAATATAAAAATGACAAAATATAAAATGGATGATGTTCCAATTTGTTCTAGATTCATCAAAAGGATCAAAAGGTTTATGCAAAGATTTATGAAGAAACAAGCTAGCATGAAGTATCTAACATTTCACTATTCACACAAAGATAAGCAAGTAAATGGACTAAAAATTTAAATGCCAAACTCTAAGGTTGAAGTGTTTCAAATAATTCTAATCTATAAATTTAAAAAATGTTAGGTCTTTTTGCCAAACATGATGTCAAAAGCTAGGCTCAAACAAGGCATGCACTAGGACTCTTGGCCAAAAATCATCAAAAGTTAGACTTTGAAATAGATGAAAGGTTTAATCTAATGGATTTGAAACACTTCTAATAAACAATAGGCATTTGATTCTTGGACATGAACTTGATCAACTAGGTATAAAGTATGAAACAAAAGACAATTTAGAGATAGTTTATTTTCTCATAAATAATGGTATAAAACTTGGTTCTTTTGACAAATAAGCTAGACAAATGTGAAAAGTATAACTATACTAGATAAAATATCACAAAAGTACACTCAAATTTGTCTAAAAATGTAGGAACAAATTTAAACTCTATGCAATATGGTCTATGAAACAATATATAAAATGTTTTAGGTAGCGTAATGATGCTACACTACCCAAAAGGTGTGACAAAAAAGTTTGTTTCAAAAATTTTCTAAGGCAAAGATAATTTCCCAAAATTTTGAAAGCACAACACTACTTTTCTTGACTTAAAATGTTGTGGTGCACAGACTCAAAGTGAAAGTTTTTAGTACAAAATGTCTTATTTGCATCAAGTGATGACAATGATTATGAGTCTAAAATAGCCTTCAACCAAAATGGGAAATTGAACCTAAGTTCCCTCAAGTTTAGTGAAAATGGTGAATCCACTTAACACATCAACCTTATGAAATTATAAATGTGAAATTATGAATTTATATTATAAGTGGACTTAAAAAACTTTGGCAAAGTTCTAGACTCAATTGGGTAACATAACTATGCCAAAGTGGATGATATGACTCCCAAGCTTTTGATGAACTTTGAACAAGGCCAATTGATGTTTATATGTGGGAATCATAATGCATATTTATTCAAAGGAAAATTAAGACCATGTGTTTTGGTTTGAATTATTTGTTTGCACCAAGTTTTGACTTCAAACAATACTTTAATCTAGGATAAAACTCAACTGATTAATCACTCTTAGACTCTAAACTAAAAAGGTTGTTTGGTATTGTTGGAATCCATTTATATACATCATTTAAGAGGATTTCACATGTTCATCCAAAAGTAAATGCACATTATATATTAGGTTTTTACACCCCCCCCACCTTCTCTCAAATGATAGTACTATGACATGGACCTTGAGGTGCACCTTGTACCAACAATACTTCCATGACAAGTAGATATTTATCTAAGATCTAACAAGTTTTCGAGTGTTCTAGAGGAATCTATTACACAATGACTTTCATGCCAAATAATAAAAAATAAAAGCACATATTTTGGGTCCATATCACTTGGCTTATTGTTAAAAAGGTCTAGTCCTTTTTGCAACCACTACATCTTGTTATTCGCTTAGTGTAATGCAATGTCCAAAGTGACACTACATCCCATGTGAAACTCTAATTAGGATCCAAATGAATTCAATGCAGGGAGGTGAAACCCCGAGCCAAAGCTTCCCTAAAGAACTCATAAGAGGTGATGAAGTCCCCCTTGTAAGCCAAGTGATGGGTGTCATCATCCCCTTCATTTAATCAACTTTATGTTGATGTCATCTTTAACCAGGGTTGTGGCTAAAGCTATATGCAACAAGAGGAATCATAAAAATTTAATAATTGAATGGAGGTATTTGTATTTTTGTTGTTTTGGGAGGTTTTTATTGTCTTAAGGATTTCTTGGTTAAAACCTTATTGGAATCAAACTATGCAAATCTGCTAGAAATAAACACACATTACAAAAATGAAATTGATTGCTGAAAACAAACACACATTGAAAAAATGAAAATAGATTGTTGGAAACAAACATAGATTGCAAAAATGAAATTGATTGCTAGAAACAAACACATGTTACAAAAATAAAATTTAATCTAAAACACCTGCAGGAACAAATTTACAACAAATCTTAACTTTAAGGAGTTGGAAGCATTTATAAATTCAACAGAATCACCTATTTACTTTTGTGAATAGAAATATAAATACCGATAAAAATGAAGATCCTGGTTCTTTGGAGGAGTGGGCCCTTGCTTCGCCTAGAATAGGATTTGAACAATTTAATTTGCTTTCAAAATAGAAATGGCTATTTCATTGATAAAATATTATGTATTAAAAATTTACTAATCTATTCTATTCATCAATGATGTTCTCTATCTTTTGTTCTATATCTATCTCTCTTCTTTTACTAAATTCCTAGGTCTATATATATATATATATATATATAGATAGATGTTTTGATGGTTGTAACTATTTCATAGATACGATGGAACTAAATCATACCCAGAATAGATACTGAATCAAGATGTGGCTAGATGTCTAGCTGTGTGATAAATGTCTTGATTCTACAAGTTCAAAAATTTGGGAATTCATTATTGATTTAATGGGATCATTGATCTGACAGATCACCAACCATTTGGAATAGATCCTCATCAATTCCATATCTAGCCACAAAAGTTTTGGAGCTTATTTATAAGAGTATTAGAGCTAAATATAGAGTTCCATAGCTAAGTCCAAAAATACGATGACTTGAAATAGTATGGTGGAGTTCTAGAACTAACTATGATGGTTCCAAAATAGAGTTTGTAAGCTTCAAAACTAATTGTGATGATTTTAGAATGGATTCTTTAGGTTCTAAAACTAATCTGAATTGAGTCCAATACTTCCAAAAACATGCAATCCACTTCATATTTATTCTTTACCTTGATGATGACCTGTTTTATTACAAAACTAAAAATTTTGAACACACTTGTTAGGAATTATAGGTCTTTTAAAACGTTAGAATCACAATCAACAAAAGATGAATAATCACATCCTAACTCATCTCAAATCAAAATAAAAGTTACAAAATAAAATCAAACTTAATAGAAAGAGAGAGTAAGATGAGGTCATTTATTATAAATTTATTGGGCATAGCCTGGCCTCATCACTTCCCCCATACTTATTTTTAAGTCCCTTTACAAACTTCATTCTTCAAATTCAAGATTGTATATCCTACATTCCATTTGATTGCTTAGATCAAATGGCTGAAATTGAATATCCCAATGCTTTGACTCAGAAGTACTATACCCTATTCTTGCTTCTAATTTTCTTTTCTATTGCTCAAATTGAGTGGGATGTTGAGGTTCTCTATTTTTCCAAGGAGATATGGGGGTGAGAAGTAGAGGTGGCCTTGTCTGCAATCCTATCTATATGCTCAGGGGATTTTTATTAATCCAAGGAACTATTATGCATAAAGCTTTTGCCCTTTCTAAACTCTAAATCAAATTTGAAGGGGATATTACTTCCCTTCTTTTCAATGCCATTAGGAGAAATTCCCATCTTTTTAAACATGCATCATAGATATTATCAAAATTTGCCCTTTCATAAGAGGTGAAGACATCCATGCTTTGTCATAAACTGAGAAGATAAGGTCCCTTGAATTTATCATTGAATGCATGGGATTGGAAATATGTAGCAAAGGCGGGTGGATTACCATAATGAATTCTCATATAGAGACTGGATGAACTAGCCTTTGACCAATGCTCTGACTCCCTTTCTTTCCATGCAAATTAATTTTGAAGAATAGAGACAAACCCATTAAGATGGGTTTCTCCTACATAAAAATTGATCATAAAACCTATATTTCTTTCTAACATAAAATTACAGAGGTAAAATTTACAAAGAAGGTTTTTCTGTTATGTATTAACTAAGGAGTAAGCAGCTGAGAAATCAGCTTCATCTTTTATTTCATGTGGAAGGCCACATGCTATCATTGCCAACTACCAGCGAATGAATTGTTCCTCTAAAAACATGTTATAAATAGGAGGTCTTCTACATGCAATCAGCTTCTCACTCATCATACAAACTATTTATATTTTCACATGACATTTATACTTATCATTTTCCTCTTTGTATAATTTGTCTTCCCATTCCTTCCTTGCTTTCTCTTCTTCCACCATTTTGCCTTTCAAGTCTGTATTAGATTCTTTGATTTCACTAAGTTCTCTGCATGTGTCATCCCATAATTGCTTGAGTGGTAGATAAGTCAATTCAGTCTGTGCAGATACTATTGACATAGAGATTTGTATTGTACATTTTTCCTCATTCTCCATTAGTTGCCTTTTAGTTTCTACTGATTCCTCATTCTTGGTTGTGAACTGGTTTGTTAATTCTACAAGGAGAATTTTCTTTTGTTCTAACTTGAGTTTGAGGAAGTTCAATTCCTCATCCTTTTCCTTGATAATGATTTCTACTATGGACAAAAATAGATCCTATTTAATCTGCTAGTTTTGTTTTATTTCTAAAATTTCTTGGGGAGTTAAGCATTCCTCTTCCACCATAGGGTATTTCCCTTTCCTTCTCCAAGATGCTTGTTCATCCTCTACATGTGATGGTGCTACAGTCTCACCCATTTCTTGGAAAACTGGATCCTCAAATCTTTCATCCTCTTTTTCCTTTTTTGCTTGGCTTGGTCTAAGAGGAGTCATGACCATGCTGACCAAAATATCAGTAGCTTCAGTTTCTAGCCTTTCTTGTTCTTCCAGCTCCTCTAAACTTTTTAAAGACTTTTTATGATGTTTTCTTTCTTTAGGAGCCACAAGATGTGTAGACATAGGTCTCCTCTTAAAACTTCTTATGGTTTTCACCTTTTGCTCAGGCCTAGGTAAAATGTTGTTAGAGACAAGTATCAGTTCTTCTATAGGTTCAGTAGAAGAAGAAATGGCTTGAGAAGGTATAGTAGGGTTTGCAATTTTAACTTTTCTTCCATATTTTTTTTCTTTTTGGTATTTCCTCTTCCCCTAATATTTTCTTTTCCTCAGCAATGGTATTAGTTTTCAAATGAATTGAAGGAGCAGGAGGAGTTTCTATTGTTCTTTTGGGAATACCAAGGTTTTGTCCAAACTTGCCAAGAAATTTGTCTCACATTTCTTCCCAATTTTTCTTGAAAAGGAAATGGTGTTGGCATACTAAATGCACTAACTCATGATATCTAATTGTTCCTACACCCTAAGAATACCTCTGGGCCATGGTATGGATGGAGTCAAAAATAAACCCTGGAAGGTTTACTATAAACTCTTGTTTTTCAGCTCCATATCTAAGGTATATAGGGATTTTTAGGACTTCTTTTCCTACTATCCAAAATTATCCATCACAGGTTAAATATTTGACTATCTAGAATGCTACTCTATGAAAGGGTTTGGGCAAGCTGGCCTTCTTAACTCCTTTGATGATTTTCTTTGTATTATAACTATATTGGGGTTCAGCTTCCCCTTCTTTCAATAGGGTTTTAGCTAGGTCTTTCAATGTCCCTTTGACAGGGTTTGGGACATGCATTATTTGTATTCCAGACATCTCACTTATGATTTTCACAGAAAAAGGAATGAAAACCTTCCTAATCTTTGTCCTTGTTTGTTCTAAATTGATAATAAATTCTCTTACCAGTCCATCATTGTATTTGGGAAATTTCCTCAAAAACTCCAACCATCTTGCTTGTTGAAAGATATTTTCTACTTCTTCATCTATAAAGATTTGGGTATCATTGTCTAGTTCTGACTTCTTTTTTATTGCCATGATTTGTTCTTCTTTGAATCTTTCATAAGTTAGCTAAAAATTGCTTCTCATTTCAGTAGAACTGATGATTTGGCTATAGAACTAGCAAATTAGGTTGCTAATTTGGCAAATTTGGTTGCAAAATTACTGTACTCAACTATAGAACTTATCAATTTCAACTACGAAACTACTGTACTCAACTTCAAAACTAGTGGATTCAGTTGCTTTAATCAAAAGAATGATTCTTTATGGTTATCTACCATCTCATTCCATCATCAATATCCATCTCATGATTTTGCACATTTAACCATGATGTATAATAGAGGACTCATCATACTAATCTTTCTAAATCAAGTCTAATCACAAATGCAAACTTTTCATTTAACCTTTAATAAGTTAAAAGCATAATTACTATCCTTGATGATGTAATCTCTCTGTCATGCAAACACATCATCCCTAAAAAATGGTTAGAAAATAATTAGAATTCAAAAAAAGTTTTATTTGAATTAGCCATTTATTTGAGAAGATCAACTGTCATCACTAATTTTCAATTGATCTCTGATTATTATTATTATTATTATTATTATTATTATTATTATTATTATTATTATTATTATTATTATTTTTTTAATTAATTTATTTATTTATTTATTTTTAGGGAAGAGAATGCCATTTACTGGTTTTCATTCTCTTCCCTTTATTTTGGATCTTTTCATCTAATTATTTGATCATTTTGGAAGAACTGGGTTCTTCTATATGATCAAATTCTTTCTTTGATTCAATCTACTTCAAGAATTCATCCTTAGTAAGAGGCTTACTATAAAGTTTTAGCCGGTGTCCATTAACCAAGAGTATTTTTCTACTGCCATCAATGGGAAGTAACTGGATATAACCATTGTCAAATATCTACTTGATCTAATAAGGTCCCAACCATCTAATTCTTAATTTACCTTTAAATTATTGGTACTTAGAATCAAACAACAATGCCCAGTCTCCTACTTTGAATTGTCTTTCCTTAATATGTGAATCATGGCATTGCTTCCTTTGACCTTGGATTATCTCTGTTTAGTGAAGTGCTTCCATTTTGAATTCATCTAATTCATTGATTTCAAGGATTCACTCCTTTTGAGCTACATCTAATTTAATTCCCACCTTAGCTGTTGTCCTCAATGTTTGTAGTTCAAACTCAATAGGCAACAAGGGCTTTTTCCCATAGACTAACTCATATGGTGAAAACCCTGCTATGGTTTTCCAAGTTGTATTGTAAGCCCAAACAGCTTCAGGGAGTCTTTTTACCCAAACTCTTCTTTCGGCTTCAACTATTTTAGTGAGGATGTTTTCTAATTCTCTATTTGTTACTTCAACTTGTCCATTTGCTTGTGGGTGATAGGGAGATGAGTTCCTATGATTGATCTAGTAATACATTTTGAAGGCCCGAATCATATTAATAAATTTTGGTCCCTGGTCTGAAACTAAGCTTCTTAGTGCTCCAAAATTTACCATAATTTTGTGCCAAAGGAAATCAACAACTACTTCTTTAGTGGCATTTGTTAAATCTTGAACTTTTACCCATTTTGTTACATAATTAGTACACACAAGAATGTGCTCATATCCTTGTGAAGGAGGATTAAAAGGTCCAACAAAACCCAATTCTTATCTCTCAAATGGTTCAATCACTACTTGTGGTTGCAGAAGCATTTCATTAGTAATGGTTGGTTGTCCCATTCTTTGACAAGGATCACACCTCCTAATATATCTCTTCACATCTTTGTACAAAGATGGCCAATAATAACCAATGCTAAGTATCTTGTGAGTTGTTCTTTTCACTAAATAGTGTCCTCTACTTGGTTTATCATGACATGCCTAGAGGATGTCAAAAATTTCATCATCTCTTACACACCTGTGTAAAATCAAATTAGGACCACATTTAAATAGCATTCCATTTAACCATTTGAAATGTGCACTGGTTTTGATTAATTTTTTATTTATTTTTTAGTGAAAGAAGGAGGAAATTTCTCTATTGCAATATAATTTTCCATGTTAGCAAACCATGGTGTGTTAGCTAAAATAATAAATAATTGTTCATCTGGAAATTTATCCTTGACTAGATCCTGCTCTCCTGTACTAGTCAATCTTGATTAGAAATCAGCCACCACATTAGATTTGCCTGGATTGTCCACAATGGTAATATCAAATTCTTGTAGAAGTAATGACCATCTAATTATTCTACCTTCAACCACTAGTTTATTCATTAAATATTTAATTATTGAGTGATCTGTATATACAAATATTTTTTACCTTATAATGTAATGTCTAAATTTATTGATTGCATAGATCACAGCCAAAAATTCTTTTTCAGTGGTAGTGTAGCTTCTTTCAAGAGGAGTAAGATTTTTACTGAGATAGTAAATAGAATACATTCTTCCTTATTTATCTCTTTGTCCCAAAACTACACCAATTGAGGTATTTGAGGCATCAATTTGGATGTGAAAAGATTTCTCCCAATTAGGTCCTTGCAATATTGGGGCAATCACTAATTTCTTCAAAAGCATGTTGACACTGTTCATCACAAAGAAATTCACAGTCCTTGGTAAGCAATTTAAAAATGGGGGTAGAAATTTTACTAAAATCCTTAATAAAATGCCTATAGTATCTAGCATGTCCTAAGAATGATTTGATATCTATGTGAGTTTGAGGAATAAGCAAGTCTGAAATAATCTTGATTTTTTTGGTCAACCTGAATTCCTCTTTTTAAAATATGGTGCCCTAGTATGATCCCTTCATCAACCATCATCAAACATTTCTCATGACTAAGAGACAAATGATGTTTTTCAAATCTTGTTAATACTCTGTCCAAAATTTTTAAGGCATCATCAAATGTATCTCCATACACAGTAAAGTCATCCATTTATACCTCCACACAGTCATTTGTTAGGTCTACAAAAATTGCTAATACAGCTCTTTGAAAGGTTGTTGGAGCATTACATAGACCAAATAGCAATACCCTATAAGTAAAGGTACCCCATGGACAAGTAAATGTAGTTTTGTCCTGATCCTCAGTAGCAATTCTAATTTGATTGTATCCACTAGATCCATCCAAGAAGGAAAAGTACTATTTACCTGAAAGGTTGTCTAAGACTTGATCTATGAATGGTAAGGGAAAATAATCTCTCAAGGTGGCTTTGTTTAGTTCCCTATAGTCAACACAAATTCTCTATTTTCATTCTTTTTAGGGACAATTACAATAGGAGACACCCACTGGCTATCTGAGATAGGGTAGATAAAACCTACTTGTAATAGTTTTTCAATTTCTTGTTTGATGATATCCCTTAAGGCTAGATTAATCCTTCTCTAAGGTTGCCTAATTGGTCTAATATTTTTAGTATAAATGTGATGGGTGTAGATAATTGGATGAATTCCCTTCACATCTCTATAGTCCCAAGCAAACATGTTAGTATGATCCTTTGGAACATCAAATATTTTGCCTTCTTCATCATTCTTTAACCAGCTATTAATATTCAAAAAAAATCCTAGTTGAATCTCAACATGTTTGGTTCTAGGATATGATGAACTAATTTTTTGAAAGGGTTCCATTAAGGTGTTTAGTGCACAGGCGTGTAGTAACAATATATGATATGTAGCAACATCTCCAAAAGTTCCTACAAGTAGAATGCTGGACAAAGGACAATAGGAAGAGTTATGATACTTATCCTGTTGTAGATTAATCTCCTCATTACTGTTGTTTTCCGAAAATTCTTCACCATCTCCTAATATCTATAAAGCTGATGTTATAGATTCTTCCTCTCCCCAAGAGAAATTGCATTCCTTTGGAGCAAAGTTATCTTCACTTTTAGAGAATTGGTGTGGTTCTAGAACTAAATGTAATGGCTCCAAAACTAATTGTGATGGTTTCAAAACTAATCTTGACTTCTCCAGTGATGATTGATGTTCATTTAATGAAGAACTAACCATTTAATATATTTTCCATACATGATCCTACAATGTTATCATAGCCAAAGAAGACATATTTTTCTCATTAATATCAAGATTATCAACCCATAATTTTTCTTGATTATCAATAAAAGGTTGTGCAGATGGATATAATGAAATTTTCTTAGAATTCTTACCATTTGAAATAGTCATATCACCTGACCTGCAGTCAATTAAGGTAGCAACTGTAGCTAACCATGGTCTCCTAAAAATGATGGTATAACCAAGTGTTTTACCTTTTGGCTACAATATAAAGAATTCAATTAGATATTACCATGATTCCACCATTACTGCCACATCTTCAATAACTCTTAGTTTTACTATAGACTGATTTTCCATCTATAATATGGTATTATTAGGTTGTATGCCTATTAATGGTAATGTTTTCAAAGTGTCCACTATCATTACATTAATAGCTACACCCAAATCAATTAAAATTTTGTATATCCTTATTCCCTATAGAAATAGAAATAACAGGGCTTCCAGGATCTCCATATTTAGGTAGTAAGAATTTTCCTACTAATAAATTAGCAAGTTTCCCATCTACCTGAATAGTCATGGGGTACTACTTCTTTCTTCCAAGTTTTTTAAAACATAACAATTTGATTAAATTGTTCAACTCTATAATATCCTTGCTTGTAACAATGGTATTTCAATATTCAATCTTCTTAGTTTCTACACCAACTTAGATTCTTTGAGTTTTATAGTTTCTTTAAGTCTTTCTTGAAATCGAATCTCAGTAGAATTTCTTTTTGGTTCCTTATCTTTTTCTTTGTCATCTTCCTTAGATGTAATTGTGCTAGGGGTTTTAGCTTCTTATGTCATCTCAGTGATTATAATAGGTGGACTGCTAACTATTTTGCCAAATTTGGTTTGAATGTTTTTACAATCCATTGTATTTAAATTAACTAGTTTTTTTGGTTTTGTTTCATATACAAGACTTATTTGTTTATTACTTGGGTTTGCTACTAGTTGTGCTAGCATTTGGGTTTGGACTATGTTTTCAATCTATGGATTTTGTGTTAGAGGTCCCATTATGGCTTGTTGGTTCTGATTTGGATATGTTTTTCCTTACACATAATTGCTAGGGCTCCATCTAGGTTGTGGCCAAATATAAGGATTTCCTTGATGAGCCCAAGGTTGTTGATGTCCTTAAGTATACCAAGATTGACTTACACAATCTTGAGGATACCATGTGGGTTGAGGGGCCCAAGGTGGCTATCCCCAACTTTTTGGTACTATTTGAGCTTCCCATGGCATCATCTAGGAATTAGGAGCTGGTCTTGGCATAAATTGTCCTTGGTTAGGTTATCTCTGAACAAAATTTAATTCTTTTGTTGTGGATGATGTATTGATTTTTTTGAGCTGATTTTGTATGAGTGAAAGAAGAGAAGTGTGAGTATCATGTTATTTAGATTCACAAATAAGAAATACTTCCATTTTATCCAAAGGACATTCCCTTATTGCATGCTTCTTCTTGCATCTAGGACAATACATAGCTAATGGTTCAAGTTGGGCATTTGCTTTAGCTTGCAATCCATCCATGGTGGAGGTTAATTGAACTAATATGTCTATTTTAAAGTTTTTCAATTCATCCATCAATTTGTTCATATCTAGATTCAAATTTTTAACCATTTCCCTTTTTTAGGTCCACCCCTTATTCTTGAATAGTTTCTACAAATTTATATGATTTCATCCATTCTTAATTGAGTAATGTTTCCTCCACTAATTAAATCAAGGGTTTCCCTAGATTAATCATCTAGACCTGTGAGAAAAATGGTTTTATTTAAATCTTCTTGAAATACAAATCCACATCTTTTACTGACAAATAAGAATCTGTCCAAATAATCTTCCATATTTCATCTTCTTCCTATTTGATTTTGAAAAATTCTTCCTTTTGATTTCTTCCTCTACAATAATCTTGATATTTTTCTAGGAAGATAGTTTTCATTTGTTCCCAATTGGTAATAGAAATAGATGTTAATCCTATAAACCACCTCATTGCTGCATCCTTCAAGGTAGATGGAAAAAACTTCATTTTTTGATTATTTGTCTTGTAATAATAAGTTTGACATAATACTTTAAAATCAAATAGAAATTGGTCAGGATCCTCAAATGACATTCCTCTAAATGTGGGCAAGTGTGCATGTGAAATTTTTTTCATAGTGGTTTCATCATCCTCGGTATGAATGGGATAGGTAAAGGTTTTCTCAAGTTCTCTTCTAGCTTCTCGTTCCATCTCTTTTGTATTTTCTAATCCCTTCTCCCAATCAATGTGGTATGTGGTTTGTTTTGGGGATGGTGAAAAGTCAGAAGTATGGGGTTGACTACTCAATTAAGAATCAAAAATTTCCCTCAATGGATCTTGAGAAATAATCCTCTTCCCCAAGGTTTTACTTGGTTTTGGTGACTGATCCAAAAATTCTAAAGATGGAAATTTTGCTTCTTATCTTATAGGAGATAATGGTGCCTCCAATTCTTGCTCAACATCCTTTCTTAAACTAAAGGATGATAGAATTTCTTGTTCAAATATTTTGGGGAGAAATATACCCTTGAAATCTCTTGGTTTACTCATAAATTAGGAAAAACTTCTTTAATTACTAAATGAATGATTGTTGCTCTTGTTAACACCTAATTAGAAAATTCCAACTAGTGTTCCTCGACAATGGTGCCAAAAATGATGGGTGTCATCATCCCCTTCATTTAATCAACTTTTTTTTGATGTCATATTTAACCATGGCTATGTCTAAAGCTATATGCAACAAGAAGAATCCTAGCAATTTAGTAATTGAATGGAGGTATTTGTATTTTTGTTGTTTTGGGAGGTTTTTAATGTCTTAAGTATTTCTTAGTTAAAACCTTATTGGAATCAAACTATGCAAATCTGTTGGAAATAAACACATATTATAGAAATGAAATTGATTACTAGAAATAAACACTCATTGTAGAAATGAAAATAGATTACTGAAAATAAACACACGTTGTAGAAATGAAATTGATTGTTGGAAACAAACACACGTTGCAGAAATGAAATTTAATCTAAAACACCTGCAGGAACAAATTTACAACAAATCTTAACTTTAAGGAGTTAGAAGCATTTATAAATTCAATAGAATTACCTATTTAATTTTGTGCATAGAAATATAAATACCAATAAAAATGAAGATCCTGGTTCTTTGGAGGAGTGGGCCCTTACTCCGCCTAGAATAGGATTTGATCAATTTAATTTGATTTCAAAATAGAAATGGATATTTCATTGATAAAATGTTTTGTATTACAAATGTATTAATCTATTCTATTATTCAATGATTTTATCTATCTTTTGTTCTATATCTATCTCTCTTTTTCACTACATTTCTAGGTTTGTATATATAGATGCTTTGATGGCTGTAACTATTTCATAGATATGATGGAACTAAATCATACCCAAAATAGATACTGAATCAAGATGTGGCTGGATGTCCAACTATGTGATAAATGTCTTGATTCTACAAGTTCAAAAAATTAGGAATCTATTCCTAATTTAATGGGACCATTGATCTAACAAATCATCGATCATTTGGAATAGATCCTCATCAGTTTCATATCTAGCTACAAAAGTTCTAGAGCTTATCTATAAGAGTACCAGAGCTAAATATAGAGTTCTAGAGCTAAGTCCAAAAATGCAATGACTTGAAATAGTATGGTGGAGTTCCAAAAATAACTGTGATGGTTCTGGAATAGATTTTGTAGGTTTTGGAACTAATTGTGATGATTCCAGAATAGATTATACAAGTTTTGAAACTAATATGAATTGAGTCCAATACTTCCAAAAACATGCAATCCACTTCATATTTGTTCTTTAGCCTGATGATGACCTGTTTTATTACAAAACTAGAATTTTCCAACACACTTGTTAAGAGTTAGAGGTCTTTTAAAACATTAGAATCATAATCAACAAAAGATGAATAATCACATCCTAACTCATCTCAGATCAAAATAAAAGTTATAAAATGCAATCAAACTTAATAGAAAGAGAGAGTAAGATGAGGTCATTTATTATACATTTATTGGGCATATCTTGGCCTCATCACCAAGTTTGCATAAAAACAAAGAAATCATGAAAGTAGAAAGACTTTAGGGTCATTTTTAAGGTCACCCAAATTTTGATTAGTTTTTGGGGAGTGCTTTATATGAATTTATTTCTTAGTCATGGACTAGGCTACTTGCAATAGGAATGGCACTTTTGATTCCAAGGATTCCCTAAAGGGGACAAATGGAAGAGGATACATGCAACATCCCTCTTTTTCTAAATAAAAATTTAATTTAAACAAATAAGTGAATACAAAAAGCTTGAAAAGGTGAGTTCATTTTTAAGCCCAAATGGAAAATGAGGTGGTGTTCATTTGACCCTTTGGTCTTAGTTACAAACTTTGAAAACATTCACCATAAATTTCTAATTTTTTTTAAACACCAAAACAAGGTTCCTAATTGATTTTTAAGCATTCAAAATGTGATCTAAAACATTATTTTTAGCAAATGTCAAGCTTGGTCCTATAATAAAAATGTTAGTATGTCCTTTATCCTTGAAGCTTTTTTAGGTTTGAAACAATGAACTTTAAAAAAAGAGATCTTGGG
This sequence comes from Torreya grandis, assembly GCA_037957365.1. Lineage (NCBI taxonomy): Eukaryota > Viridiplantae > Streptophyta > Pinopsida > Cupressales > Taxaceae > Torreya > Torreya grandis. The sequence continues at coordinate 2,755,473 of JARHVA010001854.1, read as the reverse complement.
TCTATGTTTTAATAAAAACATAGTGATTGACATTGGTTATATAATCAATGATGGTTACACTGGCTAACTAATGATGGTTATCTAATCGACATTAGTTATATCAATAATGACCAATGACAACTATCCAATTGATGTCAGTTTTACTAACTGACATCGGTTACTATGTAAACCTATGACAAAGGAAAATGGCAAAACTAAGTTAGAAAATCAATTTGTAAGATTTTTAATCATCTAAATGAAGATTTTAAAGTTTCAAAATGATCTTATTCATGTGTGGGATGTTTTTGGTCCCATCGGGTGTGCCATATGTGATCTAAGAATTTGACTGAAAAGAGGATGGTTAGTATGGTGTTAGTTTCAAAATAAAAATAAAATGAAAGAAACACACTAACGAGCATAACATCTCTAAGCCTAGACACTATGGAGAGATTAGTTTAACAAACATGAATAAAACACACAACTAAAATGCAAAATAAATCATCTTTTATCTTCTTTGGAAGCTCAAAAATGCTTGTTGTAGTGGTTTGAGTGGTTTGTGCTCATGAAGTCCCCATTAATGGAAGCTTGGCTACCTCCATCTCTCTTTGGCACCTTTGGCTTGTGGCTTGGCTTGGCTTGGAATAAATTTGACATAGTAAAAATAATTATTTGAAGCTTTGTAATAAATTTTGCATTATAACTTTGCATAATCATGTCTTAAAATTCATGTGATGAGGCCTCTTATTTATAGATTTTTTAGAATGTCTAGAATCAACCTGAACCGTCCATCTTAAGATTGAGATATGTGGCTGAGGATTAATTCAATTTTTTAAATTAAGTTTATAATTATCCTCATCATGACATTGGAATAAGGGGTAATTAAGAGGCATGGAGGGCATCATGGAAGGTATTAATGAGGCATGGAGGGCATGAATCTTGATATTTATGGCATTTATGGCCTAGGGATGTCTTCCCAAGAAATGAGGTCACCTAATGATGTAGTTATTCAATATTTATTTCCAAAATAAATTATTTAAAAAGTTTCCATGGAATTCTTAATTAAGCTCTAACTTGGATTAATTATCTCTTAAGCATGTTGAATCACTTTGTGCACAAATTACTCAAATTGATCAAAATGCCTTGCTATTCATCCAAAATTTGATTGGATTAGAATTAGAAGTCAACATCAGATACATTGGAACCGTATTCCCATTTAAGATGTTACCAATAGAAAATAACAAAGGCATGTGTCTTGTGTAAGAGATTTGATAGTAAAGAGCAATCCAAAGCACCTAGGTGTAAAATTAGCATTTTGACTCAGAATGATCTATTCAAAGTTAGCTAGCCCATAAATTACATTGCCCCATTTAGGGATACCCTAGCTAGAATTAGCACTTGACAATATCAGGTTCAAAGATTTTATTGTTCTCAAGTGTTTTAAGGCTAAATTGTGCATTTTGGTTGGAAATTGGTCAAAAGCCTGGTTAGAGGTTATTGGTGGCCAATTTTAGGTGTCTACAGTTTCAAATATTAGGTAAACATATAGGAGGGTTTTTTTATTGATTTTTAGTGGAGGTATATGGAATAATAATCTTGTGAAACACCAAAGGATTTCCCACCCCTTTCTTGATGCACCCTTTAAAGCGTGTACTCAAAGAGGTTGAGACTCAATGGCTTCATGCAAGAGAGAAAGCATTAGTAATTGATAAAGTTTAAAAATATTATGTGTATACCTATGTCCCATTGGAATCTCATTATGTGTCACATAATTTTAATGTGGTATGGTGATTAAGGATAAGAAAATAGCAATACATAATGTTGAGATAAATAAATTTTAGTATAAATCAAATAATATAATTGAATGGAAAGAATTGAAAAACACATACCTTTACTTACCTTAGTGTAGTAGAGGAGAAATGATGTGAGAGAGATGGAGAGGCATCCATTGTAGGTAATATTAAGTGAACCTATAAAATAAGGTAAAATTTGAAATTTTTTGCCATATATATATATATATATATATATATATATATATATATATATATATAGTATGTAAAAAATTCTCTACAAGGTCAAGATTCTAGAACATCTTATGGTTTGGAAAAAGAGCTAGTAGAAACAAAGTTATGAGAAAAATTTAAATCTAGTGGTAAATAATTGATAGGTAAATAATTTTGAATGGTAAATATAAATAGGGTAAAGAATTATTCATTTGTATTTTTATTATTCTAATAAAATAGAACTCTGAGAGACCTAGAGGAGCCTAGGAGTGATGATGGTGAGAAGGTAGGTGTGAGTTAGAGGACACCTAGCGGAGGCAAAGGGTGTAGTGTAGGCAAGTGATATATTAAATTAAAATTTGGGGTAATTTTTGTCTAAAGTTAGAGTAACTGGGAAAAAGTAGACACTAGGAGAAAATTGTGTAGTGAAATTGGCCCTAGGAAATTTTTAGGTAGAGTAAGAATTAAGCGATTCCATAAGTAGGAAGTGGTAGGAGCAATAAATGATGGTAAATAATAGAAAAGTCACCACCTTTTTTGAATAGAGATAGCCCATCTGACTCATTCAAAAGAGTGAAGTGTGGTAAAAGGGGTCAATTGCATAACATAGGGATGACAATATAAATCAATATGGCTGACTGTATAGTAGAGGGTTGATCTAGTTGGAAAGTTGAAGTGGTTAACTTAGTAAATTTTGGCCAATTTAATACCTCAAGAGTGTATTTGATATAGTTTGAGAGAATAGGTTGGCTATATAGGAGAGGGTTGATTTAGTTTGTATAAATAGGTAAGATGGCTGACTTGGCATAATAGTGGATGACTATGTAAAGTGACATGGCTAAATTAGTATAAAGTGGTTGATTGTGTAGGTTGATAAAGCTAATTTAGTATAAAGTGGCTAACTGTATAGGTTGACAAGGTTGACTTAGTATAAAATAGTCAATTGTGTAGATTGATAGGGATGACTTAGTATAAAAGTGGCTAACTATGTAAGAAAATGGTGAGAAAATAGTAAGAATGGATTGATGAAGTAGTTAATTTTTAAAATTAAATAGTTTTATAATGTATTTCTATGACTTTTCTATCGAGATCTAATGCATTTTATGTTGTTTTCCATTTTGTACAGGCAACAAATATTTTAGCACCTAGTGGATGCAACATGGTTTCCATACTTACTAGAGAGACTATCAGATGATGATCATGCATGACTAGCTTCCTTAAGATTCAAAGGAATTATGGAGATGTGTTGATCCCTTTAATTGTTAACTTGGTCATCATGTTCCTTGGAGCATGAGAGTGACTAACCAACACTTTTTGGTGAGAGGTGGATGGGGATACTATAGAGGTTAGGATCACATTGGAGGATGTGGATGATCTACTTAGATTACCCATCATAGTTACTCATATGATATTTGTTTCCCTAGAGTCTAAGGTTGAGAGGCAAGCTTTAGTTCTATGAGAAATAGTGTCATAGAGATATTTTGTTGAGTTATGAGTGCATTTTTTTATGTTTTTATATCAACCATTTTGGACATCTGAAATGTTGTGATAGGGATTTTGACATTGCATATACTTTGTCATAAGTCAGATGGGAAGGTCATATTGTATGTAGTGACCATGTGTCTATCTATTCTAGAGTAGGGCACTCTATATAACCTAGGATTAGTTATTTAGGTGTAGTTAGTGTACAATATGTATCGGATGTTTTCTATAGGGTAGAAGACTATGGGTCCTATGGTTTTTTTAGCAACTAGATATATGAAAGGTTTTTGATGTACCAGCTACCTGGGTTGCCTCATGTTGTGGATGATAGGCTACCTCATATGACTAGGTGGTGATAAGACCATGTGGTATTTGTTGTATAGCATACCCCATCATTATAGTTGGTCACATGTGGTGAAATTATATGGCATTTATATATAGATATTATAGCTAGTGGGCCATTTTGGTTTACTATTATTGTTAGCTTGGGTCACATTTACATTACTAGGAATTATACATGATGGGTAAATCCACACCCTATTACTCATGTTCCTAAATAGTTTAGCCTATCACATTCAGTGGATCCTATAGTAGTTATTGATTTTTGGGCACAACATGTTAAAATTCTAAGGGTTAGAGGTGGTATAGGATAATTGGTGTTGATACCTATGATTCAGCCATAGTGAGTGATACTATGGATAGGTTAGGATCAACAATAGATGGTAGCTCGATTGGAGGTTGAGGAGGTATCCATGATAGATGTGGATATGGTTGGTGCTGAAAGTGAGGGTGAGGATGTGGTTATTGCTGAGCCATAATGTCCATTATAGATTATCCCATGAACACAAAGGAGATATAAATGTCATCGAATGGTATAAAGGACATAGGAGGTAATAGTTACACAAGGAGACCCTCTGACATAGGCTAAAAAAGTTGGGCTATAGAGAGATAGATTCAAAGAGGACTTCAACATGCATGGTTTATTACTCCAAGTTTAGTATATACTTAGAGGCAAACTATAATATAGGTGTTAGGTGTTCATGTTGATGGGGAGATAGTGGTTGGTAACATTAGTGTTGGTAAGTAATGGTTTGTGTTCTGAGTATTGGATAGATCACTAGATGTTTAGTTGTATATTTTATTTATGTAGATAAATGATTTATATATTTGGATGTATATGTGAGATATAATATACACTTAGTTTTTGTTTTGTATATGCTACTAAGGAAGAGTTCATATGGGGTGTAGTAGTTCAAGCCATAAACCATGATATTTTATATGGAGTGATATTACTTTACAATACTACTACCATGGAAGATCCTATTATACCATCTTCCCCAGTGTATTCTAGTTGGTTTTACTTAGTTATAAACGCATCCCATGAGTTACATGCATGAGGGAATGGGATAAATCTACCCCATAGAGTTGGATATGGAAAGTCATGATCTTAGTAAGCAGTATCCCAAGAGTGACCTGTTCATATGACCACTATTTTAAAACTTGGACATGTACAGGTCTAGGTGGAAAATTTATAGGGATAGGTTGATGGTCTCATATCTTGGACTACCTCATTATAATGAACTATTTAGAGGGGTTAATTATAGGCATATATGGGTAGTGTGGCTCGACCACTAGATCAAGAATACTTGGATGATGTCCCTTTCAAAGAATTATCTATTAAAAATAGAAAATGGTTATCAAAGCCTAAAAAATATAGAAGTGGGTAGGAACCATGTTAATGAAAATAGTTCCTAAATCCTATCTATTACCTACATCTACATCATAAAAACCAAAATATATGTCCCATAGTCTTCAATAATATCCTAATAGAGATTCATTAGTTATAAGTCTACCTAAAAGCATGTGTAGTATTATAATAAATACTTTTGATTTAAATCCCTTTATTCATGTAAAGGATATTAATCATGTGTCTAAACATATCAATACGACGTTGAATATCTTTCAGTATTTTTTAAATCCAAGAGGATCAAAATCTTATGAATGCAGACATTTAGGAATAACTTATTATAAAGGAGGAAGATGGATGAAAAAGATGGCATTCAATACATCCACCTAGGATACTGATCAGTCTACAACTAGAGCTGATTTATCCTTTTTGCTTGAGTATTCTGCTAATTTTATTGATAATCAGAAACATGAGGTTAAAAAATTGAATTATATCAACTTTTAGACTCAATACGTTAAAGCTAATATGGATGTCTAGTCCAATAAGTTAGATATAATTATTAATAAATTATGAAAATTTGAAAGAATTAATAAATTTTTAGACCAAGCAAAAGGATAAAGCTAAAAATAAAAATGAGGTTGAAATAAAACAAATAAAACAAGTAGAAAGACTATATCCCTCCTAGTTATACACCAATAGTCTTTCCTAATGACTTTCATAAAATAAGTTTAGTTCAAGATGTGCAGAAAAAGTATGATAAAGATAAGAAGAAAGTAAAAAAGGCTATTGAGGGAATATTACCTAAAATTGTATCTCTGGAAGAATAATGAAAGTTGTTAAAAGGAGAAGAAGACGAAGAAGAAAAAGATAAAAGATAAGCTAAAGAAGGATCTTTTGTAATAAGTATGATTCAAATAAAAAAAATAGTTCTTGAAGATTCTGGAGTAACTCCTATAGTAAATAATATACATAATTATGGTTCATTTGATTTGCACTTACTTAACATTGATGGAAATACAAATCATAAAGAGGCCATTGTTCTTTGGATTACCCATTTTCTAACACTCCAGAAAGCCAATAAATGGAATGTTGTAGTTCTTGTAGATATAACTACTAGAAATTTAGATAGAATGACTTTTTATTGGTGGGCACATTATTCTAAAGATTCAAAAGAAGATATAATTAAATATGGCCTAAAAGCATTGCTTAATTCTTTATTAATGGTTTTTTCCTATATTTTACTTAGAAAAAGAAAGGAAGACCAATTCTTACTTGACAAAATGAATCTTTGTGATTTGTTTCAATTTGAAAAATTCTCTATGGAATATCAAAGTAAGTCTATGTTATAAACCTTGAAATAAATGATTTTGTAAAGATTCAATATTTATCTACATTACCCAAGGGTATTGGTTAGTTAGTCTTTGATAAACTAGCTATTCTTGGTAAAGATATTATAGATGTGTATTTTGTTGATTTGATTGAATCTGCATGAGTTAAAATTAGAAAAAAATATTTGTGTGCAACTGTCCAAAATGCACTACCAAAAATTTCTTCTAAATAATGTGATAAAGTTGATGGATTAGAACAATATGGTTTGTTTAAACAAAAGTACAACCATAAGAAAAATAAATATAAGTTTAGACAAGCAAAACCAAAAAGATTCAATCCATTTAGTTTCTTTTGAATAAGAACTAGTAGAAGACCAAAATGAGATTTAAAAAATGTATGTTGTTATGCTTCTTAAAAGATAGGACATTATGCTCATTTTTGTCCTTCTAAGGCTCCACACCAAGTCAAATATTTGTTTTTTTATCCCAATATTTTTGAATATTGGGAAATGATTGAATCTGAACAAGATTTTTGTGAATGTATTGAACAAGGAATTGAAATTTTTATTGTTGAATAAATATATGAGGGATCAAATCATTCTAAAGAAGAATCTAAAGAATTTGAATAGTTTGTATATTTCCAAGCATCTACAAATATGTTTCATGGTGATTTATATATGATTCAAAAAGATTATTTGAAGTTTGTCTTAGTGATTGTGAAACATATCCTAATATGCTAGAATTAGAATATACCACATCACCATATGAGCATGAAGAATAGTCTGAGTCAGAGAAATAATCAAAGCATACTAAAGAAAGCACACAATAATCAATTGAAGAATAAAAATGGAAACCATAAAAATGTCTATTTATAATCCTCTAAAATATCCAAATTCTCTTATACCTTATAAAAATGTTGTATAAATACCAAATCTATTTAATTCTCAAACTACCCAGTTGTCTAATATTGCTAGTGAATTTGATCAACAACAGATTAAGTCCATAATGAAAGCCCATGCATCTATCTATATTCCAATTTGCATTGTTGTAGATAATAAATATAATTTATAAAATTTTATTCCTTTGTACATACTAGTGTTAGTCTTATTTTTTCTCATCCAAAAGTCTATAAGGATTGGGTATGTTATCCTAATCATTTGACTACTAACACCATAAATGGAATCTGAACACTGTAATACTTTATAACTAATGTTCCTAGGTAAATTGGTACTAAAAATTTCCATACTTAATTTTCCCATATAGATGATAGAAAATATGATATTGGTTTAAGAGGTACATTTATGGATTCCTTAAGACCATATATTATGTCAGATAATTATATATTTTTAAATGTACCTAGTCATAAGTGTTTAGTATTGTATCTACAAAAATGAATTTTGAAATAAAATCTCAAGGTTCAATTGAAAGAGCCAACCCTTGGATAAATTTTATCCCAATAAAATAAATTATATAAGGTTAAAGATACAAGACAAATTTTGAAAACTTTAAATTTTAAAGTTCCTTATCGGTTAAAGGAACAGATAGTCAAGATATAGAAGCAAATTGATGCATGTTGTATTGAAAATTCATTAGAAAAATGGGATAAATATTCACCAGAAGAAATAATACCTAAAATTCATGATCACTCCAATACAAGTTCAAAAAATAGTTCTAAATAAATAAGATGATGAAGAAGTCAGAATCTAAGTCTAAGAGCTTTTAAAAACAGGTTTAATTGGACCTTCATCTTCTCAGTATTCATCTACCTATTTTATAGTCATAAATCACTCTAAGATTAAAATAAGAAAGGCAAGAATGGTTATCAATTATATTCCTCTAAATTTTATAACCATAGATATTAAGTTGTCATTACGTGATAAATAACAACTCGTTCAAAGAGTTGCTCAAGGAAAAAAACTTTTCTAAGTTTGACTATAAATCTGGATATCATCAAGTTTACATTAAAGAAAGCAATATGTCAAAAATAGTTTCTCTACACCTATTGGTTTGTTTACATGGATTGTGATTATATTTGGTTAAAAAAATGCACTGGCTCAATTCCAATAAAGAATGGATAAAATATTCAGCCCTTATTATCATTTTATTACGAATTACATCGATGATTTTCTATTTTTTAGAAACATATGAAGAACACTGCTCTCATTTACAAACATTTGTAGAATTAGTTGAAAGGCATGGAATAAGTTTATCCAGTGATCCCAAAAAGAAAAAATTATTTTAAACAAAAATTGATTTTTTTGGAATTTTTATTAAAGGTAAAATCTAGATGTAGAAACATGTTTGTGAAAAAAATCAATATTTTCTTGATAAATTAAAAGATTTAGATCAATGTCAGAAATTTTGTGGTTATTTGAACTATGTGAACAAATTCATTAAAAAACTATATACTAAAACCAAGCCAATAAAGATTATTATGAAATCCAAGCCCTTTAAATGGTCTAAGAAATATATAATAATAGTTCAGGTGCTAAAAATAATTGTTTACATTTGCCTGCATTAAAACCATGTTTAATTAGTCCTTTTATGTTGCAAACTGATGCATCTAAAGAAACATGGGAAGTAATATTGATTGTAAAAAAATGATTCAAAAAAATTATCCATGTATAATTCCATTCAATTTCAAAATCATGAGCTGAATTTTGGCCAATTGAAAAAGAAATTCTAGCCATTGTGAAAAGTGTAGAAAAATGGAAAAATATTTTGCTTTCAAAATAGTTTGTGATCAGAATTAACATTAAAAAATTTAAATGATTCATATTTAAACCATTAAATTCATAAATTTAATGTGGTCAATATGCCTGGTGGCAATAAGTATTATCTTAATACAGGTTTGAAGTTAAATATATTCTATGAAAATAAAATTGTTTGCCTGATGTATTAACCAAGGAAATGGAAATTTTGAATATGATGCAAGGAGAATATTCAAATGATTAGTTACATGGAAGATGTTCAGAAATTTATAGTCATCATTGAGTAAGACCATGGGAACAATGACCAAGAGATCCAAATCATGTCAGTTTTACATTAATCATAACATCATTACCTCAAGTCAAGACACCAAAAATCAATCCTAACATCTGGAGCAATTTTCCTTAGAATATTATTGATCTATTAATATTATCATGGTATGATAATCTTTATATTGAAGAATTTAAAAAATATATATATGAAGGAAATACCAAACAAATGTATAATCATTGGAATTGGTATATTCAATAAAAGTTGTACATAGAAGAAGTTCCACTATCTATTGAAACTCATGGTCATAATTTAATAAATGTATATATTTGCAAATTTAATATTATAAATTGGTATATTAATGATATGTGGGTCTACTAAAATTGATCAGAATTAGGGTGGTTAACAAATCATATTTGCCTAGATTTCATTTTGAACAACATACCGGTGAATTTGGAGCAATATTGGATGAAGAAATATGGCAATTCTTCAAAAAGATACATAACAGGTTTGATAAACTAATCCTAAAACATATGTCTAATTATCTTGAAGACCCTAATTTTTATATGTCACCATGCATAGATTGGTTCAACTATGCTATAAAGTTGGATTGGAAATCTTTTATCAAAATCTAGGATCAAAGAATAGTAATCTAGCCTACTGATATTTTTGGCTTTAATAGTTTTGACAATGTAATCAATGGCATCATCATACACTACCATAGATGCCTATCACTTAATTTCATTGATATCCCTCCATCAAATGATTCAAAATATGACAAGGATTATACTGTCGAAGAATTGATACCAAATATTGTTGACCATGTCATATAGTCAAATTTTGAAGATAAGAGAATCTCTTTTTATCATGTATAGTCACTTCACAATGCACTAAGGTAAAACATGTAGACATTTATAGATTTAGCATCTATAATTCTACTATTAAAACCCATGCTCATAATAGTGATATTTTATGTATTACTTTATGTTATGTTTATCCATCAGTTTCTCATAGTGGGAATCTACTTACTAGATTTTACTATTATATGTTGTGTTGTCCTTCTAGAAAATTCACTCTGATGATATAAATAAAGGTTTATCCCTCACTTTTAAATCATCTAATACCATTTAAGTTTCTATTTGTAACCTTAGTTGGTTAATATTTAACATGGTATCCATTCCATCACCATTCTAAGGACTATTTTATTTACTAAATCTATTAAAGCTAGAGAGCTGATTCTAAATCATGTGAATAAAATATCTATTTTCATCTTGTGGTTATTCCATGTGAATACTATAAGAATGTTTCTCTACATGAAAATCCCAATCTAGTATTAGAGCCTAGGAGTTTGTAGACTATTTTATGGTCACCATGATAAAAGCATGAAAAATCTATTATGCCAAGCAGCAGTTGTAGTTATTGAGTACCATGAAGTGTAAATCTAACTTTTCTATCTGGAAGTGCCATTATGGAGTAAAGAATGATGATGTCAAAATTTGGAAGAATTGAACATGATACATCAGGTAATGTTCATAATTTACATGAACTTATAATGGAAAAGACATCTTTAGTTGATAAAGAAGGAAATTTTGAGTATCTTGATATAAAAATTGAAGATTTATATAATGAATCATGATTCTCTACAAAACTCTATACTATTAAAAAATTTGAAGAAAATCTTATGGTATTTGATATGGGGATTTGTCTTATTTTTATTCCATATATTATAAAATAACAAGTCAAGAAGTGGAATGATGAAGGTTATTTTCATGCTCATTTTTAAGAATTTGATTTAGTAGTTAATCCACATTTCAATTATGATATAGGAGCTCAATTTTTGGTAAATATGCTTGATTTCCATCATACCACTTGTGAAAAACCTAAAATAACTTAGTTTAAAGGCTATCTGTATAATGATGTTATTTATTTTGTCTATCCTAATGTCACTCTATATTTAGAAAAATGTCATGTTACCAATGCTTTTATGTTGTGTATACAGTTTAAAGGAATTGATTTTTTGCCTAGTTTAGTTTATTGTATGATAGGTAGTCATTATATTTTCCAACTGATAGATTCTATTTATGTCCCATTTAATCTACCTCAAGGAGTGTCCTATCTTAAAGGGTTAAAATGTTTAATATCTAATGGTCAATAGATATATTATGGTTATTTTCTGCTAGTATTTCCTGATATACAAGAATACTTAGATGACATACTTTTCAGATAATTATCTATTAAAAATAAAAAATGGTCATTAATGCCTATAAAAACAAAGAAGTGAGTAAGAACTATGTCCATGAAAATTGTTCTTGAATCCTATGTATTACCTACATCTACATCATAAAAATTGGAATCTATGTCCCATAGTCTTCAACAATCTCCTAATAGAGATTCATATTTTGTAAGTCTACCTCAAAGCATGTCTAGTATTATAATAAATACTTTTGATCCAAATCCCTTTATTCATGTAAAGGATATTAGTCTTTTGTTTGAACATCTCAAACCAACATTGAACATCTTTTATTTTGCTACTAAGATAAGAGGATCAATATCTTTTGAATGAAGAGATCTAGGAAGAACTTATTGTACAGGAGGAAGATGGCGAAAAAATTGGCATTTAGTACATTTACCCATGATATTGATTAGCTTACAACTAGAGTTGATTTATGCTTTTTTCTTGAGCATTCTACTAATTTTATTAATAATCAAAAGGATGAGTTTACATAATTTAATTATATTAACTATTGAACTCAATATGTTAAAGCTAATATGGATGTCTAGTCCAACAAGTTAGATAAAATTATTAATGAATTAAAATAAATTGATGAAATTTTGAAAGAATTGGGAAAGTTTCAAACTGATCAAAAGGATAAAGCTAAAAATAAAGGAAGGTTGCATTTTAACAAATAAAATAAGTAGAAAGAATTTCATCCCATATCCCTCATACTTCTACACTAATATTCTTGCCTGATGACTTTCATAAAATAAGATTAGCTCAAGATATACAAAAAAAAGTATGATAAAGATAAGACAAAAGGAGAAAAGACTATTTACGGAATATTACCAAAAAATCTATCTCTAAAATAACAAAAAAGGTTGTTAAAATAAGGATAAGAATAAGAAGACAAAAGAGGTGTAGACACTAGAAAACCACACAAAATGGTTCTAGATGTAAAAAAGCCTTTTGACCACCCAACCTCTCCTGACCATAAACACAAGTCAAAAAACCCATTACCTAACCCACCAAGCCCTAAGTAAATTTAGATGCCTATAAAATTAACTCACTTACTTTCCCTTTTACCCCATTTCTTTTAACCTTTGACTTTCGATGGTCACTTTGACTACCGATGATCACCCTGATCATCGACCATCAGGTCTTCCCCATATAAATAAAGACAACTCAAGCTATGTGCAAGATATCACATCAAAATTTAATATGGATAACAAGATAACACATCACAAACACCAACCAAACCTCCTATGGAACCTTCTACCTCCATCTTTCTTTGCCTATAAAAGGAGGGGAGCAAGAGGTGAAAAAGGATCCAAGCATCTAGGCATTTTAGCAATCAAGTAATCAAGCTATCAACCAATAGTTACTAGGAGATTCTTCATGAAGAATTTCTTTTCAATTCTTCATTTCAACCAACCAACTATCAAAATAGATACCTATCACTCTACCAAAATGCATTGCAACCATAAGTACCATTATTCTACCAAAATTGCTTCTCAACCCATCTTCAACAATCAGGCAACGAGCTAAGTAAATTTCTTGTTTCAAGTTTTTATTATTTAGTTTTTGACATCTTTACCTAAATTACACCCTTATTATTACCTTCTAACCCTCTGACCCCAAAAATGCCTTTAGTATCCTATTATATCCATTGTAAAACCCTTTTTTGAACACTCTCAGAATCCATAGTAATTGTCAATGACCACCCTGACTATCGATGGCCACTATGATAGGAAATAACACCAAACTATTTCCACCTACTTACCCTTAATAAAATTCTACTGTGTGCCTCTCTTCTTATTCATAGAGTCCCTACCCATTTTATGAACCCATCCTAACCTATTTAGCATTAGTATTGACCTGTTTATTGTTATAATTAGTTTATTTCTTTTATCAAGCATTTATTTCTTCTTGCATTCCCTTTCAATATTTTCCATCAATTGATGCAATTGCTTCATCTTTATTTCCTTAAACTTAAATATTTTAAAATTGTGGATTGATAGCCTTCTAGTAAGCTCACGCTTCTTAGATCTAACTCATGCTCGGCAATCCACCTTGTTATCCATGTAGCAACCCCTTTGTTCTAGTATTTTATTATCTACAAGTCATTCTTCCCATGACAAAGAGGAGATCTTCATAATCATCTAGATCATGCACACACAAATAAATAGGTTCTTCTACCATACTCGTATCTAGTTTCTTACTTCCTTCTTTCCAAAAAACAAACTAAAATTAAGATAAACATTCTGGCACACTCGGTGGGTCCTAGTAGCATCTAGGTGCCATTTTATCCCTTAATCTATGCTCATATAAATAAATCCAAATTTATTTTGGGTCTAAAATAAACCTTTCATATATTGATTGCTTGCATGTTTAGCTCACTTAGTTAAAATTAAAGGCTAAGTAAATCAATCATAGTTTCACATTTGTTATCACACACCATACCAAACCACTTAAATCAATCAAAACATCATAACAATTGACATAAGGCTTGACTAGGGTTTATTCTCCTACTGGTTTACCTTCACCCTTTGGCTATCTTACTTGGAGGTCATTACCAAGAAGAGAAACCAAAAATCATCTCTCTAGTTGAGTCTAAACTCTGGAAATCAGTATATATTGGCTAAAGACTTGACACCCTTATCACTATGATGTATGGAGGGGGTAAGCCCCAATACCAAGCCACATATTGATTTCCACCATAGATCCTTTTGAGAACCTTAAACACTTGAAACAAACCATAGACGTCTTTTCTAGTACTTGTTCTACAAACCAAGTTCTTCTTCATGCTTTCCAACTATGGAATTAGACAAAAGTCAGATAAAAGGTACCCTAAGTTTTTAAATGCACTCTAGTGTATGTTTTATATTACCTTGAGATATTTTATTTATGTTTGAGTTATTAACTTTCCTTTATTCCTTTTTATTCCTCACATGGTCTTTACTAGATAATAGTTGAGGAAGCAAACCAACGAGGAGCCACCTTCCTCTTATTCTTCCTCTATAGAGTATACCTTTGATGTTGAGGGCTATCCCCATCCTTCTACCCCCATACCATGCCTTGAATAGCTATCCAAGGTGATGTATATTTCACCATTTTCCTTGATAACAATCATATGGCCCTCTAACATTACCTCAACACCCTATCTTATTGTACCCTTGCTTCAGTTCCTACTAGTGATCCACCTTATGGGATGCCTCCATATCTTATGGGAGACACCTTTCTTACTGTTACCTCTACCCAACCTATGACCACTCAAGAATCTTCCTCCACAAATAAACCATCTATTACCTCCACCCAAACTCAATCAAACAACCCAACCAATAACCAAACACCCCCTACACCAATCAACAACCCCTCCAACATAAGGGAAACCTCACCTCTTGTTACCCATGCTTCACCCACCATAAGGATACCTTCTAACCATATTGCCACTATTCCCCTTATCACTACCAATCTCCACCCTAATTCAAAATGTGGTAATTTTTATACCTTATAAACTTCCACCTATCATTACCAGAGTTACCACTCACCCCAAACCAACTAACGCATCCATACCTCCATCCCAATCCATATCAATTCCCTAACGTACTAATCTGCTCATATCCCTAGGCTAACCCACATCAAATCCTTAATAAATACCTATGACACCCTACCTTCGCTATGTTCTTAATCCAGTGGGATACATAGCTCCATCTTCCATCCAACTTATTATGCCTATTAACCCATATGTGTCACCTTCTACACAACCTCTTGTGCCCATTAACCCTTATGTGGCATAATCCCAACCCTCAATAACCACATACCAACATGTGGAATCTTCTCAACCTTCTACCAATTATCCATATATTGCATCCACCCAACCCTAGCAAAACATACCATACAATCATGGAACTCCCTAGCCCTAAATAGATTTGGTCAAAATGTTGATGGACAAAATGACCAAGCTAGAGTCATCTATCTCTAGGGATCACAACCTCTTATCTTATGACCAAATCTATAATCAACCTATTCACCCATTCATCCCTAGCTAACCTTATCCTACTCAATGGGAACTACCCAAATTTTATAAATTCCAAAGTAAGGAGGACCCCCAACAACACCTAAGAGTGTTTCAACATTCTTGCTACTTGATTTCCTACAATGATGTTCTCCTCCTTTGCACCTTTCCTATGTGTTTATTTGGACCATCATTTGATTTGTATAATTTTATAACTAAACACTCTATTTTTTCCTTTTCCCAACTCACCCAAACCTTTTTAGACCACTTTTTGATCAATATATCTAAGAAGGTCTCCATCACGGACCTCTACTCCATCAAAAAATTTGATGATGAATCAATTGCCAATTTCATAGCTCAATGGAGAGGTCTTATCAATCATATCTCTTTGTCTTTATCTCAACCCAAGTTGATTGAAATTTTCTCTCAAGCTTGTGTCAAACACATAGCCCCCACTCTACAGGTTCAAACCTTCAGAACTTTTGACAAGGATTTCACCATGGCACACAAACTAGAAATTGGAGCCATCAATGAGGGGAAGTTAAAACTAAGAAATAAAAACTCTAGCTTCAAATCCAATGACCCTTCCTCATCAAAAACCACCAACCAATATAACCATCCCAATACCAAACCAAAGGTAGCCATGAGCATGGTTGTCCTTAAAACTACTCCACCTTTGATTATCAACCAACCCAACCAAACCAACTCCTCTAACTCCTCCAATCAACAAACTTAAAATCAAAATCAAGATACCCCAAAACAATACACTCCACTAAGGGACTCATATGCTTCAATTTTCTACAATTTTCTTGTATCTAACATCATACAGCTTTCTTCATCTAACCTCCTCAAAAATTCAATGATTTTTACCCTATACTTGATTGGTATAATGAGAATGATCTATGTATTTTCCATTGTGTCATTGGACATGACATTAGTAGGTATAACGCCTTAAAACCATTATTCAAAACTTGATTGATAAAGGATAAATTGCATTGGGTAATCCCAATGAACCATCAAATTAGTTACTCAACATCTTTTGATAAAATTTTCCCAATCATGCCCCTTCTACTCACCATGATGATAACAAACTGGAATCATCTCACACTCATGAGGTCCATATGGTTAATGTAACTATCAATGATCCTATAATTGAGGAAAACACCACCTCAACCACCTCTCCTTCCACTCCACTTGTGAAAGTGATAGAATCACCTCCTATTCCTTTGGATACCCAAACTAAGGAAGCAACTATCCCCTTTCATTCACTTGATGAGGCAATAAACTTACCTTCTTCCCCTATCATGTAATTACCCACTATCTCTTTGGAAACCATTCCAAAATAAGAGTTACCCTATCTAATCCTTCAATAGTGGAAACATCCACCCAAATATTGCAAAATTTCATCAAAGACAAGGGTGAAGAAACCATTCTCTTACCTTAAGCTATGGGCCTAATCTTTGAACATTATGCCCATAGAACCATACCAATTTATAAACCCTTCTCTAGAGTGGTCCAAAACCTCAAATTATCTTCTCAACTAGATACAAATCAAGCCACCTTTTGGCACCATCTTGGGTTACCCTATCAAAACAAGTAGGAACATTCAACCTCACCTTCATCCACCCCATTTCTAATCACACCTAACCTTACACCCATAATCAACCCAACCTCCTCATCAAAAACCTTTTCTTCCAAAACTATGGAAGAACCATCCAAACCATCACCATCCAAAATTATCAAATCACCTTACACCTCTCTTATCAAACCTATCAAGAACCTAGGGATGATTCCTACTTCTAGACTTATCCACCCATCTTTGAAGTTAGCCTTAACCCCATCTAGTCCACCAAAGAATACCTTAACCAAACCAGCCAAGAAGGTGGTTGAGCCACCCAAAATCTCACCTAAAACTAGAATCATGTCATCCACTTCCCTCTTACATTCCATATTAGGACCTTATTCTTCTTCCATCCTAGGAGCTCATCCTTCTATCAAGAAGGCCAACCCTCCCAAAAATACCCAAACTAAACTTCCTCTTTTTATTTTACCTTTACCTACACCGTCTAAAATATCAAACTCTCTATCATCCTTAACCAAACTATCTACCTCTACTTACCCACCTATTTCCAAACCTTCATCATCTCAATCACCCACCTCCAAATATTTTACCTTTAAACCTTCCACCTTAAAACCATCTAACACCAACCAAACCCACCTACCAAAACCATTTTACTCCCCATAACTTATGTAGTGAAGTCTACTTCTAAGAAGGTTCCCACCTTGAAAACTAAAATCACATCACCCTCAACACCTTTGCTCAAATCTTGTTCAAACATTTTGCAAAGGTTGTTAAAAAATTATTCCCTAAATGTACCACCTATTAAACCCTTTGACCCTTCAAGTCCTAAACCATCTTGGTTCAATAATAGTTTAATCTACTCATATTATGTCAGGGGATCTGTAGCTCTACCAATTAGAGCACAATTGATTACTATCTCATATGCAATTAAACATGGAATTATACCAGAATGATAAAGTAGCTAGAAACTTGAGACAGCAAAGAATTTGAGAGACAATACACACTCTTTGTATTAGATATTACTAGAAGAAAATACAATAAGGAAGATGCCACTTCTTCCTCCACCTCAAAGGCTTGCCACACCTCAAGACCTTCTTCCCTCTCTCACTTGCTCAACACAACAACTCTAAAGCCTGAGTTGTTATCCCTCCTTGAATGCTTCAGCTGATCTCCTTGACCTTACACCTATAGATCTCCTTGACCTTGCTAGCTTCAATGCTTTTTACTTGCCTTAGAATTATTTTTACAATACATGCCTTATGGGTCTATAAATAAGATCCCATGCTTACAAAAATAGAATTCTAACTACTAAAATTAGACACACAGCTCGCGACTTAAATTAGCCCCTTAGCATGCAAACACTCGGTTCAACTAACTGACTGTTCGTCAACAGCAGTTTTGAAAATACACAGGCGACCGACACTGGTCCCTACTGGTCTGGTGCTGCCGACGTCGGTCAACTTCTTGCCGTCACCGGTCTCCTTCTCCACTGCACTTGACCGACGTTGGTCATACTGCCGATGCCAGTGGCTCTAGTTCTTTAGCATCCTTCCTTCTAGTGTCTGCATACAGTTGAATCTTTTAGCTCCACACCACAACAATCTCCCACTTGGAGATAAACAGCTGCAACTTATACCTGTACTTGTACACCATCTATTTTGTTCCTTAGGCTCTGTATCCCTCTTCAATGTCACTCGTAAAGATCAACCACCATGCAAACCTGTGATGCAATCCCTGTATCTTATGCCACAAGAATTTTGCTGCTCCCAAATTCTCCATGACATACTTCTGAACCAACTCTACCCTTAGCTCAGAAAACTCCCTGTATATGAAACCCTGCAACAAGTAACACAATACAGTAACAGGATAATGTAGCTAATATTATCCAACCTGGTAAAGATAAAATACAATGGTGAAACCTCCATTATTCTGCAGCGTAATCAAGACCATATACCATAGCCTTCTGTCTCATGTATCCATCCATTCTCTTCTCTAAAATGAGAATCCATCCCTCTATCCAGTGCTTCCTTCCAGCTGACAACACTACCAACAAATACCTGTTTGGTTCTCCAAGGGCTCACACTCCTCATCCATGCCAAGTTCCCACTGTTTCTGGATTCTACTTGCATTGCTTCTTCCATCTTCCTAGTTCGTGACTATCAGTAAGCAATATAAAGAAGGTGAACAACGAATATGAGGTTCACATACCTTTCCTAACCTCCACATGGGTATTTGAGACTTAGTAATTCACCCAACATCTGTTTCAGTGACCAATCTAGGCCATCTCTCAGTCTGCTTCTGACTTATGTCAGTTCCCTGTACTGATCTTGACTACCAACGTCGTTTCCCTGGCTGATGCCGGTGTCCCTCCTATCGACGTCGATCCTCATGACCAACGTCAGACTTCTCCTGTCTGACCTACCGACCCTACTGGTCTACACATGACCGATGTTGGGATCTAGATGACTGACGTCGATGCCAAGCTACCGACATCGATGTCTGTGTGTTCCTGTAAGTGATGAAATTTTCATCTGCGAGCTCTTCTTGGATCAAACCTCTGTCCATGCTGCCCTGCTCAGACTTATTCAGCCCCTGTGACTGATCTCTGTCCTTCATCTCCTCCATAAACACCAAGGCTTCTTTGTTCCTATCAAAAGCATCAAATTTCCTCTTTCTACAATGAACTGTATCTATGCTTTCCAAATTTGAACGCATACCTTTTGAATCAAGAACTTCCATTCCCTTCCTATTCTTGTGACCAAGCCTATTAGGCCACATCTTTGAATCTACACCAGAAGTGGAATCAGTAATACAAGTAGACAAATAAAGAGTATCTACTTTCTTACCTCTTGCTAGAACAAGTGCTCCCTTGGTAACCTTCCAAGAATATGTTGTGAGGGTTATTGTGCATCCCTCATCTCCCAACCTTCCTACAGAAATTAGACTCTACTTCAAAATCAGAACATGCATGACCTCTTTCAACACCCACGTGTTGTCAATCTACAATCTCAGTTGTACTTTCCCTTTGCCAACTATCTGACAAGGTGTACCATCCCCTAAATAAAGAACTCCAAAGTCTCCCTGTTCATACTCGTAGAACAAATCTCTGTTTGGGGATGCATGAAAAGATGAACCAAAATCTAAAATCCATGATCCTACCTGACTATCTGAAGAAAGTATGAGAGCATCCTGCATCACAATATTTGCATCCTTTGCTTCTCCCATACCTGCATGTTGATTATCTTTATCTCTCAACCAACACTCCTTCTTTGTATGTCCTTTCTTTCCACAAAACCAGCAGGTAATACCTTTGGACTCGAATCTCCTTCCCAACCTTGATTTCCCTTACTCAACCTTCTCCCTTTGCCTCTCCCTGCTTTTTGCACTTAGAGCATTCCCTGATGATTCACCTGTGCTTCTCTTGCGTATTTCTTCATTCAAGATCACACTCACAACATCATCAACTTTTAAGATTTTAGAAGCAGATGCAGAATTACTTATTGCCATAACCATATCGTCCCAACTTTCAGGCAAAGAACATAAAATCAAGAGAGCCTTTACCTCATCATCAAAAACAATATTGACTGAAGCTAGTTGGTTTACCAAACCATGGAAATCACTGAGATGAGTATTTACTGATCCACCTTCCTACATTTGCAAAGTAAATAGCTGCTTCATAAGATATACCTTATTAGAAGCTGAGGGCTTTTCATATAAATTTGCCAAGGACTTTATCAACTCTTCCATTGTCTTGCACTGTGATAAGCTGGAAATCCAAGATGATGCAAGGCTCAACCTTATGGAACCGAGAGCCTTTCGATCAAGAACGTTCCATTCTTCATCCTTCATATCTGTGGGTTTGCATGCAACCCCACCCAATGGTAAGTACAGATCCTTTTGATACAGATAGTCCTCAATTTGCATCCTCCAGTGTTGATAATTCTTTCTGTTAAACTTCTCCATTCGTAACCTGCTTTCTTCTGCCATTGCTAAACTCCCACTCAATTAGAAAACCCTGTGAATGACCTGTAATCAAAAACAATACCCTACTTCCTGTAAACCATAGCTCTGATACCACTTGTCAGTAGATCTGTAGCTCTACCAATTAGAGCACAATTGATTACTATCTTATATGCAATTAAACATGGAATTATACCAGAATGATAAAGTAGCTAGAAACTTGAGACAGCAAAGAATTTGAGAGACAATACACACTCTTTATATTAGATATTACTAGAAGAAAATACAATAAGGAAGATGCCACTTCTTCCTCCACCTCAAAGGCTTGCCACACCTCAAGACCTTCTTCCCTCTCTCACTTGCTCAACACAACAACTCTAAAGCCTGAGTTGCTATCCCTCCTTGAATGCTTCAGCTGATCTCCTTGACCTTACACCTGTAGATCTCCTTGACCTTGCTAGCTTCAATGCTTTTTACTTGCCTTAAAATTATTTTTACAATACATGCCTTATGGGTCTATAAATAAGATCCCATGCTTACAAAAATAGAATTCTAACTACTAAAATTAGACACACAGCTCACGACTTAAATTAGCCCCTTAGCATGCAAACACTCGGTTCAACTAATTGACTGTTCATCAACAGCAGTTCCAAAAATACACAGGTGACCGACGCCGGTCCCTGCTGGTCTGGTGCTGCCGACGTCGGCCGACTTCCTGTCATCGCCGGTCTCCTTCTCCACTGCACTTGACCGACGTCGATCATATTGCCAACGCTGGTGGCTCTGGTTCTTTAGCATCCTTCCTTCTAGTGTTTGCAAATAGTTGAAGCTTTTAGCTCCACACCATAACATATTATAGGACACCTAGACATGACATAGAGAATTACAAAGCTCTCCAAGCACATGTCCATAACTTATGGGATGAGGATGATATATTATCAAATGAACCTCTTTTAAGCCCATTATCAACCCAACCATAAACTAACATATCCAACACTTACTCTCGCACTCTCATCCAAAAGTGAGGAAGAACTAAAACAACCTTCTATCCCAACACCTCCCCTCATCCACACTATCTATATGGTCACCTGATCTTGGACCCAACAAAAGGATAAAGCAAAGGCCAAAGTGTCCATTCCATGGACATATCCTTCCACCCCTCAACCTTCTAACCAGACTCAATCAGCTTCACCTTCACCTTTACCAAAACCCAAAATATCCATTTTGGGTGCCCCTCCCTGCAACCCTTCTAAATCTATCTAGTGAGTAGTTCAAAAATAACTTCACTAGACACAGATGAAGATGAGCCTATACAAATTGATTAACACATTTCCCCATCATTTCCAAGCACTAATAGAGGCCCTGTAATCTATAGATCTCCTAATTTAAGACCCCCAACCTTTTGTCACCTTTGTTGGTGCTCTTCAACTCTTTACTCTTATCACTTTCAAGGATTTAGAGATACTCTCTATCCACCCTGAAGATCTAGATCCACCTCTCTTCATCATAATATACATCAATCAAAACCACATCAAAAGGGTGATGATTGATGGGGAATATAGTATTAATATTATCTCTTTTCATGCTTATGACCAACTCCAACTTCTAAATAATATCATGTCAATAACCATAGTGGTCCTCCATTCATTTAATGATACTATGGCTACAACCTTGGAAATAGTCATCCTCTACATCCGCTTGGGACCTCACATACTTCCATAGCTTTTATATGTCATATAATGTTAGATCTAATATATCATCTTACTTAGATGTCTTTGGATCTACTCCATGAGTTGTGTCCCACTTGCATTGCACTAATGTGTCAAGTTTGAACATGAGGGTAAGGTCATCACTATAAAAGCTGACCCTAGTCCTTTCACATCTTGAAACATAACACATTGACCTAATGGCATTATTCTTCCTCACTCATCCACCTCACCACCAACTAATAATAACTCCACCCCTACCATTGATGAAGATTCAACTAGTTTATCTATCTCTTCTTTTTAGATCCCTATAGAGGACCCCTTAAAACTTACATTCCAATGTCTCTCACTAGGAGACTACTACCTTTTGGCCTTGGATGCCTTCCCTACTACTCAAGAGAATGGGATTCTTGACCATAATCTTGGTTATGATCCCAATATCAAAACCATCATTTCTTTTGGGCTTCCCAACTGCTAAACCAATTTCATATATGGGGGACTTGATCATCCGCTTCTCACTTCCTCTACCACCTCTTCTACTTGACCATTTACCTCTAACTTTTCCTATTTGGATAAATTAGAATTTTCCAAATTATACCTTCATAAGTGTACCTAGAAGAGATTTAACCATGGTTGTTATGAATATGGACCCCATGAGTTACCTTAGATCAAAACCCAAAAACTTTATGAACTATTTGGCCTTGTGTTCCTCCCACTAGAAGAACCCACCGATTCACCCAAACCCATCACCACCATCCATGAGGACATTCCATCCTCACTAACCCTATCTCTTTCAAAGTTTGAGGATTTTGAAACCATCCCTTCTAAAAAAAATTTAGTCAATACCATTAGTTTGGGTCCCCTGACTTATCAAAAGGAGGGTCCAACTAAAACCTTTCCTCCGATTCATCTTAAAATGGTATAAAATGATTCTCCTATCATCCACACCATTCAACATCAAGATGATGATTCTATTCTCACCTATCTTGGTATAGGGGATTCTTGTATGAACAAATGCCTTCTTCCTAAAAACTACACCATTTTGAATGAATCCACTATTGATGTCAACTTGGGTACTTAGGATAACCCTCCCATTATAAATATTGGTCAATCCTTAGATTTTATAGAGAAATAGGATTGCCCTTCCTTGCTTCATGATGAAAGCATAAAATTTGCTTGGTCTTATCTATATATGCCTAAAATCAACCCTTCCATAGCTCTCCACAACATCATCATTCATGCCAATGTTAAGCTTGTTAGGCAAAATCTTTGCAGGATGCACCCTCGTATCACACTTCTAGTCAAGAAAGAGATTCAATACCTCTTGTCTATTGAATTCATCCAACCCATTGACCATCCTTGATGGGTTTTCAATATCATTCCCATTACCAAACCCATAGGGGGACTTCACTTCTACATTAACTATCATGACCTCAACCTTTCTTGTCTAAAGGATGACTTCTCTTTGCCTAGTATTGACCAACTTATTGATCTTATAGCCGATCATGAGATGTTGTCTCTCATGGATAGTTTCATGGGATATAATCAGATCTTGATTACCCCTAAGGATCATCATAAGACTTCCTTCATCACCCCATGGGGAACCTTCTACTATAAGGTCATATCATTTGGTCTTAAGAATGCTAGAGCAACCTACTAATGTACGATGACCTACATCTTCCAAACATCATAAAGATCATCTAGAAGTTTTAAAAATAATATTTTAATGCCTAATCCATTTTAATGTTTGACTCAACCCTAAAAATGTGTTTTTAGGGTTCTATCTTGAAAACTTTTTAGTTTTATCATCTCTCTTCGACGAATCAAAGTAGACCCTACCAAAGTCAGAGTAATCCTCAACATGCCACTTCTAACCCACCTTAAGAAACGTTGTAGCTTGTAGGGGAATCTCTAATCCATCTATCACTTCATCTCTTAGTTATCAAATAGGTATCAACCCTTTCGCTATCTTCTCAAGAAAGATACATATTTTAAGTGGACTAAGGACTACCAACAAGCCTTTGATTCACTTAAAAAGTACTTTCTTTCTCCACCCATTCTTATCCCTCATAAAGAGGACCAAACCTTCTACCTTTATATCTCCACCTCTGACTATTCTTTAGGGGTAATGCTTGCTCACCATGATGAAAATTATAAAGAGCAAGTTGTCTACTATATAACTCAAACACTTATAGAGTATGAGACATAGTACACCTATACCAAGAAGATTTTCCTCACCTTAGTATTTGTGGCTTACAAACTTCATCATTATATCCTGAATCAAAAAACCTATATTATCACTAGCACCAACCCACTCAAATGCATGCACTCTAAACCATACCAAAACCAATGTATGGCTAAGTGGCTCATGCTCCTAGCTAAGTTTGACCTTGAGTTCCTCCATCAGAAGTTGATTAAAGGGTAAGTCATTGCCGATCAATTGTCCAAATCTCCTTTTCCAAATAACCAATCACTTCCTCTTACATCTCCATATGAGTCCATCACAACTCTTTCTTAATAGGATGTCACCTATAAAATGACCATGTTTTTCAATGACTCTAAGTACTAGAATGGTGGGGGTGTAGACATTATTCTTGTTCCCCTCAATGGCAAACCTCTTTCTCTTTCTTTCAAGCTTGATTTTGAGTGTACAAATAATATTTTTGAGTATGAATCCCTCGTAATAGGTCTCCAAAATTCCCTAACCTTAGGAGTTAAGATGATCAATGTCTTTGGTGATTCTTAACTTATGGTCAAGTAGGTCAATGGATCTTACTAATGTAATAATGATGTCTTGCAATAGTAAAAATTCCTAGTAGATGTACTCTTAGCATCATTTGATCATTACCTTATCTAATTTATTCCATAATCTACTAAAAAATTCATGGATACAATGGATTCCCTTGCTTCCCAGATCCCCTTTACACCTTTTGATTCTAAGCTCATTATCACCATTCATCATTTTATCAAACCCTCTTATATCCAATCCAAACTCTCTACAATTTTTAGTGTGGAGGAATCTCCATCAGATATTTGGTACAAGTAAACCCTTGATTACCTCAACCTTAGCATCATTCCTCCAAACCTCTCTAGGAATGCCTGAAGAGCCTTTATTTAGAGTACCTCTTGTTACACCATACTAGGTTTAATCCTTTACAAACATGGTTTTGATGGCTTCCTTCTCTATTATCTATATAGCCATGAAGCTTCCCATGCTATCAAAGAAATGCATGATGGGATCTGTGGCAGACACTTTATTGGTTTAGTAGTCACTAAACATATCCTTTACCTTGGCTATTATTGGCCCACTCTTAACCAATATTAATGTGATTATGTGAAAAAGTGTGTTAAATATCAATAACATGCTAATTTAAATCACATATCAGCCTATGGCCTTCAAGTATCTAATGACCTTTGGCCTTTATCATAATGGGGACTGTATCTCATTTGGTAAATCAATTGTCACTCTTCACAATGGCACCACTCCATCATCACCACCATTGAGTATTTCACCAAGTGGGTGGAGACTATTCCTCTCATCTCAACTAAAGTTGACAAGATAGTTGACTTTATCAACCATCATATCATGTATAATTTTAGTGTTCCTCATAAGATCATCACTGATAATGGAAAATATTTCAAAAATAAACAATTCCAAGGTGTTTGTGATGCATTTGTCATCAATTTAAGCTTTTCCTTGCTTTATCATCCATAATAAAATGGATAGGTGTAAGCCTCTAGAAAAACTCTCAACAAAATGTTAACCAAAATGGTCAATGTTTCTAGTTGAGATTGGCACTTACACATCCCTTTCACTTTGTGGGCCTATCACACTAGCATTCAAACCTCAATGGGTGCTACCCCTTTTTCCTTGGTCTTTAGAACAGAGGTTGTCTTACCTCTTTAATTCCATATCCTCTCTCTTTGCATATCCTTAAAAGACATCATTTTTGAGATTAAATATCATCAAGAGCATTTATCATGACTTGAGATACTTGACAAGTGTGGCCTAGCAGCACTTAACCATCTTCATGTCTATCAAGAATGAGTCAAGCATGCTCATAACAAGCACATGAAAGAATGAGAATTCAACATCAGAGATCTCATCCTAAAGGAAAATCAACATGTGACCAATATGGAGAAAAGCAAGTGAGGCAATTTTTTTTCAATTAACTTGGGCCCTACATCATAACCCATAAGTATGGATCAAGATCTTATCATTTGTCCTCTCTTCAAGGAAAACTAGAACTTGGGCCTCTCAATGCTTCACAACTACATCCTTTATTTTTTTTAAATAAGGATAAAACTCACCTTTTATCTAACTTAATCTCATCCCTTAATTTATGGTATTTTCACCTTCCTCATACCTTCATTCTATCCTTTTGAGGGCAAACAATTACAACATAGAACCATGTGATTAACTGTCATAGTCATAGCCTAATCCTAAATATTGGTACCATGGTTATACCCATGGCATGCTTATCATGGATATTTTTTGTTCTTAATCAAATGGAATCCCATCATCATTGTCTTTCAAACCACCCCTTTTACCCACCATAAACCTTCTTATGATTTAGGTTTTACCCTCATGAATTTAAACATTTGAGCCTTTATAGACTTGTCCATGTCTAAACCTAACATAAAAATAATTTGGGATACCTAAATATCACTTGGGTTAAATACCTCTAGCATGTAGACTAATCCCTAGAAGGATAGCTACCCAAAACCTAAAATTTATTAAAAAGATAGACTGTTCCCTTGAAGGATAGTTGTCAAAATGAAGAAATCTAAACTTAGACCACTCCCTTGAAGGATGAATATGTCAAATTTGTCAAGATAATCATTTGAATCTTCTAGCATAGATTAACTTCACAAAATTATCAAAACCAAACAATAAGAAAACCCATATCAAAATCAAAATAAGTTATCCCAAGAAAGTTGTAATCAACTTTCATATATAGCATTAGTAGACTTCCCCCATCGATTAGTCTACACCTTGTATTAAAACATGGACTTATCTGTTATGGTTCTTAGGTCACCTATAAAAGGGGTAACCAACCCTCAAGAAGGTTTTTCTCTCCTTCATACCACTTATCACCTACCTCCCCTTTGTACTATCTACACATCAAGGGATTCATGAGCTTACTTAACATGATGTGATCAAGACACCTTTTTTCCAACCAATGCATGCTAATGCAAAGCATTCAAAACTCTTATTTTCCTTAAGCCAATCTAACTTCATTTTTATTTAGTCCTTACCAATAAAGAAGCATTATGACTTTTTATTATCCTCTCATAATTAGTTCATGTTTTCATTTAGATGTATGTCTCATGACTATCATCTCTTTTCCCCACCTCTAGTTTTGTTATCTTACTTTATGTGTTATCATCAACACCATAAGCATCCATAATCACATCACCATAACATAATCATAAATCACATCACATATCCATGATCATAACCATAATCAAAACAACATAACCATTTATAAAATAAAGAATCACGTCATCATAAATAACATAGCCATAACTTATCATAAACATGATCCATAATCATCACATACCTAAGCTAGTGAGTTTACATCTCATAAGCATAATGATAATAAACTATAAACATCAGAACCATGAATCATGAAATATAAAATCACATCTATATATCATCATCACATCATATACATCCTGTCTCATCAAAATGAAATAATACATGTAATAGTGTGCATCTCTCTCTCTCAAAACATATACATCTCATTACATCAGCTCATAGGTTGGTATCAAAATCATATACACCTATACATATCATATCATGACCAATTCCCCTAAGGCACTGCTATCATCTAATGTCTACCCTCTTGAGGTGCCTATCTAATTTGTTGTAGATGCAGCCCACTAACCTAGTTTTACCACACTGGAACCACCTATCAAGCTCTCTCTATACTCACCCCATCAGGGTTCCACTACGTAATGAATAAAGACTATCACCTCATAGTACAATAACTCATGTATAGTAGATATGTACCACTACATATCAATGGTCCCTATTAGACCTGCTACTATTCTTGTTGCTCCTCTCCTCTACCTTAGGGCACCTTGATCCTAAGTGACCTAGACTAGTGTAGCCCTTACTTGGTCCTTCTCACCTATCATAGTCAATAGTTGACCCTATAATGTAGTAACCTAGCCCTATAATTTAGCCAAATACCCTTGTAAAGTTATGACCTATACTTGTGAAGTGGATAACACCACTCCTACCTATCCATTAGGACCACCCCCTTATATTTATACCTATAGGCCCCCACTAGTTGGGTCCACACCCATAGGCTTCCTACCCCCATCATCCCATCTAAAATTAGTCATTGTATAAAGGGCCCAATACCACACTAGGTATCCATCAACAAAACCTTCATCATCAATATCTACTCTAGTAGGCATCTTCTCATGATCAAGAACCATCTCCATCAGCTATGGCTCTATAAGTAAAAACTTGGCATCCTCCCACCTATACCTTAGGAATGGACCTAAAATCCCTTGTATCAGACTAAATTGCCTATGAACCTTATCAAAAATGATGAGCTTGGTCTCACCCTCTCTCCTCCCAAAAATCCACCTGTAGCTTTGCATTGATGAAATGTGTTGAGTATAGTGGGCCCACCTCAAAAAGCCAACATACAACCTCCAAACCACATCTTTAACCACCAAGGCCTCTAATGCCCCTTTGAACCAATCAATTTCTCGTACACCTCCTCCAACTCCTATGAGCATGTAATTTCTCCTCCAGTACATAAAACACACCCTAAAGTCTATTTGGGTGTATCCTTCCCATGCTAATGGCATCAACCTTAGAACCTAGATGTGTTCATAGGCCCAATAATGTAGCATGAACCCCATATTAATGCCATACCTCCTATGTGCTTTAAACCCCCATATATCCCTATATATTTAAACCAACAAAAATAGGTATCCATCCAAAAACTAACCTAATAACATCTCCACTTAGACTCCAAATAATAGATATGAAAACCTACCACTAGTGAATTTGACACTACAAAACATGAGATTGCCATCATCATCATAGTCATCAGCCTTCAATCATCTCTAGATCTTTGATACAAAGGTTTTAGTTAAACCCATTAGTATGATACCTAGAAAATGTATAATCATCACCATATAGCTACTCCATAAGGTCATCCCTCTCATCTCTCTCAATGTGATATATCAGTTCCCCCTAAATTGGTAGTCATGTGATCTTATGTATATCCTCTAGTAAGATAGTCATCTCACCAGCTGGTAGGAGAAAGGTGTTTGTAACTAGATACCATCTCTTGATGATATCCATGATCATCGTTACATCATATGTCATGTGTTGGCAGTGCATCGTAAATCTAAAGCCCACCTCCCCCAGTACCCTAGTCACCATATGTTATCCCATGATGGATCTCTATAAAGATTTGAGGAACCCAATCCTGCATCTAGATATAATTTCATGCCTATAAAATTCAATATTTTAAACACACTTAGTTTTCTATAAACTACTTTTCCCATGGATAACATCCTTTCACCCCATTTTACCTACCTAGTTTCACCTATTTTCTTAATACAAACAACATCTACATATTTTATTTTAACCTACCATAAATCCAAGATACCCTTAGCATTCTAATACTAAATTTTTTTAAACTCACAAACTTCTTTCATCAAAAACACTTAGCCATTTGGTTGACTACTGATAGTCACTTTGATCATTGATGGTTGGGCCCCCATTTCACTGATGCCCATCAACCATTGATGGCCAGATATGACTAACGATGGTTGAGTATGACCATCGATAGTCACTATGTATGACCATTAATGAAAAATCCCCAACTCTTCCTACCCACAAACCCACCCAAAATTAATTTTAACCTAAAACAAACCTACCTAATATCTACCTTAACCTCCCTCAACCTAACCTACCCTTCAAAAACTACTTTTCCCTAAAAAATTAACCAAAACAACCTACAACCTAAAATACCTAGGTCAAACCCAAAACCCTCCCCAAACCAATCACAAATCAACAAAATTCAACTAACAATGCCAAAATCAACCTAATCTAAAAACTTAGTGTAGCCCCTACCTCATTCTTTGACCATCATCAAGGAGGAACCTTGGGTTTGACTACCTGACCATGACCTTATCTGCCCTACATCCTTGATCTACCTAAACACAAATATTATAATCAACCACTTAAAAAATACCTCATCAACACTCTCACATAAAATTCCAAAGTACAAGCACTCACAAGAGTCAAGAGTCAAAAATCAAATGACCAAAATCTTTTAACCTCTAGCCTTTTAGGGTTTTGTCCTTGACCATCAATAGTTAGGGTGACCATTAATAGTTAATTTTGGGACCCCTAACCACTAATGGTTAATATGTCACCTTTTTCAAAATTTTGGCATACTCACCTTAGTGCCCACCTTTTAAGACTACCTTCTCTACCTACCATACCAATCACATCCACCTTAGCATTATCCATTTTGGTGCAAACTATAACATATTTTGTGTCGACCTTGCCTTGGCCTTTTTTATTGCATCAATCAATATTGCCATGTTGACCATTTAAATTTTCACCAACTAGTGCACACTAGACCATTTTTTTTTAGCACTTCCTACCTTGGATACCTATGAAAACACCAACCTTGTTTAGGAGACTTGATAGGAATAACTTGATCAGTTATGCCTAATGTTGTGGCCTGGTTACCCCATCACCTATCTTTCTAAAACCAACCTTTCATTTTTACCAAATATGATAGCTTAGTCTATGCATGATCTTGGATATCATACTTAGTTATATTTTGTGCACATGTTTGTATTTCAAATTCCCAACCCTTTTATCACCAACCTCATGACTCACCATAACTACTTGTCAAACTTGCACCTAATTTTGTTTCACCTCATCAACTCTCAGTTTGAGGGGGAACACCTCCTCCCATGCTCAGGGTAACCAACCCATCGAATTTCAATCCATTTTTATTTTTTAATTTATTGATATAAATTTCATAACAAAAAGGGGTAAAATGTAGACACTAAATAATTACACATAATGGTTTTAGATGTCAAAATGCCTTGACACCACCCAACATCTCCTGACCATAAAAATTAGTCAAAAAATTTATTACCTAACCCACCAGACCCTATATCAAGTTAGATACCTATCTAAATAACTCACTTACTTTCTTTTTTTTACCCCACTTCCTTCAACCCTTGATCGTTAATGGTCACTTTGAATACTAATGGTTACCCTGACTGCCAACAATCAGGTCCTCCCCATCTGAACAAAGATAACTCAAATTGTGTGAAAGCTATCATGTCAAAATTTAATATGAATGGAAAGCTAACACATCATAGCCACCAAAAAAACATCGTATGGTAACATTATACCTCCATCTCTCTTTGCCTATAAAAATAATGAAACAAGAGGTGAAAAATGATCCAAGCATCCAATAATTTTAGCAATCAAGCTATCAACTAGTAGTTATTAGGAGTTTATTCATCAAGAACTTCTTTGTAGGTCTTCTTTCTAGCTAACTAGCTAGTATAACAGAGACCTGTTACTCTACCAAAATTTCATTGCAAACATAGGTATTGGTACTCCACCAAAATTTCTTTTGAGCCCATCTTCAACCATCAGGCAATGAGCTAAGTATATTTTTGGTTTCAAGTTTTGATTATTTAGTTCCTGACATCTTTACCTAAACCACACCCTTATCCTTATTACCCTCTATCCCTTTAAGCCCAAATATACCTTTAGTATCCTACTTTATCCATTCTACAACCCTTTTCTAAACACCCTTAGAATCCATAGCAACCATCGACTGTCACCCTGACTATCAATGGTCACCTTAACCGCGGATACTCACCCTGACCACCGATAGTCACTATGGGAGGAAATAAAAACAAGTTATTTCCACCTAATTACCCTTAACCAAATTATTATTTTTCTTCTCTACCTATTTACAGAGTCCCCACCCATTTTTTGAACCCAACCTAACCTATTTAGCATTAGTATTGACCCGCTTACTGCTATAATTAGTCTATTTTTTATCAAGCATTTATTTCTTCTTGCATCCCCTTTCAGTATTTTCCATTATTTGATGCAATGTATTCAGCTTTATTTCCTTCAACTTAAGTATTTTGAAAGTGTGGATTAATAGCCTCCTAGTAATCTCATGTTTCTTGGATCTAGCTCATGTTAGGCAATCCACCTTGCTATCCATCTAGCAAACCCTTTATTCTGGTATTTTCTTATTTATAGGTTATTCATCCTAAGACAAAGAATATCTCTTCATAATCATCTAGATCACGTGCACATAAATAAAAATGTTCTTCTACCATTCCCGTATCTAGTTTATTACTTCTTTATTTCCAATAAAATAAACTAAAATTAAGAGAAATAAGAGGAGCTGAAGAAGTATCTTCAGAAATAAATATGATTCAAAAAAACAAAATGGTTTCTAAAGATTTTTTAGTGACTCCTATAGTAAATAATATACATAATTATGGTTCATCTAATTATAAATTCATGATAAGTATTCCTTTCGTATTATCTCTATTTAAAATGTAGTTGTGTTAGAAGAATGATTATGCTCATGAGGCACCTCCTGTGTGGGATACTTAATGATAGCATTGCAACTAGTGTCCTAGGATTTGTGAGAATATGTAGGTGATGGGGAAGGAAAAGCCTTTGCTCACAGATGAATTAGAGAGTGGGGTTGAGTCAATGAATGCATAGGTTGTGTAATATCCCAAAGATGTTACTTAATTACTCAATATATATTAGTATGGTGTGTATTACACTAAAGCCAAAGGTAATGTAACTCCCCAAATTTAGGTATATGCTCTGGAAGTAGTTTAGGAGGTGGTATAGTTTTTTATTTACGTTATTTTATGTCTAGATGTAGTTTATCAATGTATTACCTAAGCTATCAATAATGAGTATAATAATAATTTTATGTATTGTGTAAGCAACAAATGCATCTATTTGTATATGGTGAAGCTTTACTAGCTCAAGTGGTAGAGGAAGATGTTTGATAACACTGATGTATATGAAAATCCTTGATCCAATTATTATAAAATATATGGATATCATAATAGGGATCATCTACCCATTATGATGGTAGAGGATCAATATTACATAATGGTGAAATACCATCACTAATAAAGGAAGAATCTGGAGTAAAATTAGGACTAGACTCATTTGTATGCATGGATGGATATGCAATGGGTCGAATCAAGTGGTTGACATCTCAAGAGGAATAAAACTAGAAGGATCATGGTATCTAGCATAATTTTAAAGTCCTATCATGGCATGGTACATAAGCATACTCTTGAGAAGTTCAATAGTGAGTGGAGGTGTAGTAAGTGTTTGCTTCATATTTGACCTGTGAATAATAGAGGAAAAACTAATATCAAGTACTATAGTAAGAGAAGGAACTATAAAAAGAGAATTGAAAGACTGTAATAAGGAAGAATGATATCTAAGTACCTCTATATTTTTAGTATGAACAAGTCTAGCTAAAAATGGGTCATCTAGAGAATAACCATCGTCATAATCAAGTGTATATAAGTTAATAATACATGCATCAACTATTTTATTAGATGAAGAAGCATGGTGAATAGAATGTGTATTTTTAGTTAGGGTAACTAGTAATTTGTTTGAAATTTTTTGATGGGAGAGATGTTGAAGAGAAGGAGGTAGTTGAGAAATGATGTTCGGAGAGGGATAAAAAAATTATCTTTAAACTTTCTCATCTATTTCATAATTATTTGAGTCTACGAGGTTAGAAGGGATGTTTCCTATTAATTTAGGATGACCATTCTAACCTCGATTAGATTTGATGGGTTGATTAAAATTTTGTGATTCATGAAATGGAATTATAGGTAAAGGTTTAAGGGTAGGTATTTTAAAAATGCCTCATTCTTGGAATTGTTTAAAATTCTAAGGGTTCATGTCACCTTGAATCTTATAGATAACACCATGATGAGAAAATTTAACACATTGGTATGCAAATGAGGCAACTGCTCTCATGAAATATGTCTAAGGTCGACCCAGTAATATATTATAAGAAAGTGGAAAATTAAATATCATAACTTTCAAATGAATAGTAATGGTAGGAACAGTGATAGGAAAATAAACACAACTTAAATGAGGAATTTATCTTC
This sequence comes from Torreya grandis, assembly GCA_037957365.1. Lineage (NCBI taxonomy): Eukaryota > Viridiplantae > Streptophyta > Pinopsida > Cupressales > Taxaceae > Torreya > Torreya grandis. Next base: position 2,720,339 of record JARHVA010001854.1, on the reverse strand, counting down.
TATCATATTCTTGAAATGTAATTTGTGTGGATATAATATTACATTCATAATATCCAAGTGTTTTAATAAAATTAAGGGATGTAATGCAAGTGCTTGATCCTTCATCAATTAAATCAAAATTAACTTGGATATCTCTTATTTGTATTCTAATGAATAGAGGGAGATCATCCACATGAAGCAATATCTAATTGAGAATCATGGAATACAAAGGAAATTTGAGTGAAAGAGAAGTGTATATAATTTAATCAAGTGGATAGACATCTCTTAACACTGATAGAGACTCCTATCTTCCAATATGAATAATGTAGTTTCTTTCTCCATGGGTGAAGGACAAGGGATGTTTATTTTGAATAGTAATTACATCAATCAATTATGATGATGATGGGAAGTTCACACAAGTTATAGAAAATGAATTTGGTATGGAAGATGGTAAAATTATACTATAGGATCCCATTCATCATAACCCATTAGAGGATTATTGGATAAAGTTGGATAATGTTGTAATAAAACCATTGAATGGGTGTTGGATGTGTAGTGAAATTTGTGTTAATAAGGGATATTTAGTTTAGATTTGGTTGAATTGGGTTGATCTATCTTAAGTGATGTAGGTTTTTCTTTAAGGTTTATGTTCAAATGGAATAGATTTAATATGAATTTTGAGAGATATCTAATTGAGGCATCTTATTTGGAGGAAGAGTAGAACTTGTATAAATTATAAGAGAATTATGGTTGATTTGCATTTTTGTTGGTGATACTTGTGTGTTCATTGGTTTCACATGCCCCAATTATATGAGATGTGATGGATAAGTATCTTGAATAATGTGTAATGTTGTAGAATTATTATGGTGAGAGACTGGGTATTGTTCAATATAGGAAACTACTCTCCTCATATTTATCATGTTGAACACATTCTCATCATTAGTGTTAGACTTGATGGTACTTTCAGTGTTATTGGTGGTAGGGGTAGGTTTATTAGGGTTATTTTGATGCTTATAAAGAGGATATTTATAGATATCTAGATGAGGATTGTCTTGATTTAAATTTTTTTTTAGTTTTGGTTTCATGAGCCTTGAGATTTATTTCATAGGCTTGTTAATTTTTGCATATAAGTGATTCATGGCCAAAGTTGGGTCTAAGGATAAAATATATATCAATATTTCTTAATTGGAAACAAGTTTCATGAAAATGAACCCAGCTTACATAAAACCAATAAAATTGGTTGGGATCATACCATTATTTCATAGGACATTTAGGGTCAAGGTCTCATGGTGAGGGTCATGGAAGATGCCTTTAAATTTATGGTAAGGAAAGAGGTTTATGTGCATATGTATTATGTTGTTGAGGCAATGAGAAACTAGGATGAGAATTATTATTAGGTGTAAGTAAAGGAGCATGCTCCATTATAGTGTTTGGATAAATAGATTGGATAGAGTGTATGGATTCATAAATATCCATAACACCATCATTTATTCCATGTCATTTTTTAGCTTTTACAAACATGAGAGTTCCCATTAGAGGGTGGGAAGGTTCAAATTGATGTATAAAAAAATCTTGGTTTTTAGCTTGTTCAATGGCCTCTTACAAATATTTTAGGGAAAGAGTATAAATGTGATATTTTAATTTAGGATGAATATATTTAGTGAATAAGAGGAATAGGATATCATCCTCCATATTATGCTCAACTTTATTAGATAAATATTTCCATCGTTTAATGAAAATTTGTGTTGTCTCAAATTCTATTTGTTTATAGTTGATAAAATGGGCTGAATTATTTTCAATAAGATCATTAGTTTGGAATTATTTAACAAATGCATTGACCAAATCCTCTAAACTAGTGATGGAGTGGGTTCTAAGTTGATTATACCAATCTAGAGCATCTCTAGAGACAGTTTTGGCTAAGAATTTGGGCACAACAAAGGTATTAAGTTTAACCCAATATTTTTATAGGTTTTCAAAAGTTTTTAGTTATAAGGTAAGATCTTTAGATCCATTATAAGTGATAGTGGGAATTATAGCTCTTATGTCAATGTTTTCAATTTGAGGTATAAGGGGTTCATTTTAAGTGTTTAATAGTTTTATTAATAAGTGGGGGTTGAGGTATGAGGTTACCATGTGCATCCTTAAGAGGAGGTGGGGGGAATTAGGATTTGAAATTCCCCATTGAGTATGTTGAGGTTGATTTTGGAGTTGCAATAAGTGGTTTTGAATTTTCATCATTTAGTTTGCATTATTGGTTTCAAAAGTAGCCATTTAGTTGAGAGTTTTTAATAGTAGTTGATTAGTTTGAGGACTGGGTAGTTATTAAAGATTGACCATGAATTTAAGAGTACTTATTAGGATTATTTCTATCCAAAAGGGAAATGTTCTAACCATTAGTTATCATTTTTATTCACCTCATTTAGGCATTCTAACTAGTTAGGCAGATTTGGATACACCTATGCCACTGCCCATGTCTGAGTGATCTTACTTGTTCATACCTTCAAGTTTCCTTACATCTCAACACCATGACCTGTATGATTATAACTCTTTATTTGAGTTATCCCTCTATGTGCATATAATATCATGTATTCAATGTTGGAGGAAAATTATTTATAGTTTTGAGTGTAGTGATCTCGATGTGTGATTATCAATAGAGCCTTTTCATAGGATGAAATAAGAAGAAGGAGGGCTTATATATAATTTTTAATACCTTATTGAATTTTAGGGACTATTTAAGATAATTTTGACTTATATATAATCCAACTAAAAAACAAGTATCAATAATATGCCTATATTATTCAAAATTTTATAATTTGAAGTTCTCTCCAATATAATAAATATGGAATAGATCAAAATTATTATCATACTCTCCACAATAAACTTGTGTAAAACCCAAAAACTATTCATTTTCAAAGTTTATCTCCCATCCAATTTAGGGACATAAGTCCAAATCATCTAAAATAGTCCTTTTTCTTAAATCCAAATCATACTCCTTGAGATAGTCATCTTCACAACCTATGACCCTTCATTTCATCCTTGACGTTTAGTTGTATATGATAATTTTGAAACCTTTTGAAGGTTGGGCCTAAATTAGTTTCTTGTACTTGCTTATGCTTTCTCAATAGTACTTACACTAGAATAGACCCTTTTCTTATATTCTCAATGGATATTCATGGTTTTATGCAAACATTTTACTTGCTTTCATGCCTTGAGCTTGGGCATAAGAGCTCAAACCTATATGTGGTATTAATATATATTAATGGAGTTCTGAGTTTGGAAACTAAGGCCTATTGATAGGTGAAATGGTTTGATGCAACTATGACATAGTAGATGCCCTTTTAGAGATGTCATGAGGACTTTTGACTCATGTTTAAGACTACCTAAGGGGACCCTATACACCCTTATTCACACACTCAATAGGGAAAGACATTTGTATTTGGTTACTTAGACACATGAAGGGAGGATTTTAAACCTAAGATTCTATGAATACTGTAACTTCTGTTAATGAATCTTAACCCCTACTAAATAGGTCTATGAAGGAATTGGAGGACTAGTTCTTGTATTCTTTCTTATTAGGGACATAATGAGGTATGATATTTATGAGAGAGATACTTTTCCACATGTGTATAGCACCTTTACTTCCTCTATGTTTTCTTGGTGATATCTAACAGCCATCATCATGAAACACTCAGTTCATATCTACACTAAAGCTTAACTATATAGGTAATTTCATTTGAATGGAGGATATTAAGGGATTTAAGTTCTAATCTAATCACTCCACTTATTATAAGGAGTAAATAATATCTTAATATCTCAAGGAAACCATCATTAAACCTAAAACTAATTTGGAGGTCTTATACCATCAAGAAAACATTGCCTATAGTATGTAATTTATAATAACTTGGAGGTTTCTTTTCCCCATATGCTCACACAAGTGAACCATGGGTGGATAATTAAAATTAATTACCTTAAGGACATATATAAATCACACACAACTACCATTTTCTTTAACCAAGCAAGAAACACATTGAAACTATTCCATTCTTGACCATGCATGGATGTGGAAGACTAGTTTAATTGCCTCAGTTTCTTAACCATTATCCATAAATCATATCTCACCATTATTAAAACCGATTCCAATGATAATAATTCCATTATACCCCTTCCTCTATCTAAGATCTTAGTTTACCATCTTCTCTCTCCTATTTATACTGAACAAGAACCTGAGGGGTCATTTAAGGCTACCAAGGAGAATGATGGAAAGGATGGGTTAGTTTTTGACCTATTTTGACTTAAAAATCTTGGATTCTCTTACCTTATTTTTTTAATAAATCCCATATGCATATCCCTGACATTTACTAACCATCATTGTATTGTACATATCCATACTTTCTTGAAAACACTTGTAAAACACTAGTTTCTTGCATTTTCTTAGGTTTTCAAACCTTAAAACGTTATTGGTGGGAATAATGAGGGAAAACAGTGGTAAAATTCAATTAAAAACATTAATTATTGTTGGGGGAAGTTTAAAATTCATTGTTTCCCATGTGTGGGCCCCTTTGGTGAAAAATAAAAGCTATTAACTTATGAAAAGACACCCTTAACATATGAAACCATTTAATCCTAGAATTATTGTAGTAATAAAGGCCTTTTAAGGTTTAATTTATGTTATTAGTGGTGTATTGGGGTCAAAATAACATTATTCCATGGTTAGACACCCTTTTAGAGGCAAATACATATGATCTCAAGTGCAATTTTAAATGGAGGTTACCTCAATGCATATTAAAAGACCTTAAAACATGTTGAAGACATAAAAAAGGTTACCACATATTCCTTATAAAATTTTAAACCCTTTGGAATTTCCATACCTTTCAAGCTTTCAACATATTTAGATGGATTCATGATACGTCCTGATTTGCAGCATTAGGTTATCTTTAATGTGAGTCAGTTTGGACCATTAGAACCACTCCAAGGCCTATTATGGATCCTTATACATAACTAATCACAAAGAGATCACTTGACACAAGCTCAAATAGGGTGTGAAAGATAATCAACACAACATGCCTTGACATAGCACCTCACTTGAACCTGTTGTCTTGACATGATGATCTGTGATCCTTATTTTAAACTACCTTAACACTTAAAGAAACATGATAGGGTGACTAAGGTGGGTTTAATTTATCATGGCATATTTTGACTCTTTTCTAATCCCGAGTGTATAAATAATTCAACATTACTAGTGACTATGAAATCTTGACCTTCTTATTGGTCAAGAGGATAAAGGATCTTTTGCATATCACTCATGCCTAGATGAAGACACTTTGATTGAAATATCACCTCATGATTAATATATTGAAAACTTTAGGTACTATTAAAATATCTACAAGACACAAAATAAACACAATAAATACACATAACATAAATCAATAATAACATAACCAAATAAGAAATTAACAAAGCATGTGCTACAACACTTACAAGAAGGAAACCTAAACTACTATGTATAAAGATGGTTTTGTACTTCCTAGTAAAAATACTTAATGAACACCCCATTGATAGGGATATGGATTTCCTTACCACTCATTTTTGATAATTTTAAGGCATTTTGTTATTTTTAGCTAGTAGTAACATATGGTCCACTCCAAAGACTATAAAACTTTGAGTGCTTACTTGGTTTAGCATGGTATTCATCCCACTTGAGTACAATATCACCTTGTTTGAAGGTCTTTAAATAACCTCTTTACTTGATATTTATGAGACCACATAACATGCTTATCATCATCTCTTGTCTATTCCAACTCCCTCAATTTATTCATCCTAACCTCCATTGCATCACTCTCCATGAGTTCAAGTTGGTGTGTAAGTTCTAAGGCTAATAGTTCAATTGATATGGGTAACCTTGCTTCTTTGACATAGAGAATAATATATGTTTAATTTATATTATCCTTATTATTATTGATCTTATCTTCCCATAATATTGCTCTTATCTTAGTATACCACTCCCTTTGGTTGTCCTCCATAGTTCTCTTTGTGATCCTAATTAGATTCTTATTGGTGGACTTTACTAGTCCATTGCCATATGAATAGTAATTAGAGGAAGAACTGAAGTGTATTCCATGGTTAATATCCCACTCACTCACCCTTTCACTACTCAATACTAGTGCATTGTTAGATATGATGGTGGAGGGGACCCTAATCTAGTCACTAGACTGTCATAGAACTCCAAAATTGAGTTCTTATTTGCCTCTTCAAGTGCAACTGTATCCACCCAGATACTAAAGTATTCCATGTTATTCAAGACCCACTTATGTCCTACATTATATGGATGGTGAATCATACCTACAAATTCTAGGCCCCACTACATGAAGGGCTACTGTACTTGAATAGGCTTGAGGAACAAGGTAGCTAGTCCTTGATTTCTGTGAACATAACACATTTTTATCACCTCCTAACCTAAGCATGATATTCCTTGAACAAACTTGGATAAAAATATCTTGAACATATGATCCTTATTTCTATGTTCTTGGCTACAAAGTTTCCTCTTTTAGGTCCATCATGAAACTAGTCTAGGAGCTTGTCAATTTGGCTAGTTTCTCCATCAAGATCACATTTTAAAATCACCCCATCAATAAACACATAAGTAATGGATTTTAGTATAAAGTGCCTCCTTATTTTCCTATTTAAGCCTATATTATATTATCCCATTTGAAATAATATCACCATGTCTTGACTCTAGTTGGAATGAGATGTAGGTACAGTTGCTTATTGATCACTTTACATTGCCAAAACCATTCCCTTATCCTCCTTCACATCTACTACAACATGTTCACATAATCCCCTACCTCATTAAAAATTATTGACCTTAACTTATTATTCATATTCAATGCATTTGGTAACCCAACCATCTCTCTTTTCACTCAAATATCTATGAAGGATGAAGTCTTTGATGCTAGAGTGGATCACCATGACATAGATTTTGTTATTAGACACCATGTGTCTAAATTTTTTGAGACCTATCATGAATAAAAGCACATTTTTTTTCAAAAATTTATACCTCTCTTCATACCCCTCTAATTATTAGATAAGTAAAGCTATTGGCTATTCAAGACCCTCACTATTTTGTTTCATAATTATGACATAAATAGTATCATTAGTTGAGAATGCATATAAAAAGAAATCCCTTGATAAATTAGGGTTGATGATGGTGGGTGATTTGGAAATGACTTGATTTATGGATTCAAAGCTTATTTTCCCTTCATTATTCCATGAAAACTCCTTGTGTTTATTGGGTATGAGAGTTAGAGACCTTATAAACTCTACAAATCTAGGTATAAACTTTATGATAAAGTTGATTTTGACTAAAAAACTCTACAATTCCTTCTTGTGTTTAGGAAGTGATAGATAAATGATTTCACTTATCCTCTTAGGGTCTATAAATAGGAATTCATTTGACATAACATGTACTATAATTTTACTCTCATGGATACAAAAATGCACTTTTGGGGATTCAAAGAGACCCCATACTACCTGTACCTATCAAAAACTAGCCTCAAGTGTGTCAAGTGATCTTTGGGAAAATTAGAAAATATTATGATTTCATCAAGGTAGATGAGAACCATATCATTTATAAGTCCTTGGAAGGCTACATCCATTTCCTTTTGGAAGGTGAAACTTGTATTAGACAATCCAAAGGGCATCTTCTTATAAGCATAAGTGCCTAAATGCAAAATCTTCTCATAAAGTTGATTTTGCCCAAGAAAATATATAATCCCTTCTTATGTTTTGGAAATGATAGATAAATAATTGTACTTATCCTCTTATGGTCTATAAAGATGCCTCCTTTTAACACATGTATTTTAAGTCTGCCCTCATGGATTATGAATATGTACTTTTTGGGATTCAAGGATACCCTTTATTGTCTACACCTATCAAATACTAGCCTTAAGTGTGTCAAGTGATCTTTGGGATACTTGGAGAATATTTTGATTCCATAAAATTATATGATAACCATCTCATTAATAAGTCTTTAGAAGGCTACATTTATTTCCCTTTAGAAGGTAGTTCCTACATTGGACAATATAAAGGGCATCTTATTAGAAACATAAGTGCCCCAGTTGATTGTGAAATCAATCTTGTGTGGTCCTCCTCCTTCACTAACACCTAATTATACCTTTAGTATCCATCAATCAAGGAGAAAAATTGTGAACTTGTAAACTTTTGAATAATTTGATCCATGGATGGCAAAGGGTAGTGGTCTCTTAAGTACACTTTATTAAGATCCTTAAATTCTACACATAATCCTATCTCCCCATTCTTATTCCTTATAGGTAAAATATTATTCTCCCATGAAGAGTGTTTTATGGGTAAGATGATTTTGGATTCAATGAGCTTGGTCAATTCTTTCTTCATGAGGATCTAAATTTTGGGGTTGATTGTTATGTTTTTGTCTCATAGGCTTGACACTTACTTCCAACTCTATGGCATGTTGGGCCAAACTAGATTAAAAGCCCTTCCATTAATGATACTCCCAAGAAAATATGTCTAAAAAGTATTGACATAATTCTATGAAGTCTACCTTCTCCTCCTTTGTGTTCACTTTTCCTAGTTTGAGTAGCCTATCTTTGAAAATAGTCACCTTATCATAGTGTTCTTCCTTTATGGATATGCTAACTTTGTCTTTCCTTAGATACTCATCTTCATTGAATATATTTTCTAAGTTCACTAACCCATTATGTAGTTTTTTAATCCTTAATTGGATAATTTGATCATTGTACTATTGTTCTAATCTACCTTGGTTTCTTGAGCAAAATTCTTCCTCCTACTACAAGAAATATGCAATATGTTTGTCATTTTCAAATATTTTCTAGATAATCACATTACTAGGGATTTATGGTCTACATACTACCTTGATTTGATACTACTCCTTTATTTCTTTGACCCCACTTGGAATATCATACGATGTTCCTATCAATGCCAACTAGTCTACATGTTGATTGGCCTCTCTTGGGATTGAGTGATTGTTAAAAGGCCACAAAGTATTATAAGAGGTCCCAAACTTTGTGATTGTATGCCTTAAAGAGTGGATTCAATGACTACATTATGACCTCTCACCTGATGCTCTACTAACTCATTGTCTCACATGTCTTGTATGAGGTTGATGCCTCTCTTTCTTGCCCATTTTAGCCCATGGATGAGTGCCTCATATTATATTGTGTCACATGTGTAACTAAATTGAAACCTTAGGTCATAAAAGTATCTTTTTTTGGAAGGAAAGAAAAGCATGACACCTATCCCACTTCCATTCTTGGAACTAAATCCAACAAATAATAAACTCCATACTCATTCATAATCTTGGCTTGGGATAGTGAGAGCTAGTATGATATCCCTTTCCTCATACACACAATATACCCCCAAACCTACCTCTTCAATGCTTTTGTATGGATCATATCCATGGTTATCTACCCCCCATTCATCTTGAAGCAAATTTGATATAACTTCAAGTGGTTCAATTGGATCCTAGTCATTAGGGTGTTCATCTTTATCTATGATAGTGAGATTGACATTAGACAAATTAGGCATGTAGTGATCTGAATGGAACCTAGAGATAGGCTCTAACCTTATGGTGACCTTTGTTCCATAATTATTCCTAAAAACCATATAAAACCATCCAAAATAAAGATACCCCTTTATCTTGGTAGTGAAATCCCTAAACAAACATAAGGTAAAGGAGGGAGGTCAACTACCACAACATCCTGGGATATAGTACAATTTGGACAAACAACTAGGACTATTTTTAGATCCTTAAGCACACCAATAGTCTTATTAGGAGACCCATCTAGTTGTGATACCCTTTTATAATTAGATTCATACTTTAATCCCAGCATATTTGTTATAGAATTAGGCATGATAGAAGTACTATCCCCACTATTTATCATACATTTGTGTACTAGGGAATCACCTATAATGATAGAGAGATATAAATGAGGGGACTTATTTGCCTTAGGTGCTTGAGACTCGTGAGGCTGGTTAGTATTGGTTAAGACTACACCCACCTTTTATGGTTGCTTTTCCAAGATGTGGGTTTTGGATAGAATCTTCTTGGAGTAGATGTTTTTATCCTGAAATGAACAAGGTGTCCCACATAAGTATGGTGGCATGGGCCTTATTCATTTAGTCCACAATGCTAATATCAGAGCTGGTAACCTTTAACTACAACTTAGGAGAATTACTACCACTTGGATCTTGTGTGAATTGGGGTATGAATGGACCTCTATGGTTTTTTCCTCTCCCATCATGAAATTTTTGAGTTGTTAGAGTCTTAGGGGATGCACTTTATCCATTAGTCTCTTGAGGTAGTTGATATAGTGGAGGGGATACTCTTCTAATTTCTAAAATCACTAATTGCTCTTATTTTAACCCTTGTATGGTCTGAAATAGGACTATCTGAATTGGCTACACCCCCAAGTTGATTTGTTACACATTTCTCAAAATAATGTTCTCCTTCTTGGAAGTTAACAAAAGTGGTATCAAATTGTGCTTTACTCTCACTCATTCCTTGTTGATTTGACATATTAGACTAAGTCATAAAGGGAGTCTCTCCATGTTGCATAGAAGGACCTTCTTTATGTTGTGTAGGAAGATGACTATCATGCATTGGATAAGCCTAATTATACTGTATGAAAGAAACTTCACAAGCATCAACACTTATAATGATTAACATCTATTGAGGCTAACCCCATTATGTAGGCCACTGACCTTCTTGAACATTTATTCTAAATTGGGATTAGTGCTCTAGAAGTTATACAAACATTAGGGTTGAAGATGTTATAGGGCCTTAATTGAGTTATTTTCCCTTGACCTTATGGATTAGGATAATATGGAGGTCTATTTTACTGATAGGAAAGATAGGGGGGCTTGATAAAGTGCTTGGTAAGACCTATGGAGTGGAATTTGTTTCCTCTCCAAGGCTATTATCTTATTATTTATGACTTGAGTAGCCCTTCAATCTTACCCAATTTATCTACCTTATTAACATCTATCTGATCATGATTAGTTGGTGCTAGTAGGGGATCAATGGTAGGCATAGGGGGTTGTATCTCTAGGAACAAAGGCATGAGGGGTCTTGGGGTAAGCTTGCCTGCTTGTATTAGAAAAATTTTACCCTTATGGCTGCCTCATAGGCATCCAGTAGTGTATTCCCCCCATGGACTATATCATGACTACCACATCATAATTGATGGCTCTTAAGTAGTTTAAAAAGGCATAATTAGGGATGGGCTTGACTACCATAAGGATCTTATCCTAGGTTTTCTAAAAATTATAACTAGATTCTACCATAAACTCTTGGGGAACCCTTTTGATTATGGTGAGTTATTCTACTAGAGACAAATGATCATTCCTATCCTCAAAATATTTGTAAATTTGTTCCCCAAATTCATCCCAAGTATTGATAGAATTATGTGTTAAACCCCTTTACCATTGAATTGCCTTACCCTTCAAGAAAGTAGACAATAGTCTCATTGCCACAATTTCTTGGGTCACATTGTGGATTAAGCATAGGTTGGATATGTCTATAATATGTTCGATAGGGGTGGTCGAGTTTTTTCCTATGAAATAGGGAAGGCTCTTAATTGTAGCAGCAATTATATCATCAAATTGGTTTAAATTTAAGGAGCTAACATTGAAGGTCCCAAAAGCTTGATGTCGAAGCCTAGCCATTAGAGGTGTAGGGTTTTTAGAAGTCTTTTGTTGATCAAGATAGGAGAATTAGGGGGTAAATTATTAGGATTAGTCCTAAGGTATCTCTTTTTCCTATCAAATTCCAAATATAAATCAACAAACTCAGCTTCCTTACCTTTTGGTGAAGACCTCATAACCAATTTTGGTATGAAACTTGATTATAGATCTGCCACTAGATTACTTGAATCTCTTTGATATCATCTAATACTATAAGTGAATGCTCTAACTCACTTTAATCTTGGTCCCACCAAGCATGCCATAATTGTTAACTCACCAAATTGTGCCCTTATGAGAGGATTGTTTGGGCTTATCCAAGTTTGGGGTAACATGGGATTAGTCCAAGGGTTGTGGGTAACCTATGAATGGACTAAACCTCTAGTTTGTGGGGATATCTCCCCTAGTGCATCAATTGAATTAAATTTATAAAATTACTAACTTTTTGGGGTTAAAAGGGATAGAGAAACATGATCTAAAATCTAAGCTAAGGGAGGTGATGTACCAATATTGACTTTTCCACTCTAACTAATCCTTAATCAACACTTCATAAACCAAGTAAGGACTAGTGAATAAAACAAGTTTTCCAATGATATCCTAAGCACAAGTATTTCATGTGAAGGCTATGATGGATGTCTACAACTTTGGCCCTATCAACTAGATTACTCTTTAAAGATAGTCACCAACACTTTGGCACATCACATGACTTGCATAAAATAGCATCCTAGCAACTAGGTGAGGTCAAGGACCTAAAAAGGATAATTAAACTTCATCACTTATAGAAATAAACAATCACAGGACACACTAATCTAGTAAGGAAATTTAAAGATAGTCCTTTATTGATTCAAAATATTATCAAGATATAATTTTGGAGAGTTTCATCATGCCCAGCTAAGGGATCAATACAATGGTCTTAGAGCCTCAATTTATAGAAAAATAAATAAGAGGGAGGAGATAATGAGGCATTAAAAATGCATGAATAGGTCATTAATGACCATAACTCATTCAATTGGTAGTTACAATTAACCTCCAAACTTCTCCCATGTGTTACCTTAGTGATGAGTGGTCTTTAATGAGATTTTTGAGGCTTTGTATGTCTATTTTTGGACAATATTAACCTCATAGTCAGGATGAACATGCCAACATTTTCAATTCCATCCTATTTTTAAAGTTATAAATCATCAAATTAGTTACAAAGCATCAAAGTGGTTCAACTAGGTCCCTTCATAAAGCATTTAGTACCAACATCCTTCTTGCATGCTAATATGACTTAGAAAATTGACATATCCTTCATGGTGGATAAGAAATTGTAATATTCACCTACATTAAGTAGTTAAAAAAAAATCATGATCTACATTAACTCTATAATATCCCTTTATACTAATGAACATCTCCCTTTGTTGACCAAGTAGACCTATTAGGCAATTAAGCCTAATTACATGGTTGTTCACTACTTGGATGACCATAAGGGTTGAATAAAACATTTAATATGAATTATTGATCTTATTTCAAGTCTAAACAAACATACCATACCATGATATATGCCTCCCAATCATTGCACACCTGCAACTCTACCTTAGGTGACTACGTCGCCTCCCACTAGCACATCTAGACTACCTATTTGATTCAAACTTGTAAGAGTATTTCCAAGAATTATTTTGAGAATTATATGGCTTGAAAAGTTATAATACACCTCATAATACCTTCCCTAATGATCTTAAACCTTCCACTAAGCACTACACCTTGGATTTATCCTTAAACTTTTCCAAAATAGTGTTTCTAGGAGGTCTATACAACTATTCATAGAGACCAATAACATGAATGGGATATCCTTAGAGTGAAATATGAGATATATATGTGTATACCAAACCATTACAATGAATTTTGATGCAAATTCTTCAATATTTCCTTCATCAGGTCATTATTAGGGATTTAGGGACGTTTAAGGGGGTTTGGGTTCTTAGCAATGGTTCATAAAGGTTAGGCCCTTAACCTATGAACCAATGTCACTTGTTTATTATATAAAATTCCCTTATAATTTCCCAAAATTATTATAATCCCATGTAACTATTCCATACATTTTTGAGTTCATCAAGTTGTTCCTTGGGTGGCAATTGTGTATTTTGTGCACTCTCAAGGCATTTTCAGGCCAAAGTGACCAATTCTGATCTTTCCTCTATAAACCACTATTTCTCACACATATTAAACCCCATAAAATTAATTTACATGATGGTTTGAGGTAATATCTAACTCCCTTTTGTCTTTTATTTTAGTCTTCAGGCAATCATGCCTTGAGAAGGGTATTAGACCAATATGCCTAAATACAAAGTTCCTTAGTTATGTCTTCAAAATGGAATGGTGAGGGTACTTGGCCACCCTTGATATTATTAAATCCATATTTTATGACCTTTATATCATCTATACTAGCTTGATTAAGCCACTTAATTCTTCTTTATGTACACAGAGTCCTCTACCTAGGCATCTAGGCATGTCTGCAAGTGACTATTAGACATGGAGGCCCCCATAGGTGTCCATTATGCAACTATTTGATACATTTAGATCCCTTTAATTCCTCAAAAATATGTAAAATGTGTAAAACCCTTTCAATATATTTCATATATTCTTGGATAAGTCTATTTTTTGGGTGCCTATGTGATAGGGGGAGACCATAAAGACTATTTCAAGGTTTAAATAACTCATTTGGAAGTGTTTAAAGGTGAAATTTCCCCATCAGGTCTTATTCAAGGTTTAAAGAGGGTTTTTGTGGCCTACCATATTAACAATGGTTCATGGATTACAATCCCTAAAACCAAAACCTTTCACCATGGATGTCTGGCCCATAAACCCCTTCAAAACTTATGAACAACTCTTGGTCCCATGTAGATTGTATGGTGAGTACTGAGTGAATTTTGGTGGCCTTTGAACTCTTTATTAGGCATTCTATGTAGGTTTTAGTGTTAATGATTTTTCATAGAGATGGGATCCTTACTTCAACTCTTTTCTCCATAGATATTGAATGCATATATGTCCCCAACTTCCCTTAAGAGAAGTGGTCCTGAGTCATCATGCCATGTGAGATATGAGTGTTTGAGTTGATAGCTTGGGATGGTAGACTAGGATAGTGGAGTTCAAGAGAGGTGATAGAACCAAAATGACCACTTCTTTTCCTCCTCTACCTAGACCAACTTCCTTAAGATCTATATCAACATCATATACCTTCTCATGAATTTAAGTATGCTTTGGGGTTTGGATATGTCACTAAAGTGGAGATGGGGTTTTGAGGGTCAATGATGGCTTTAGGTCTTATAGGCTTAGAATGACCTTCAATATCCTAAGTCACCTATAAGTACTCATTGATGGCTTCAAATTCACCATAGTTTCCATTTCCATTTAATCACCATCTTCTTCACTTACCCTCTCTACCCTAATGACCATCTCAGTCTCCCTCTAATGTAGGTCTACCCTGAGTGTCATTGACCAGCCTGAATGCTTGAGACAATTATGTTGGAGGCTTAGGTAGCACCTATGTTTTACCTTATTCACTATGGTTATAATTTGGGTGGATTAGGTAACATTTTTTCAATATCTAACCATATCTTTTGAGCCTTAGCTTCCCCAACTTTGTTAACAAAACTTACTTACATATTCATACACTAAAGTCTATGTATCCTAGAAGTGCAACTGAGACTAGGTAGTTCTTCAAGATTGATCATGACTTTAAATGTACTAATGGGGATGATTTCCATCCAAAGAGTAAATGTTATGACCATTAGTTGTCATTTTTATTCACCTCAGATAGGCATTCTAACTAGTTAGGTAGATTTCGATGCACCTAAGCCACTACCCATGTCTAAGTGATCTCACTTGGTCATACCTTCAAGTTTACTTACTTATCAACACCATGAACTCTATAATTATACCTCTCTATCTAATTTATCTCTATATGCATATAACATCTTATATTCAATGTTGGAGGTAGACTATTTTTAGTTCTGATCTTGGTGATCTCAATGTGTGACTATCAATGGAGCCTTTTCAAATGATAAACTAAGCATAAGGAGGGATTACATATCATATTTGAGACCTAGTTGACTTTTATTGAATCAAAATCATACTCCTTGAGATAGTCATCTTCAAAACCTATGACACTTCATTGCATCTTGGGGTTCAGCTATATATGATAATTTTGAAACCTTTTGAAGGTTGGCCTGAGTTGGTTTCTTATACTTGGTCATTATTTTGCAATAGTACTTACACCGAATAGACCTTTTTATTACAATATAAATGGATCTTCATGGTTTTATGTAACATTTGGACATGATTTCATTCCTTATGCTTGTTAATAAGATCTTAAACCTATAGGTGGTAATCATAGATCTTTATGGAGTTTTGAGTTCAAAAACCAATGCCTATTGAGAGGTGAAATGGTTTGATGGAACTATGACATAGCAAATACCTTTGAGATTTCATGAAGACTATTAACTCATGTTTAAGACCACCTAATGGGAATTTATACACCCTTATTCACACACTCAATAGGGTAAAACATTTAGAGTTGGTTACTCATACACATGAAGGGAGGATTTGAAACCAAGGATTCTATGAATACCTTAACTTCTATTAATGAACCTTAACCCTTGCTAAAAAGGTTATTGAAGGTATTAGAGAGCTAGTTCATGGTTTATTACTTATGAGGGCCATAATGAGGTCTAATATTTATGATAGATATACTTTCACACATGTGTATAGTATCATTTTTACCTCTATGGTATCCTGATGATATCCAATAGGCACCATCATGAAGCACTTAGTTCATATTTGCATTGAAGCTTAACTACATAGGAAATTTTAGTTAAAGGCTCATCTAATCACTCCACTTATTTTGAAGAGGAAATAATACTTGAATAACTCAAGGAAACCATCATTAAATCTCAAACTATTGTCCACTTATATATATATATATATATATATATATATATATATATATATATATATATATATATATATATATGCATTGGAGGTCGTATACCATTAAAAAAACATTGCCTACAGTTTGCAACTTATGATAACTTGGATATTTCTTTCTCCTAGAGGATCACATGTGTGAACTATGGGTGGATAATGCAATTTAATTACCTTGAGAACTTGTATAAATCATACACAATTTCCATATTCTTCAATGAGGCCAAAGACACACTAAAACCATTTTATTCTTGACCTCATGTTGATGTGGAAGACTAGTTTGACTGACCTAGTTTATTAACTATTGTTCATAAAGCACATGTCACCATTATTAAAACCAATACTAAGGATTAAAAGGCCATTCTAAAACCTTCCTTTAGCCAAGAGTTCAGTTCACCATCTTCTCTATCATAATTGTATTGAACAATAACATGAGACATCATCCAAGGCTGCCAAGGAAGATGATGTAAAGGAGGGTCATTTGTTAAACTCTTTTGACTTGAAAGTACTATATTATATTACCTAATGTCTACACTAAATCCCTTCTATATATCTTTTAAATTTCTTGACCATGATTATATCATACAGATATGTACTTGCATGAAGAATCCTAAAAAATACTAGTTTCCCTTATTTTCTCAAGTTTTTAGACCTTGAAATGTTATTGGTTGGTAGTAGGAGGGAAAAGAGTGGTCAAAATGCAATTAAAAAAATGAATTATGGTTGGGGGAAGTTGAAAATTCATGATTTCCCACATGCGGGCCCCTCCCCTTTAGTGGCAAATAAAAGCTTTTAACTTATGAAAAGACACCCTTAACATATGATGTTGTTTTATCATGGCATTATGGTAGTAATGAAGGAATAATTGATGGCCTTAATGGTGTCTTGGGGTCAAAATAAAACTACATTGTTAGACACCCTTTTAGAGGAAAATGCATATGATCTCAAGTGAAATTTCAAATGGAGGTTACCTCAATACCTATTAAAAGACCTTAAAACATGTTGAAGACATAAACAAGGTTACCACATATTCCTTATAACATATTTAACCATCTTATTTTGCCATACCTTACAGGCTTTCAACATATTTAGATGGATTCATGATAGTTCATGAGCTGTAGCATTGGGTTATATTTAATGTGAGTTAGTTTGGACCATTAGAACCATTCTAAGGCTTGTTATGGATCTTTATACATAAATAATCACAAAGAGAGCACTTAACACAAGCTTAAATAGGGTGTAAAAGATAACAAACATAACATCCCAACCTATTGTCTTGACATTATGACATGTGATCCTTCTTTTGAATTACCTTGACACTTCAAGAAACATGATAGGGTGACCAAGGTGTGTTTAGGCTCTCATAGCACAAGTTGACTCCTTTTTAAGCCCAAGGGTGGAAATAATTCAACACAAACATGAATTCTATTTAGAGGACTGTATACAGAGGGACCAATCATATTAGAGATATTTGGATGAGGAGAAGATGGTGAAAATGTTTAACCATGATTTGTATGCTCTAAAACCTATTAAATACTCCAAAGTCTTTCTTTCTCTCACTTCTTCTTTTTTAATTACATCCTACAGTATAAAAATTTTATTATATAGGAAAGGTAATATACCCATTATAAATGACCTTATCTAACCACCACATATAATGGGTCTAACCTCTCCAAGAGTCATTTAATATATTTTATTATTTTTTTACATGAAGATAAACTCATGATAAATAATAAAATATATTATTATTACCCAATGTAATTTAATGTATTAAGGGTACATAAATAACACCACTTAACCATTAATTATTCTAATACTCCTCCTTAATGTTAAGTGGGGATACATGGTGATTTTTAGGAGCTAACTGTTGACCATTTTTGAGGCCAAAAAATTGGTCCCCCCTTTTTTCATGTTGTCTGAGCCAGTACATTTTGATTTTGCACAACTCTACAAGTTTTCTACGAACTCTACAGGTCTATTTCTATGGACTCTACAGAGCTTGGATTTCTACGAACTCAATAGTGAAGTTTTTACAGACTTTGTAGGTGTAATCTTTTAGCAGATGAAGAACTAGTTCAAAGAGTGCAAAATTTTACAAAGCTTCTTCGGACTCTTGTCTGAAGAAATTCACAACGAAAGTTGGCATCTTTGAACTATTGAAACATTGAACTGGTTCAATGCTTCGGTTTAATACCTTGGTTCAATGCTTTAGTTTAATGCTTGGTTCAATTGGCAAAGTTCATCACTTTGGTTCAAAGCTAAGTTCATCAGCTTTTGGTTCAATCAAAGGGTTCATCACTCAGTTCAATGCTCAGTTTAAATCATTGGTTCAATGACGTTTTGAACCATTGAACCAATTTAATTAATTGGTTCAATGGTTGGTTCAAAGGAGCAGTTCAATGCAAAAAGTCAAGAGAGCCTCCCGAAGGACAAGTACCCTTTTGGAGGGCAATCAGTTGGTAAAAGCATCCTTCAGAAGGGTCAATTTCAATAAACATGAAGGGCACTTTGAAGGTATCTAAAGGAATTCAAAACATGCAAAAAGACTAAGGCATTGAATGAATTCTTTCAAACTTTTGTTTGAAGGAATTCCTTCAGACAAAAAGTCTGAAGGAATTCAAAGGAAGGCCATGGATGAAAGCTAAGAAAATTTTGAAGGCAAAGTGACCAGACAATTCTTGTGGAATTTTGTCTGCAGGAAAATTGTCTGTGGAAAAAGCCCATGGTGAAGAATCCATAGGAAAATATATGCGCAGAATGGCCAAAAGAAAGTGGCCAGGAAGAAACCCGAAGGTTTAACAAAAGGTTGAAGCAAAAAAGCTAACATAAAGTCCAAGGGATGATGGGTCCAAGGACGTCAAAGTCAAACACGGCAAACTAGCCATTGGTTTTCAAGCAATGACGGGTGCACGAATGTTAATTTTAAGATGGTGAAATAGCCATTTGATTTTAAAATGCTTAAATGCCAACAAAAAAGGAGCCCAAGGAATGCAGTAACCCACCAAAAGATAGCCCCCAAGGGCTGAAGGAGCCAAAAAGAGATAAAACCAAGATGAGACAAGGAAAGAAATGGACAAGATAGTCCAAGTGGTGAGATGAGGTGTCAACTTAGGGATTTATTCCTATAGTTGGAATAGCACTTGCCAGGTGGTCACCAAATGGTGCAAACAGTAAGCAGTGTGGCTTGTTTTCTTCTAGTTTGCATTTATAAGTAGACAAGCCATGCAAATGCCTTAAGGGAGTAGTCTATTCATAGAAAAGAGGTATGGTCCATGCTTCCTCATTAATGTTGGAATGCCAAAGTCAAAGCAAGAACTGACAATGAAATGGCTTTCTCTTCCCAAAGCTCAGAGCGCACATGGGCCAGCTTGCAAAAAGAGTGCCAAAAGTCTTTTCTAGAAAGGGCTAAGTTCCCTTTTTCTTTTCTATATATTGTAAAAATTCTCATTTGAAAAGGATCCATTCTCTGAGCCTTAAGGCAAAACTCTACCCAAAAATCTCTCAGGCTTGTAAGGCAAAACTCTGCCAGATATTACCTTGAATCAAGACTTAGTATTTTTACCTCTATCTAGACTTGCACTTTAAAGTATATGTTTGTGTTCTTCTTTTGTGTTAAGTCATTGTCTTTCATGATTTCACAGATTGATTACAACATGTCTAGTACGTTATGAAGTCTCTTTTCTATAGGTCTATCAAAAGTGTCTATAGCAGGAATATAGGCGCATGTGAATAGGCTGCCCAAGTGTGTTGCAGAGCACCTTTGGTAGTTTCCTTCTTCCCTATATCTCTATAGACCCCTGACTCACTAAAATAGAAGAGTTTCTCACATTAGATGAAGTGTATGGGCACTTCTTCCTGGTGAAAAGTGTATGTTTAGGCTGAGTGGGTCAACATTTTCTAGTGTATCACCTTTTCATTTTTAGGCTTAGGTTCTGTAGTCAGCATCTCTCTCCCTTTTCATCCCCCCTTTTTACATTTTTTTGTTAGCAGTAAGAGAAACCAAGGCCTAAAAGATACATCAGAGGGAGCTAGCCCTTATCTAGAGACTCTCCCCTCTATCTTCATTAGTCCCACAGGCGAGAGGGGAGTTTCCATTATTGCATGTGGAAGGGCAGGAGCTAGGTCTCCTACCCTCGAGTGAAATCCACTATGTCAACAATTTTTGGCATGCCTAGTGGGACCAAATAGGACAAGTTGTATCCAAAGAGTTGAAGGAATGATCCACATACTACGAGGTAGATGGCCCAACTTCTCTATGCCAAGATGGTGAAATAAAAGTAGAGGTGAAGAAGGTCTATAGAATCCTCTGTAACTATGGAATAGACTAATTGATGTTTAATGTGTCATAGATCAGTAGACCATTACCCTATAATGTCAAAAGTAGAATAGAGATAGGTGGGTCAAGAACTAACTCTTGAATATATGGAAGGTGACAAGGAGTTGATGGAGGTATATCCACTTCACTATTGATGTCATCTACAAAAGAAGAGATGGTCCTCTCCTATTGGTAGTTCTTTTAGGTCCTTAGGATCAATTGGTGTTCACTTTGTCATTGTGTTAAAGAGGGAGAAAGTTCCTATTGTAAGAGTGCTTAAAGAGAGAGAAGGTGAGCTGAATGATGTTGGTTGACATCAATGCCAAAAGGGGAGATTTTTGGAAAAAATTTAATGATGTCATGGAGGTGTCCTGATGAGTGGATGAAGTGATTTGATAGCCTAAGTGAGAATGGCATAGTGTGCAATGTGCTTGTCCTAGTATGCTTGAAGTTGGCTTGGTTGATCTTCAATTTTGGCTTAGTTAGATATGTTTAGGGATGAGTATGGAGTATTGAGAATGTGAAAAGGGTCGTATAAGACATTTTATTTTCTTGGAGAGTTTATGTACATAAGTGAAATTCATCTGGTAGTCCATAGTTTTTATCTAGACAGTTTGGGTCTAGTGGTAAAAAAATTGAGTAGATAGTTTGTTGTGTCCAAAGAGTTGAAGAATTTTTGGTGTGTTCTTTAACCAACCATTACATCAACACCAATGGTGACTCTGAGTTAAATCAATTGGTTAAGTAGTTTTGGTGCCATCAAGAAATAATATTTTGGTATGTATAATTCCATCATTTAGAGCCATGGACCCTAATTTCTTTGGCCAACCTGGCTATGATCCTTACCAGCCTTATGTTGATCCTTATTAGGTCTAATATGACTAGTCTCAACCCTGTCATGAGCTATATCAGCCTTATGCCCAGTCTTCTCAATGTGTCACTTCTCCTACTCAACCTAATATCTTTGCCAATCAACCCATTTCCACCTTCAAATGAACACTACTGGGATACGAAAAGTATGTAGTAGATATTGACACCAGAAGGGGATGTGGCTAGGAAATCCCTGATCATGTCATCCATCAAGTGAGATATGCACTAGATCTAGTTAATAGGTAATGGACTCCTATTGAAATAGCTAATTGACAAAGGCTTACAAGTGAGATGTTGGATGTGAGTGGTTTGATTGCATCTTTGGAAGAGAAGCTGAGTGTTCATGAGAGTCAACCTTACCAAGTCTATCAACCTGCATACCCACTACCCCAAGTATCATATCAGTCATATATAGCCCCTACTTATGAGCTGAGTCAAGCCTATCAAAGTCCTTTCCCCAATCATGTTGAGGAGAGTTTTGAAATAGTAAATCTTGTGTTTTAGGCTAATCTTGATAAATAGATTGAAATGGAAAATCTTCAAATGCAATAGTCTATTTTGGTAGCAAGGGAAGTGGAATCCAAACCCTCACTACCCTCTCACATTGTGGCCCCATCACCCCAAAAGGAGATGCCTAGTCCTGATATCTTGAGCTAGAATAAAGTGATTGAGTCATGAAACAGCAAGGAGGAGAAAGACATTATCCAATAGTGTGAGGTATAAAATGAGGTTTGTCCTTTTCAAGTCCCTCCCACTCTTCCTCAAAAAGCTTCTTGTACTTCATGGCAACCTTCATACACTCCCCATATCTATGATGTTTCTTATGAGCTCTAGGAAAGACTCTTTCAGGATAATCTAGCTAAGCAAATTGAGGAATTAGAGGCTAAGATGAGACTGCTTAGAGAAAGAGAGATGGAGCTTTTAGACCTCATAGAGGAGCCTATGCCAAAAGATACCCCTTCTACCAATCCTCAAGAAAATTGCAATATTGATGAAGTGTTGGTAAAGTGGAGAGACAAAAATCAAGTGATTTTGGCCCAAGATCTACCCTCATTTTCTCATGAGGTTTTAAAAGGATCCTCTGCTTCCCTTTCCCAACCTGATTTTGATGAGCCTTGTGTGCCACCTTTTTTTCTAAATAAATCCATCTCTTGTGTGCCAAATCCTTTATATCAGATGGCACTTTCTCATTCTGGCTCATCTGATGCATCAATCAATCCTGCCCTTAATCATGTGCACCTATCTTTCCAGCATGCCTCTCTTCAGATAGCTCTTCATGTACATCAGCAGACCCTCCCTAACCTTCCCCAACTTCCTTAGGTCTCTCATTATGATCTCCAAATTCCAAGTTGGAAGAAGGAAAGTCATGAACTAGCCCAAGGCCTTGCAGATTCCAATCCCAAGGTCATGAGTTGGAAGCAAACAGTGGAATCTTGGGGCAGGAAGGAAGAGGAGGAGAAAAGTTTTGTTCAAAACCTTGAAGAGGATAAAGCTACTCCTACCCATCATGATGATGCTTGTGACCTCTAGGAAAGGCTCTTCCAAGAATATATAGATAGGTTGATTGTAGAGTTGGAGTCTAGAGCAAGTTTCCTTAGCCAATGTGTGGTGGACATTTTAGACCAAATAGCAAATTTCATTTCTGAACACACCTCATCTACACACCTCCAAGAGAGCTATTAGGCCATGCCTGATATAGATGAAGTGCTAACCAAATGGAAAGAGGAGAATAATTTGATTCTAGCTTAAGGATTGCCTCCTCTTCCACATGAGTTTGTCCATCAGCCTTCCATTTCACCCCTTCTCGAGGAGGAACCTGTCTTGAAGGAAGCAAGTGAAAAGGAGTATGCTTAATTTATGACTAATCAGGGAGACTTCATGAGTGTAGATGAGGAGGATATCACCATAAATGTCATGGAGGAGTATGGACAATCTCTTGTTCACGTTTTGAATGATTTGTTTGAAGTCATTGGGGTAGGCTGCACTATTCTTCAAGGAGGTTATGAGTTGGATAAGACTGGAGAAGGTAGCATTGGGACTTAAATAAGTAGGCAAAGGGGCTACAGGCTTTCAGATTTATCCTTTCAAGAGGTTGGTGAATCTGAAGATATTTTCTTTGAAGCCATCAAGGAGGATGATCATACCATGGAACCTGAGCATGAGGTAGAAGGGGACAAGCCAATCAATGATGCATATCAAGGGGCTTATGGTAATGAGCTAGCAATGATTGATTTCTTGATGAGATACACTAGCATGAAGAAATAATAAGAGGCAAGCTTCCCTAAACAAATAGAGTATGTATATGTTGGAATCATGTTTGAATCTGATCCACTCAGATACAAGCCAACCCAGGTGGCAGGCAAGAGGATCAGGTCACCAAGTCTCCACTTCATTCAGCCACTTGTCTAGCACCATAAGTTTCCTAGCTAGGGAGGGGAGTTAAGAAATTTTTCCTTTGATCTAGGCAGGAAGCAAATATACCTAGTTAGTTTTACATAGTAGTTGCTTTCAATTTCTTTTCCTACTTTCCCTAAGTACAGTTTGTATAAGTGTTTTTAGTCTTGTGTGTGATTTCCCTTGTGTCAGGGTAAAAAGCATCATGTTTGATTCTTGGATCTATCAAGGTAGTTGTTAACTCTTTCAAAGCTACATCTGGCTCCTTGCCTAATGGACTTCAAGGCAATTGGTCTCTAAGCATAGCAGGCATGCTTCTCCTGGGAGTCACTAATTTGTTC
Organism: Torreya grandis; assembly: GCA_037957365.1. NCBI lineage: Eukaryota > Viridiplantae > Streptophyta > Pinopsida > Cupressales > Taxaceae > Torreya > Torreya grandis. The sequence goes on along the minus strand of JARHVA010001854.1, from coordinate 2,695,745 downwards.
ACCATTTTTGGCACAATAGGCCAAAAAATTGGTCCCCCTTTTTTCATGCTATTTGAGCTAGTACATTTTAATTTTGCACAACTCTACAGGTTTTCTATAGACTCTATAGGTCCATTTCTATGGACTCTATAGGTCCAATTCTATGGACTCTATAGAGCTTAGATTTCTATAGACTCAGCAGTGAAGTTTCTACAGACTCTATAGGTGTAGTCTTCTGGTAGATGAAGAACTAGTTTAAAGAGTGCAAAGTTTTACAAAGCTTCTTTAGACTCTTGTCTGAAGAAATTCATAAGGAAAGTTGGCATCTTTGAACCGTTGAACCATTGAACTAGTTTAATGCTTTGATTCAATGCCTTGGTTCAATCAGCAAAGTTCATCTCTTTGGTTCAAATCTAAGTTCATTGGCTTTTGGTTCAATCAAAGGGTCCACTAATCGATTCAACACTCGGTTTAAAGCCTTGGTTCAATGACCATTTAAACCATTAAATTGATTCAATTAATTGGTTCAATAGTTGGTTAAAAAGAGCAGTTCAATGCAAAAAGTTAAGAGATCCTCCTGAAGGAAAAGTGCCCTTACAGAGGGCACTCGATCGGCAAAAGCACCCTTCAGAAGGGTCAATTTCAATAAACTTGAAGGGCACTTTGAAGGCAGCCGAAGGAATTCAAAATTTATAAAAATACTAAGGCATTGAATGAATTATTTTATACTTTTGTCTGAAGGAATTCCTTCGGATAAAAAGTCTGAAGGAATTCGGGGGAAGGCCGTGGAAGAAAGCTGAGAAAATTTCGAAGGTAAAGTGACCAAACAATTCTCATAGACTTTTGTCCATGGGAAAATTTTCCATGAAAAAATCCCATGGGGAAGAATCCACGGGAAAATATCCATGCAAAATGCCTGAGGGAAAGTGGCCACGAAGAAACCCAAAGGATTAACAAAAGGCCAAAGCAAAAAAGCTGACAGAAAGTCCAAGGGGTGATGGGCCCAAGGATGTCAAAGTTGAACATGGCAAACTAGCCATTAGTTTTCAAGCAATGACATGTACGTGAACATCAATTTTAAGATGGTGAAATAACTGTTTGATTTTAAAATGCTTAAATTCCAACTAGAAAGGAGCCTAAAGAATGTAGCGACCCACCAAAAGATAGCCCCCGAGGGCTGAAGGAGCTAGAAAGAGACAAAACCAAGATGAGACAAGGAAAGAAATGGACAAGACAGTCTAAGTGGTGAGAGGAGGTGTCAACTCAAGGATTTATTATTGCAGTTGGAATAGTGCTTGCTAGGTTGTCACCAAATGGTGCAGCTTATTTTCTTCCAGTTTGCATTTATAATTAGACAAGCCATGTAAATGTCTTGAAGGGAGTAGTTTGTTCACAAAAAAGAGGTGTGGTCCATGCTTCCTCATTAATGTTGGAACACCAAATTCAAACCAAGAACTGACAATCAAATGGCTTCCTCTTCCCTAGGCTCAGAGCGCACATGGGCCAGCTTGCAAAAAGAGTGCCAAAAGTCTTTTCTAGAAAGGGCCAAGTTCCCTTTCTCTTTTCTATATATTGCAAAAATTCTCATTTGAAAAGGATCCATTCTCTGAGCCTTAAGGCAAAACTCTGCCCAAAAATCTCTCGGGCTTGTAAGGTAGAACTCTACCAAATTTTACCTTGAATCAGGACTTACATTTTTACCTCTATCTAGACTTGCACTTTAAAGTATATGTCTGTGTTCTTCTTTTGTGTTAAGTCATTGTCTTTCATGATTTTCATAGATCGATTACAACATGTCTAGTGCATTGTGAAGTCTCTTTTTTGCAGTTCTGCTAGAAGTGTCTATAGCAAGAATATAGGCGCATGTGAATAGGCTACCCAAGTGTGTGACAGAGCACCTTTGGTAGTTTCCTTCCTCCCTGTATCTCTATGGACCCTTGACTCACTAAAATAAAAGAGTTTCCCATGTTAGATGAAGTGTATGGGCACTTCTTCATAGTGAAAAGTGTATGTTCAGGCTGAGTGGGTCAACATTTTTTGGTGTATCACCTTTTCATTTTTAGGCTTAGATTATGTTTTCAACATCTCTCTCCCTTTTCATCCCCCTTCCCTTTTTTACATTTTTTTGTTAGTAGTAGGAGAAACCAGGGCCTAAAAGATACATCAGAGGGAGCTAGCCCTTATCTAGAGACTCTCCCCTCTAGTTTTGCCAGTCCCACAGGCAAGAGGGGAGTTTCCATTATTGCGTGTGGAAGGGTGGGAGCTAGGCATCTTGCTCTTGGGTGCAATCCACTGCGTCAATAGTAACAACATAATGAACTTATACTCCATGAACCATCCACATGATGAGTTTTAAGAGGTAATAATTGAAGGAAACATCCTTCATAATGTCATAGTCACCTTTAAAAGAATTATTCTATGTAAACATAGTCACCCAAAGGTATTACACTATTTAACTATAGACACCCAAAGGTATTACACCATGTAACCATAATCACATAATCACCTTTAAATGAATTACATTATATAACTATAGATACCTGAAGGTATTACACTATGTAACCATAATTATATAGTTATCTTTAAAGGAATTACACTATACATCCATAGACACCTAAAGGTTTTGCACTATGTCCCTATAAGCACCTTTAAAGGAATTACACTATGTTATCCTAAACCACATAAAGTGAGTTTAGGCTAGCATGATTGTGAGACTACATTCCATAGTAAGAATACATCCCATAATTTTTCATGAATAATCAACCAAACATATTGGAGTCTTTTATAACATAAAGACCTTCATGCTAATATGTGTTGGGTAAAATATAGACTTCCATATAAAGTTTACTAAAATCACATAAGGTGATATATTATAATGTTTTACAATAATAATTATAGATAATAGAAAGAAACACATGACCCACACGACTGTTAAGAAGTGACATTGTCATTCACACTCCCCCTCAATGGCAACTTTGATAAGTCTAGCATTGAATGAACTTCCATAAGCTTTAACTTATTGGTGTTGCATTAGATTTTCCACCAAAGTTATACACTTTTGACTATCACCAAGAAGGTTGGTATAATAAGGAACTTCCACACGATGTTCTTCTATGATCATTCATAGCCACATGGCTTCTTTAGCAACTTCCACATGAAGTACTCCAAGTGATAGTACCTACACCAAACATAAATATATATCCAAAATTAGACTCATCATAATATGGTTATCACCACAATAACTAAATAAATTAAAATAATCAAAGAAAAAATAATATAAACCAAAGTTTATAGTTTCTTTTATATACTAAAGTATTCACTTTGTTAATTTCTAAGGATCCAAGTATAGATCCTACATAAATTTAGAAGCAACACCCACATATTAAAAAATATATATCCTAATAATGATTATATAAATCAAAACACTAATAAGATATTTGTAAATAGGGGTTAACTTTATTGCACACAATTTTTGGATCAAACTTTAACACAACCTTCAATAGAAATATATGTAAGATTGAAATCAAACATTTTAAATTTAACAAATAAGTTATGTGATGCACATAAAATAAATTCATTAATAATTTGATAATAAGTTAACCAAACATTACATATATTATTGTGAATAATTTCATATTATAATTTGAGTCATGAATATTTTTCCTTCCTTTTAAAGTTGACAGTACAAGTTTGTATTTTATACTAAACCAAAAAAAAAGGTTTTAAAAATCAAAAAAATTAATGTGATTTATACTTGATTTTGTAATAAATACACATATTCTAGTGTGTAAACAACACTAGTCACTTTAGTTGATTTTAAAATAATTCAAAAACACAAATAATTACAAGGGTGAAAGTTGCAAGTGTCGTAAGTATCATAAATAGTGTCATAAATTACACTATTTGAATAAATTATTATAAAATCAATGGTAGGAGGTTTTAAATCAAATAAAATGCCATCCCAATGTGTCTAAAAAGTGCAAAAACTTAAATATCGATTGGTCACATGACCATTTTTGACAAAGAATATGACAAGTCAAGGGTGTCAAAAGTGTCAAAAGCATTGCAAGCTTCACTCGTGAGATTTTGCATGACTAACAACCAGAATTTTTAACTCATTATTTTTAAAAAAAATAATTAATTTTGATCAAAAATATATATAGGGATTGATATTTAATTTAAGGACCTTGAATCTATAACTATTTTCCAAAAAATACTAGTAAACTTCCCTTTGTCCAATACAAGACTTCACATGCAAGCTACATGATTTAATTAATTTTAATTTTTTTTTTTAAATAAAAATATTAAATGCATATAAAATAAATATCTCGTGATTGTATTAAAAAAATTAAATATTTTTTTAATCTTTTTTTAAAAATACAAGTCAACACCATGTGTTTGCATAGAAAATTGGCCAATTACAACTCACCCACTAAGTACTAACTTATGTCTTATGTTTAATCCTTTTCTAGTCTAATTTTTATTTTTATTTTTAAAAATAAATAAACCATAATTAAATACTTTCATAATAAAATGCAAGCATTTATTTAAAATTTGGAAAAAAAATATTTTTAAAAAAACTTAAGTGGGGTCCACTGCTTAGGTGGAATAAAGTCAATAAAATAAATTTTTTATTTTTAAAATACTTGCATTAAAACTTTAATAGACCCATTAATTCTTTGTTTTAGCACACTTCATACAAAAATATGACACAGGTGGAGAGCAGGGGAGGATTGCAAGAGCTCTAGACATCTATTTTCAGTGATCCAAAGCTTGAAAACACTTGCAAATTGCCATCCAAAGCTACTGGTAGACCCATATCTATAATTTTTTTACTTTAAAATGACATTTTAATTATTCTACTACTGTCATGGCATAATGTGACACCTAGATAGTAGTAAAAAAAACTAGATTTTCTTTTGATGCTCTTCAAGGTCTGAAAATAGCTCCAACAGGTTTAAATATTGTAGAAAACATGAAATCAACCTTTAAATCTCATAAAATGATTGAGAATACATGATTTATATTTTTTTCTTCTTCCATGGCTATACAAGCTAAAGCATGATGGTTGGGAGGAGAGAAAAAAAATTAAAAAATGTTGTAGGAAACTAAATCAGACAAAGTAAATATCAAAATTGCTTGGAAATGGCCAAACTAAGCAAATAGAAAAAGCAAAACTAAGATTTAATACCCAAAATCTGATTTTACACTAATTTTTATCTCACACATGCTAAAAAATGGCATTTTAGAGGAGAGAGAAAACTTGAAATGAGCTACAAGAGTCTAAATCATGTGAAATAAAGGTCTAAAATGTTTGGAAATGGTCAAACTAAGCCAATGGAGTGACTAGAACAGAGATTTATTGTAATTTTTTTATTTTTTATTAAGAAGGCCATAAAATAATTTTCAAGCATTGATTCACTCACTTGTTGGCTCTCTTAATGTTTGCAACTCTCTATACGTGTTAGATCTGCAACTAAAGAGCTTCAACCACCTTTATATAGATTATTATTCTAAAAAATAAGAAAATATTAAAAACAAATTAATACTTAAAAATGTATTTTTATCCCATTTAAAGATTCTCAGTTAGATCTATGGCATGAAAATAGTCTTAAAATATGAAAAATTGCATAGATCTGAGATTTCTAGGCTTTTAAGAGAGGGAAAAGTAGAATAACTTACTTCCTACAGAAAGAGAAGCTTGAAAGTTTTCATGATCATACCATGGTTTGAAAAATGGATGAATCTAGGCTTGAACATAAACTAATGATATATGATCTTTTCACTTGATCACGCATCAACTAACTTTGATACCATGATAGAATAAATAATATGATTGCATACGAACACCAGATCTAGATGTGATACCAATATTAAAGACATTCACCATGAAATAATGAGAACAAAGTTGAACACACCATAACATAGATATACATGTCAAAACTTTCAAAGAGGTAAAAAACCCACAAATATTATTCATATTATGAGAAACTAACAAGTACCCAATATAGTCTTTCTTCATCTCACTTCTTTTTTCATTACATCTTACAATATAAACTCTTTATTATATAAACAAGGTAATCTACCTATTATAAATGACCTTTTCTAACCACCACATTAATGGGTATAACCTCTCCAAAGGTCATTTAATATATTTTATTATTTATTTATATATGGTTAAACTCGTGATAAAAAATAAAATATATTATTATTTAATCAATGTAATTTAATGTATTAATGGTACATAAATAACACCACTTAACCATTAATTGTTCTAATAATTTATGGCCTTAGTGATGTCTTGGGGTCAAAATAACATTATTCCATTGTTAGACACCCTTTTAGAGGTAAATACATATGATCTCAAATTAAAGTTCAAATGGAGGTTACCTCAATACCTATTAAAAGACCTTAAAACATGTTGAAGACATAAACAAAGTTACCACATATTCCTTATAACATCTTTAACCCTTTGGTTTTGCCATACCTTGCAAGTTTTCAACATATTTAGATGGATTCATGATTGGTCATGAGCTATAGCATTGGGTTATATTTAATGTGAGTCAGTTTGGACCATTAAAACCAATCTAAGCCCTATTATGGATCCTTATACATAACCAATCACAAGGACAGCACTCGACACAAGCTTAAACAGGATGTAAAAGACAACCAACATAGCATACCTTGAAATAACACCTCACTTAAACCTATTATCTTGACATTATGACATGTGATCCTTCTTTTGAATTGCCTTGAAATTTCAAGAAACATGATAGGGTTACTAAGGTGTGTTTAGGCTCTCATGGCACAGGTTGACTCCTTTCTAAACCCAAGGGTAGAAAGAAGTCAATAGGAACATGAATGATATTTATAGGACTATATACGAAGGGACCGATCATATTAGAGAGATTTGGATGATATGAGAAGATCGTGAAAACATTTAAACATGACTTGTATGCATTAAAACCTATTAAAACCTCTAAAACATTAAATGAAAACCTATGGCATATCCCTCATGGAGTCTCCTCCTGATAGTACCTAATGTTCACACATGTTTATTTGATGTAAAAAATATGGAAGGGTTATGCATACCCATCCATACCCTAGACAATACTCATCATGCTCCAACAAGCTCCAAACTACATGAAATTGGTTTAAAACATGAGCCTATGGGGTTTATTAGGGGTGTTTGACTACCTATCTTGTTATCAATGGTTCATAAATCTCATCCCCTTAAACCCTAAACTCTTTTCATAAATCTTAAGCCTGTTAGGGGTCCCTCTTATGCCTAGGAAAATTTGATCCAATTCCTCTATATGTTCATGAACTAAGCATAAAATTCTAACCTTCTTAAGCTTGTGAAGAGCTCAACTAGGATTATGATTTGTTTTCTACATATGTTGACCTCTCAACACCTTTTAAAGTTAATTTTCAATGTTAATGTCCTAAGGAAGTTGAAAAGACAGTGTTATATGCATTTGCACTTGAAGGTGGACCCTCATGTCCATACAAGTGACTAAAAACTACCTTGTTTGAATGATTCTCTATATTTATATGTTGAAATGCAAATTTATCATACTCTAACCATTATTTGACCACCTCTTAACACCATTAATGTTATAATATCTATTGAAGTGCTTTTCTTTTTGAAAAATATGTATATTTCCCCAAATTTGGATTGAGAATGTCTTAATAGACCTTGGGGTGCATTGACAAATATGGTGGGAAATTAATACATGGTTTTATGACCTCAAAGGCATGACTAAAACTCATATTATTACTCATCACAATGATATAACCTTGAACACACATAACATACAATATTATTCATGAATGACCTCAAAACCATGCAAGTACATAAAGAGACCAAAACCTTAAACACTATTAAACAAGAATTTAATTAACCATTTTAAGACCATTCATAGACCAAGGTGACCATATACAAGCTTGGATATCCCTATGAAAAAGTTTCAAACTATATGGGTTGACCCTTTTGACTTGGGGGTCAAAATGGTCAATAGGCATGAAGGAACATGTTCGAGAACTTGAATCATAGGTGAAGATCTCATTCCCTATAGGTTTAGTTAGAAAGGTGGTTGATGCTTTGACACAACTATTTTAGGCTCTTAAGAAGGTCACCCAAGCTTTTTCCATAAGTGGAGACCACCTACATCACACTTAGGATTATTCAAACTAAGTAGTTTAAATGGACAATAGGTGTAAGAAGGCTGTGGTGTTAATAAGTAGAAACAAGTTCACAGAGTTACAACTAATGTCTTTAGTAGACTTGGACCTTTACCAGACTTATGTTAGGAACATTATAACATCTATATAATATTGGTTGGTAACATTCTAGGTGGTAATTTGTGGAAAAGAGTAGAGAATATATGATGGTCTACTTATGGGAAGTCAACATCATGGTGATTTTCCACCCAAATAACACCCTACTTTATAGGGATGAATTTGGTGTCCACTTGAACCAATTTGATCAAGTCATGCATAGAGGGGTGGCCAAAGCTAACAAAGATGGTGTAAAATCAATGTTATATTTATCTACTCAATCTAAAACTAACATCAACTTAGTTTCCAAGGTAACGGTAGCCTTAAAATCCCTACTCAAAACTCACAAGTAGTTGTTATCTCAATATGAGGTCATCTTTTGTGAGCCCCCTATGAACTTAAATAAGTTAGACTAGGAATTTGACTTGGTGATAGTGATGCTAGTAACTAAAAATATGTAACCTACACAATTAGGAGGTGGTTCTTCTCTAACTCATTAGCATATCACTTGAGTGGGCTCTAGGCATCTTTTGAGGAGTAGGGAATCTTGATTTTTGATTTGTTACAGTTATAAAAACCTTGGGCGGGCATCATGGCCAAGGATGGGAATCTTGTGCTACTAGGGGGTGAGCCCCATCCTTCTTTATATATTTTGGACTATTTTTGTAAGGGTTGACATTTTTATGTAAAGAAACTCTATTAAAATAAATGCAAATTTCCTTCTTTTTGTCAACCATTTTATTTGTCTATGAATGTGGTCCATTATATTTGATATTTTTAATGAATTATTGTGCTAAAGAATTGATAATGTGACTTATTACCAATAATGAATTTGTAGGATGGAATTCAAAGGTTATTATTTAAGCATTAGTCAATAAATCCATGAAAATGCATAAATAACTAAACAAACAAAGCCAACCTATTCATGTGGGGCTTGTTAATGATAATGAAGAACAAAATGAAATAAATCAATATCTATTACCTTCCCAAATTAACTCTACCACCCAATAGAGGCCATAAGCATGTTCTCCCCTTGATCTAGAGCTCTAGTCTTTGTCAACAATGGTTTCTTTACTCCTCCATTGCCTGAAGAACTCTATGCATAACCTAATCTCAATAGGAGAAATATCTAAATTGGTTTATCAAATAAATCTTACCCAAATGAAAATAACACCATAATCAGAAAACAAATTACTTGTGGAGATATTTTAGCATTATAAGTCTACATAATTTAAGCTTAAGAAATGGTGTGAGAGGACTCCTATTTATAGATTTCTGCAATTGATCAAAACGAAATATGACTATCCATCTTGAGATCAATATGTGTGGATAATAATGCATTAAATTTTGGAGGATAAAATCATAAATTCCCTCATATTGATTTGTGGAAAAGGGGCATTAATTAGGCATGGATGCCCATAATTCAAATATTTTATGCATTTATGGTTTGTGGATGCCACTCCATAGATGATTCATTAGGTGATGTAGATATTGAGAATCAATTTCCAATATTGAAATAATAAATATCCTCCATGGAAAATCCATTTAAGCTCTTGATTTGAATTAATTAGCCATAAATAAGATTAATCAATATTTGTGCATATTTTTGGAAATTGACCCTCATTTAATCAAAATAGTCAAAAAGTTATATTACTAGGTCATAATTTGACACGAAAAGAATTTTAAGGTAATGTTAGATGCATTGGAATCATATTTCCATTTAGGATGTTGTCAACACAAAATAATAAAGGTACATGATGTGTACTAATGAACTAGAAGAAAAGAGTGATCCAAAGCATAAAAAGGCAAAATCATTATTTTGTCTCAAAAATGAATTGATCAAAGTTAGGAATCACATAAAATGCATTGCCCATTTAAGGATACATTGGCCTAAATTGACACTTGTATATGACAATCTCGAACCATTTAGTGTGTTTTTAGTGATTTTTACCTAAATTGGGAATTTGAATACAATGTAAGTAAGATTGACAATTTCAATAAAAATGGTGTTAAGAATTAGATGTCTACATTTTACCCTTATTTTAAAAGGTGTAACAAGACATTTAGGAAAAGCAATGTCTTTTCAAATAAAAGAGTTGTCAAGAAAAAATTGGAAATGACCCATGATGCCCTTACAAGAGGACACACTAAGATGAAAGAGAAGAATGGAATCTCAAAAAGAGAGGGAAAATGAGAGATTAACCCATGAAATAAATTGCATTTATATGAGCTAATTCTTACACACGTGGTCACCATCAATGATTAAAATATAATTAGAGGTATAATGGGCACTTAGATGGGGGGAAGGGGAAGCATTCAATCCAAACATATATAAGTGACATACTTTGAATGCATCTAATTTGAAAGTACAAGTTGCATTCTTAGGACATTGATCAATCCCAAGACAAGTTGCACACTAAAACATTACCATCATGCGTAAAAGTGTGGAGATCTTGGAATTAGAGGTAAAGTAGAATGTGGTCTCCAAGATGATAATAACAAGTGCCTGAGTAGAGTATATTTGATCATGATAAAATAGTTGTGCTCTAATAGGACTAATTTTGATCATTGATAAAGAATAGACAATGGGTTTCCCCTATAGGGCTGATTTGATTCTTATAGTAGGCTCAAATGTGGTGCCCCAACATGGGAAAATTAGTAAGTAATTAGCTCAAAGATATAACCCAAAACATAGGTTAAAGTGAGTGGGCACAAGCAGAGATTCAATGGTGTAATGGCTTAGAAATCCATAAAAAACCATGCATGTGAGGATGCACAAAGAGATGAAAAAATGAAAAAAAGAATGAATGTGGTTGAGCTCACTCTATATGTGTAAGACAAGTGAATGTTGCCTACATAGTTCCATATATTCATGGTCCAACATGAACTTTAGGCCAATGTAGTTCACCTAAAATTGAGATGGAATGGAATGAGGGATGATGAAAACTAACCAAGAATTGATTACACTCATGATATATGCAAAGAGATGCATGTATAAGCATTGAGTTAGGTGTTAAACCTATCGAGCCTAGTTTATGCATAGTGATCTTGAGAACTATTCATCAAAGTTGTGTTGACATTTAAGACTTGAGTCTAGAGCACAAAGTGTTTGTTATATCAAAATAAATTAGGCATCATAGGTATGAAAAACTCACAATGACATGGTATTTCAAGTGTACTTAGTTGGTTCAAATGTGAATACCTATAACTAAGGATAATGGTAAAACAATGATGAAAACTAGAGTTATAGTTATTTATATTTAAACAAAAAAGTAAAGATAAATAAAAATAAGACAAATAAATCTAACTCAAATTCAATATATGAACAATCAAGACTTCAAGTAGGAATAAGAATGTATAAAATCAAGGCAAAAACAACTGGATAACATAAGATCAAGATATGAATAATCAAGATCCATGTGGACCATTAAGGTGCACTTGAAAAAAGAAATAAATCAAGACCAAATAGTAAAATAAAAGACCAAACAACAAATAAAAATCAAATAAATAAATGTTTTTGGAATTTTAAAATGTTTTTTTAGAATTTTCTAAGTATCTCAACTTGATTGAGAATTATGAGATACAAAATAATCCAAATCATGAAATGATGAGAGCACACCAACTTAAAATGCTCGTAAAATGATGAGAGAATAATGAAAATGGGGACTGAGTTGACCTTAACATGAATTGAGCATAACCTACATAATCCCATTATGAACTCAAGTCACTGTAATTCTGCCTACATAAAGATGATGAAAAATCTATCAAGTCACAAAAAGTTCACAAATAAAGGCAAATAAATATTCAAATGATAATAGTAATGACCAAATGATGTAGTAATGCATGATAAAAAGGCATTGTACCTAATTTGCCCATAGGTAGTTATAATTAGGAAATAATGTCATAATTGTAATTTTACCAAAGGTAGTTATAATCAGGGTATAAAATACAATACTAATTTGCCCATAGGTGGTTATAATCAGTGATATCATATAAGATAATTAATGAAAGATAACTTTCCAGATCAAATGTCACACTACTTTCATAGACTGTCATTCAACATGGTATTGTAAAACTATTGAAACTAGATTGGAATCCTTTTGTAATAGGTGCAGGAAGAACCAAAATAATTAAGATCAAAATGAAGATAATCAAGATGTCTAAAAATAAGCCTTGGTCAATAATAAAGACATGGTATAAGTAAAATGATCAGAAGATAATTGGCTATAGTGGTAAGAAAGTTTCCCCCAAGCAATGATTGGCTTAGTGTGCTTGCAAAATGGTGAGAGCATGAAGAAAGGGGTGATTGAGCTGACCTCAATATAAATTGAGTGTTACCTACATAGTCTCAAAGGACCTCAATTCCATGTAGTTCAAATAGTGTGTTAAATGGAATAAAATGGTATAATATGCCTAAAAATGGTTTATAGGGTTGCTTCTAAGAGATGAGGCATGGTAATGGTAATTGGTAATTGAAAAGTGAAAAATTGTTTTGTTGCTCTTGTTGATAGGGAGATGCACATCCTAGTCAATATGTGAGAATATAAAAATGATCATTTATAAATTTAATATCCAACACCCTTTTGGAAAATATTTTCTATCAAAAATGTGTTGGCAATAGAGATCTCAATAATGTGTTTGTGATCTTTGTTGGTCATTGAGTCTATTTCCTTCAAACATCGAGACAAGATATCCTTGTGCCTCTACAAAGGAAAGTGCTACTAGTGATGGTAAATAATGTTAGGATAAATGATATAAGTGGGTAATGAATAGGTGGATGATAATGAAATGTCTAATAAATGGGTAACAAATTAATATTAGGACTTTTAGTCACATGTAATGTTGTTGATTCTAGATTTGACATAATTTTGGTTGTGGTAGGGGCGAAGACCTCTAAAGATGCTCTCGATAGGACCACCAGATTACTCTATTATTTTATCTTGAGATTAGCTACCATTTGATTATGTTCTATATTAGAATCTATATTTATTTATTATTTGATAACATATTCAACAAGTAGTGAATAACTTTTATGCTCTGCTTTTGATGCATTGATAAGGTTTTCATCAATGAATTTATCCTAATTATCCCATAGTGTCTCTAAGAAGGTTTCATGAAGAGATGTTAACATTTGACTTTGATTCCCTTCTAGCACCATCAAAATGTTTCACTACAAGATGTTGAGTTTTTTATTTGATCATCCCCTAGCACCTTCAAAAATGTTTCAGTAGAAGAGTGTTCTCCTTCTAAATGAATTTGGTCTTCATCTCCCTGATATTTTGCACCTGTTATGTCATTATGGATGCAATTTAACAAAGTGTGATTCTATCATTCCCAATCTATGTTTATGGGAGGTGGAATGTTAATATGATGGATATGTTGGGTGGGAATAATGTAATGATGAATGGAAGCATAATCCTCATAGAATATACTAGGAGAACCTGTGTTGATGTTGAAGTAATCATCCTCAAAAATCATATAAAGATCACAAATATATTCAAATTGATCTGCAAGGAAATTGTAACCAATGTTATAACAACTGATACTATATTCTATTTTTGAATCTAATTCTAATACAAGGGACTCTGAATATAATGTTTTAAGTGATGTTTATTCTAGTTCTGATGCTAAATCTGATGTTGGTTTAAAAATAGAACCTAACTCTAATGTTTTTTCTTCATCTAATATGGTTCTTTATCTAATGATATTCTATTAAATACTTGGTATTGAAAATGTAATGGCATGTGATGGCATAATGGGCTCTAAAAAAATTATTCATCTAGGAACGGTTCAACATAGACTGGCTCATCTAAATGAAGCCCCTCAAATAGAGGGTACCACTTGAGGGACGACTCAAAAAAATATTTTCTATCAAAAGGAGACTCATCAACAAGTTGGAAAATATCAAGAGACAATTTTGTAGAGATTGGTTTGTTCATGAGATGAGGCTCTTTAAAAATAGGTAACATATGAATACGTAATTCATCACAAGTTGACTTGTCACAAATGGGTATTTCAATAATAACATCATGGTTTTGGTTCAAAATTGGTTGTAAAAACTCAATTTTTAACACATTTTGATCCTCATAAGATGGATCTTCAAGAGTTAATGGTTCATGTTTTAACTCGAAGATCGGCATGGAATTTATAAAGTGGGGAACATTTTGTTTAGTGGGAATAATCATTTGTATTTCAATAATGGGATCTCCAAAAATTAGATTATTAAAGAAGGGATCAACAAAATCAAGTTCATCAAATTGACATTCTTCAATAATAGGTTCAATAAATACAGGTGATGGGCCTAAAATGGTAATGATTGGACACTACACAGTTTGGTTATTTTCACAAACCAAAGTAGGAGGTCCTAGAATGGTAACCTTTATGCATTATAGAACTAGATTGCTCACACAAGCTGAAGATAAATAGCATAAAATGGTAACCTATGCACATGATGGAGTTTGATCACTCACACAAGGTGAAGGGGGATAACCTAAAATGGTAACCTTTGAGTGTGATATGAAAATCAAAGGAGGGTCTCCCAAAATAGTAACCTTCATGCATGGCATATAAATCAAAGGGGAAGGATGAGGATGATGAATAAAAATTAGTATGGATCAAATTATTTTTAACAAATAGGTTCAAAGAAGGCAGCATCCTCAAATAAGATGGAATACTCATGTCTACCATAACAATGCTCTACCTCAAAACTAAGGCCTCAAGAGACCCCATTATGAGTGTACCTTAGTGTTATGTCTAGAAAGGTTATTCTATATATTTGAAAAAATTTGGAAAATATTTTGCAAATGTTTAAACAAGGTATGGATTTTGATATTTCTTACAATCAAATGACTAAGGTACCAAATAGACTATAAAAGGAGGGTGGTTTGGAACCACACACAATTACAATAATGTATTCATGAATTTACTCAACCTTTGGAAAATTTAAAATCATATAAATTAGAAGAGGGTATGATAACTCAAAAATATTAGAATGTCACTAGTACACTAAAACATAGACTTTTGAGATACGTCAATACCATAAAATATATTTCAACTTCAATGAGTTGTTACTAGGAAATTAGAAGAAATCCCTTTGGATCACAAAGGAGACAATGCAAACCAAGAAACTCAAGATGTGAAAACATGCGAGAATTCCTAAGTATAATGCTAGAACCAAATGGGTGGCATAAGATTTCCACATGGTAATAGGAATGTTAGTATAAAATGTATTATAGGACTCAAAGCATGAGTGATACACAAGATGACTTAAGTCCACCAATGATGAGAATGATAATGAGTCTATAAACAGCGTTCAACCCAAATTAGAAATTAAACCCAAGTTTCCTCAAGTTAAGTGAAAATGGAGAACCCAATTTAACACATCAACCTTATGAACTTAAAAAAGTGTAATTTAAACTTTAAAATATCATTTAAGGACTTAAAAAAATTTGATAAGTGATCTAGACTCAAATGGGAAGCATAACTATGCCAATTAGAAGATATGACACAATGTTTAAGATGATAAATTTGAACAAGGAAAATATTGATTTTCACTTGGACAGTGTAATGTCTCTTTGTTTAATAAATTTTGGACATTTTGTTTTGTTTTGATGTTTGGTTTACAAGCAAGTTTTGACTCAAATCAAGAAATAATCTAAGACCAATTTAGACAAATACAACTAAGTAATTATCCTAAGCCCTAAATTGACAATTGTGGCAAAGTCAGTTGACTAAAAACTAACAAATTTTGCACATTTATAGATGGATCCCATGTGTACAAACTTTCACATTTCACACACAAGAGAAGAAACATGTCAATTGGGTCCATATCAAATGGCTTGTTGTGAAAAGTTCTAGTCCTTTTCACAACCACTACATCTATCACTTTCTCAATGTAGTATGATGTCCAATATGATCGTATGTATCAGGCTTAGCATCTACTAACATATGTTGTTTAACCTTTCAAACTATCATCCCAGTGAGGGGACCCCAATTTATATACCTCCCCATGGAAAGGGGTTGAAGATGATGTCCGGATATGAAGCCCCAATTTAAATATTTCCTATAGAACATATGGGAGGTGATGAAATCCCCCTCACAAGCCAAGATGTATAAAATAAAAACTAAGTAAAAGATATTTATGGTTGTTTCTAGATCACCCAAGCCTTGTGGGTATTGGGGAGAGCCTTGACAACATCTATTTTACATCTTTGGACTAAGGCACAAGTTTGCAATTAAGATGATGCTTTTGATCCCACAAGTTACCTATAGGGGATGGGGGGAGAGCATACACACATAACTTCCTTTTTTCACAAACAAATTAAACTAAGCAAATGATTTAAATAAAACAAAACTTAACTTTTAAGTGAGTTCAATTTTAGAGCACTAAAAAGAAAGATTTGGTGGTATTCATTGGTCCCTTGGCCTTATGTTACAAACCTTTTAAAAAATAAGCATAAAAACTTTCAAATAAGCATCTAGGTGTTTCCTTAAGCACCAAATGAAATTTGATAATCCTTTTTAAACACCCAAAAAGAGGTTTAAAAAGACTTAAGCATGATTTGATCATTTTTTAAGTAGGTCATAAAAGAAAATTATCAACATGTTATTTAGCTTAGAATATATTTTGTGAATGAAACAAGTAACTTTGAAAAGTGTGATCTCAAGTTTGCATAGTACAATATCATAACTTCATAGTCTAACACCAAAAATCCTCAAAACTACGACTAGGTAACATAATATTGTAACTCATGGGTTAGATAGCAAAAATAGTTAAAATTTCTACTCTAACTAATAGTATTATAAATCACAAAGCAAAACCACAACTAGGAGAGTTGTGATATTATCACTTAACCTCAATGGTATAGGCTAGCCTCTAGTAGTTTAGCTACAATATTGTGACTACAACTAATAATATCATAGCTTATAAAATTGAGGTATTGTAATATCATGAGTATTGAGTTGTGGTATTTTAATATCACAATTGCAATTGATAATATCACAAATTGTAAAATCATGATATTATAATATCATGACTACCAAGTCATGCTATTGCAATATCACAACTTGACCTATAGACAAAAAAAATGTTAGTCTAAAAACTTGATTTAAATGAAATATTACTACTATAAGATAAAACCATGAGTATATCAGTTATGATTTGGTGGTCTAGAGGACAGTATTGCAAGTCCATAGTGACAAAATCATGACTTCCAAAAAATGTCTTTTTGATCAAATTTTTCACTCTTTGGCCTCAAACTCTAATATTTTTCATGGAAATGGTTAGTAGGTTACATTTAGGAGTTATTTTATCAAATTAATGGGGTGTTATCCCATCGAGTGTGCCAAAATGTAGGATGGGATACAAAGGTTGTTAGTCAAGCATTAGTCAATAAATCCATGAAAATGCATAACTAACTAAACAAACAAAGCCAACCTATTCATGTGGGGTTTACTAATGATAATTAAGAATAAAATGAAATAAATCAATATCTATTACCTTCCCAAATATTCCACCACCCAAGAATGGCTCCAAGCAAGTTCTCCCCTTGATCTAGAGATCTAGTCTTTATCAACAATGGTTTCTTTGCTCTTCTATTGCCTCAAGAACTCTATGCATAACCTAGACTCAATAGAAGAAGTCTCCAAATTGGTCTATAAAATGAATCTTACCCAAATGTAAATAACACCATAATAAAAACACAAATCACTTGAGATATTTTAGCATTATAAGTCTACACAATTTAATCTTAAGAAATGGTGTGAGAGGCCTTCTATTTATAGATTTTTACAATTGATCAGAATGAACTGTGATTGTCCATCTTCAGATCAAGATGTGTGGCCAAGAATCCATTTAATTTTGGTGTCTCAAATCATAAATGCCCTCATAATGATTTTGGGGGAAGAGGCATTAATTAGGCATGGGTGCCCATAATTTAGATATTTTATGCATTTATGGCTTATAGATGCCGCCCCATAGATGATGTCATTAGGTGATGTAGATATTGGGAATCAATTTACAATATTAAAATAATAAATAACATCAATGTAAAATCCACTTAATCTCTTGATTTGAATTAATTAGCCTTAAACAAGATTAATCAATATTTGTGCAATTTTTTGGAAATTGGCCCTCAATTAATCAAAATGGTCAGAAAGTCATATTATTGGGTCATAATTTGACTCGGGAAGAATTGGAAGGCATTTTTAGATGAATTAGAACAGTATTCCCATTTAGGATGTTACGAACACAAAATAACAAAGGTATGTGATGTGTACTAACGAATTGGAACAAAAGAGTGATTCAAAGCATAAAAAGGTGAAATCATCATTTTGATTCAAAATTAATTGATAAAAGTTAGGAATCACATAAAATGCATTACCCCATTTAGGGATACATTGACCTAAATTGGCACTTGTATACAACAAGATTGAACCATTTAGTGTTTTTTTAGTGATTTTGACCTAAATTGGGCATTTGAGTGTAATTTGAGTAAGAGTGACAATTTCAACACAAATGGTGTTAGGAATCAGATGTCTACATAATGTAGTAGTTAGAGTGTGATTTTTTATTTTAATTAATTTATGAATTATTATCATTTCCTTTACATCATTAATTAATCTATGTGCTTGAAGCTATAAATCATTTGTGAAGATCCTATGTGTAATTTACTATAGGCCCTTATGTGTTTTTATATTTCGTGAAGAGTTCATAAATTAAGCATTCCCTTTTGTTTTTTCCTTAGACTCTTTCCCTGTGTGATGATCAGATCAATACCCTTGTGAAACTCTACACACAATGGTGTAATTATGATTAGGCACACAGCTCAGTTCTTGAATCATTAGCATCCTCTCAAGACAAGAAATATCTCTTTCTACCCAACCTTACTTCCCCTTTTTTATGTTTCTTTCAAGAGCTAAACAAGTCCATCCCCTTTACTTCGAAATTGGTGAAGTGAATCCTAGTAGCGCTTAAGATTGGAATTGGTTGAATTATGTGAGGGTTAGAATTTCCTTATCATATTGAGTATTACATTTCTGGTGGAAGCATTGCTTCTCTCAAAGATATATTTCAAGCAGGTTATATCATGGAGCCTATTACCTATAGCTCATGCCTTTGATTTTCCTTGATGTAATCCTAAAACAAGAGGATGAAAGTCCCTTATTATCCCAAAGTTTACTCTAAACACTTAATCTCATACATGTGGAATCAAACACATCAAATAGAAATATTGATATTTTAAAATTAGTACAATGATCTACAAGTGCTTGTACAAGTCTATGTCAAATATGGTTATCACAAATAAGGGATATAATTGGCACTTCATCTATAACCACCAAATATACCTTAGGATAATTAAACAGACTATTGAATTTATTCTTATTCATACATCTAATATGTTTTCTAGTAATGAATTTATTTACATTACTTTTCATATTCTACAAATTTCTTAGAATGTGTGTAGTTAAATGCTGAGAATGACTATGTGATCACTTCATTGTTTATATGGGAAATGTCTCTAACTGTATTAAATATACATAATAGTAATTAAGTGAATTTTTAGTTTTGTGCTAGGTGTTTATGTAAGAACTTAGTTACATGATATTTTGCAAAGATTGATTATGCAAGCTTAGACATTTACATAGTATTACATAGAGATTATCTTTGGAAATTTGTCAAGGATAAAATGTGAAAGAATGATTAAAAACATGCATATGGAAATATACATAGTTTTAGTCACACTCAGTAATATTACAAAGTGGTGCTCAATAGTTGAGTTGTAGTATGGTTATATAAGGATCTCTGTAACATGCAGAATAATAAAAGGTTATATAAAGGTATTCTAAACACTTTTATAACAATATCTGCTATAATGAATAGGTATTAGAAATGTCTTAGTGGCATTATAACAAAGATCTACTATAGAGTGTTATATGTTATTCACTTGGCACAACAGTTGGTGCATGTAAATTATTCTACATTGTAGACATTGCAAGTGAAGTGTCTGATATTAGAATAATTATTCTTAGAATGTCAAGATGTATGATTACATAGTATGTGGGTAATAAAGGTTCTTGAATGTTGAATACATGTGGTCAAGTGTGTGCATTATAATATACAATAAAGTGTTTTATAAATTTTATAAAATATTGCAACTTGATCATAGAATTTT
Organism: Torreya grandis; assembly: GCA_037957365.1. Taxonomy (NCBI): domain Eukaryota; kingdom Viridiplantae; phylum Streptophyta; class Pinopsida; order Cupressales; family Taxaceae; genus Torreya; species Torreya grandis. The sequence goes on along the minus strand of JARHVA010001854.1, from coordinate 2,675,313 downwards.
AAGATGTCCCTTTTATGTTATTGTTAAATTAGGTTATTGTGCTTAGTTTTTTATGTGAAGGGATTTTCCCAAGTGAAATTTTATCTTTTGTGTTTGTGTATGTGTGCTTGATATATTTTTTATACCTATGTTATATTCACATTATAAAACTCTCCTCTATGTTTTCTTATTGTTCATAAGGTTATCTACAAACTTTGGTATCAAAGCTAGGTTGTAAGCTTTGCATAAGTTGGTATAAATTATGATAAATAGTGTCCTTGTAGTGGGAATTTTGTGGGAGAATCTTGTGCAAGAAAGATGACTAGAAGAAACAAAGTGGAAATTGAAAAATTCAATGCTTAAGACTTTGAATTGTGTAATTTTAAGATGTAAGAACTCTTGGTGGATAGAGATCAGTGATTAACATAGTAGACATTGCACCCTCTAGAATGAAACCAAAATAATGGGATAAATTTGATAGGAAAGTGTGAAGTTCTATTTGAATTTGTTTGTTCAATTCAGTTTTATTAAATTTATAGGGTAAAAATACTATGAATCATATGTGAGAGGTACCAAGCTAAGTCATTGGTAAACAAACTTTTCTTATGAAATAAGTTGTATTCATTGTAAAATAATGATGGTAACTCAGTTTTAGAACACCTAAACTCTTTTAATACTATGGAAAGCTAATTCACATATGTGGATTTAAAGATGAATGATGTCGAAAGGTGAATTAATTTATTGTGATCTTTGCCAAACTCATAGGATAATTTAGTGATGGATATCACTAACACTACATCTAGAGTTACAATTATAAGATGTAGTGGAAGCTTTATTGGTAGAGGAGATGAAGTGAAATTTTGTGTAAATATATTAGACTAATGATGCCCTAACCATGGGAGGTTGCTCATAATAATGAGGTAAGCAAAACATTGTGGACAAGTGCTCAAAGTCTAAGGGTATATTAAAGACTCTAGAGACATCCCTTAATAAACATTAGAATTATGGCAAGACATGACATTTCTTGAATGATTGTATATAAAATAAAGTGGAGAAGGGAAAACCAAAAAATACTATGCGATCCTCAAATGAAAATGTCTCTAGTGATGGAGATGGAGATTTATATCTCATAGCCTCATACTCCCACTCATGCAATGATGAATTATTGATAGACTTAGGAGCCTCCTATCACATGACTCCTAAGAATGAGTGGTTATGTGAATATGATGCTGGTGATGTATTAATAAGAGAAAACTCATCCTACCACATAATAGAAAGATGAATATTGAAGGTGAAATTCCTAGATTTGAGGATCAAGACTCTCTCAGGTGTTTTTTGCTTTCTTAACCTTGTGAGGAATTTGATCTTTGTAATAAAAATGAAATGTGTCCATGTTTATGCCTCATTAAGTAAAGGTAGGTGAAAAATGGTGTGCAGAACCATGGTACTTTCAAGAAGTGTCCACACAAATACTCTATCCAAGCTTGATGTTACTATGATAAACACCACATATAATAACCTTGTCATTCTTAAACCCAAGGTTGAATAAAGAATGTACGCATTACATCCAACAAAGGAGATAATATAATGGCATCAGAGGCTAATCCATACCAATGAAAAAGGTTTTTGCATGCATTAAACTAAATATATGGTGAAAGGGATGGAAAATATTCCCTTGGACGTTGATTTCTTCAAACATTGTGTCTATGATAATTAGAGTTAGGTAAACCTACACAAAGGTGTTGCATGAGAAAGTTATCCACAATGATGTATTTAGACCAATGGATTCCCCATCATATAACCCATCTCTCTTCTATGTAACTTTCATAGATGACTACACATGCAAGAACTAGATAATTCATTATGAAGAAATATGAAGTTCTCAATAAATCCAAAGTATTCAAAGCTTTTTGTGGATAATTATATAGAGAAGAGGATCAAGGTGATACACATGGATAATGGGGGTGAGTACTGCTTCAAGGAGTTTGATGGATTTTTTAGTTAAAACATTATTCAAAGATAGAATATGATTCCATACTTTTTGTATAAAAATGGAGTTGCAGAGTGGATTAATAGGATGTTGATGGATAAATCCTAGAGCATGATAAGCGGTGTGCATTTGGAGAAAAAATTCTAAGATAAAGTAGTGGCTACTACTTTTTATTAAGTTAATTAATTCTTGACATCATCATTGGTTTAAAAAATGCCACAAGAAGTGTGGACTTGTAAGAATCCATGCTTGAAATATTTGCACATTTTTTGTTGTGATGCATAATATTTGTTGGGCCCCATTTCATGATAAGTAATGGATCTATACCTACTTGTAAAACACCTAGGTATGAGGCAATCATTTAGGATGATTATTGTTTTGTATTTAAGTGGTCCCAACTAGCTAGTGGCTAACAACTCCATTTTAAATCAATCATCATCAAGAATCAAGTGCATGGGATAAGGACTGATCATTAAATACCAGTGGCTCATTTTTTAATCAAGGAGCATTGGAAAGTAGGCACACATGACAGTGATGGGCCACTAATGACAAGAGTAGTTTAGGTGGTCAGATGTGTACCTCCAATACCATTTCAACAATTGGTGTACTCTATTCCCCATGATCCTAGGATGCTTCAAACCTTATAAAAGGAAGTCGAGTTCAGTTGAATAAGGGGATGAATTGGAGTATCAAAGCTCTAGTGAACTATTGCTAGATTATTGTCATTAGGCTTTAGAATGTAGATTAAGATGCCTTTTGATGCTCCCCTTTATAATGCCCAAGCTTGCCTGTGAACTTGGGCCTTTAGTAGTTTATGTCAATCTTATGCTCAATTCTATTAACATATTTGTATTGTTGTTTAACTTATTTATTAAAGAATGATTCATGTAAAAGGTTAATGGACTAATGTTTTAAGTCTTTTAATGTTCATTGATTACATGCTTTATTCTATCAAATGTATATTGAGTTATCATAAGTTTCTAACCTGGCTCATACATGATGGTCCTGTTATTAGTAATGAATCTTGTACCCATGATAGGAAATGTCTAAGTGTGGTTGAGATCCTATGCCCAAAATGATAACCATGCCTAAGTATTTTAACCCAACACTTAATTAGCCCTTAAGTGCATAAATATCATTGAATCCATGAAACCCAAGGCTTACGCCCATGAATACACAACCATCATTACACTAACCCTAACCCCTAAAGAATAGAGTTATGCCATGGCACAACTATTCCAACATAAACCTTGGTCCCTTCTCTATTGTGCTTTGGGTGAGAACATAAGGCTTGTTCCTTATTTATATTGATGCTAGTTTAGTCAAGTGCTAAATGTTGAGTGCTAGAGGAATAGTCAGGGCATGTACCCTTTTAGAACAAGCTTAAATCTAACATGGATGGATAGGTAAGCACATGACTAGGCCCATGAAAAAAAAGGATACTTTTCTACAATATTTTGGTTCCATTACTGGGATATGTTAAATTTTATTATTTTAATGTTGCACTAGGATAATGCTCTAACTCTCCCTGAAGAACATGGAGCACTTACTAGAATGAGTGGAAGATAACTTTGCACTGAGGCATCCAACTTATAGAGGGAATAACCCAAGGAAGTGAGTCTAGAAACACTTGTATGATACCTTGTATGAGGTTTTCTTTTGTGAATTATTATAGCATGTGTACTATTGGTTCCCTGCTTATATGACCCATAGAAGCCAAAGTTATGGACAGAGCCTTGAGTGGATGAAAAAACACCTAGATAGGGTTGAGAAATTAGATACCACCTGGACTAGAGTCATATAAAAATGGTGGTAAAGGGTGTTGAATAGCTACATGATTAATTTTATAGTATCAACATACTCCTTCCCTAAAGAAGTAGAGTACCAGTTCTTGCATGATTCTAGAGGCAGGTTTATGAAAGAACTTGACACCAAACTCAAGAACCTGATGGTAGATAATAGTTTCAAATTAGTGAGGATGGAAGGCTAAAGTTTTCTCATGTATGATCAATACAAGGGGGAATAAGGGGACATGTAGGTGATTTACAATAGAAGGGGATGAGCAAATTGATAATTGAGAGCTTAGAAGATAGGCTTATAACAAGAGGAGGTACAAACTGATAGAAGATATGGAACCTCAAAGTGTTGATAGGTCTTAAAAAGTATGAAGAGCATGGGGAAGGGTATTTTGAATGGAAACCATGCCTAGAGGAAGGAGACCTTAAAGCCTTGGAATAAGATCTATAATTGATAGGTTAATGCTTGGGGTCCCTTCAAAACTTGATAATTGGAGAAGTGTTAGATACGCCTACCCCCTTTAAACTTATGTTGTGATCTCATGCACTAGATTCCCCAAAGTAAAATAGAAGATTGACAACTAACCTCATTCTCAATGTAAACTTTAATAGTTTTTAAAATTTAGACCAAAACTTTGTGATTAAACAAGTTATCCTGTACAAGGAGGTAAGTGAAGATACCTCTAGACTTCGAGGTGTTAACCTGACTAGATAAAATGTGAGTGTAAGTACCCTAGTTTAGCCAATGTTAACTTCATATCTTGGGTAATAGCCCATAGGAAGTGGCCCTACACTACTAGTTGGTAGTATGATGCCATCATCTTCTACAACACTAGTAATAACCACCAATCTAGTTACTTCCTAGCCCTATATTTATTACAAGATGGCCATGGACCTTTTAGAGTATCGAGGCATGGAAAATGCCATAGAGCATGTGCTCAAGTATGAGTTATAATGGCACATTTAGGGAATAACCTAATCTGAATGCAAGGTAACCCAGTTCATGACAAATTTACTTAATCGCACCCTTATTTGGTATAGGAAGTTTGATCCTAACTAGGCTATGGTTGATTATGACACCCTGAAGGGGGCCTTCCTAAAGGAGCTCAATATACCTAATTTTGAGAAGCAAATCATCATCATTCTTAAGGAGATCAACCAAGGATTATCAAAGAGCATGCACTTGTATGATGCTAGATTCAAGATGCTCCTTTTCAATCTCCTTTATGACATTCACCCATCCCATCATGTGTAATGGTTTATTGGAGGACTGTTAGTGCCTTTTAGAAGGTAATTATCCATGAAAACATTCATGAACCCTTAAGAAGTGTTAAATCCATGCTTAGGGTCAAGGTGATTGGGAATGTTGATATAAGTATTAGCTTATACATGGAGGCACAGATTGTGTGTATGGCCTCCTAACTATAGAAGATGGTTGCTATTTTGTCATAAGATTCCCAAAGTGGGTTGTGGTACACTAAGTGTGAGATGGAAGGGCATAACAAAAATAACTACCCTCATAGGAATGTGTGTACACTACTTCTCAACTATGAAGTTTATCATGAGGTGCATGATGTTTTTAACTATCCCTTATTGTAACATGCTAGTCAGGACAGCACAACCATCTACTATAACTTTTGCAATGCCTACACTCACAATATATCTAACTACTGAGTAATTGATGAAATACACTAGAACATGGAGAGAAGCACACAATAGGAAACTTTGATAGTTAGAGGGTAGGTTAATCAATAAATTGAGGGTTGTGGCCAATATAATGCTAGCTATGGGAACCAATATTCCCACTATGATCATGCTATAAGTGTGGGTTGACCAAGCACTATCAGTGTAACTGCTTGATGCATCTAATGTGTGGGTATTATCAAGGACTAAATTTAGTTAAATAGTTCCCCAACTTATACAAAAAATATAACCCAAATCAAAATGGGCACTAACAAAGGCACAGGGATGATCAGGCATGAGCCTAAGGATATTAAATGGGATCCAAATGCATAGTTAGCATGCATAGAGCCAATCAAGGTTTAGGAAACCACATGAGTAGGTTCACCACTTAGCCATCAACTATGCCAACACAAGATTTATGCCTAGATTATGGTGAACTAAGCCATACTAAGTGCATTACATATCCTAAGCCAAAATTTGTGCCCTAAGCTGACCTATGTATAAAAAAGATGTCCTATAATAATCCATTATCATAATACAAAATTTATAGGAAGAACTCAGCCTAGATAGAGATCTAGAAGTGTAGGCTACTACCTCACACAAAAATCAAGATAGCCAGGAGGTTGGAGTATAGGAGATGATAGAGATATTTCACCTCCTACAAATAGATGGGATGTTTCCCCTACTAAATTTTTTTCTCTTAGATCATGTAGGGAGAAATCTAAGTGAATTTGCTAAGCCCCATGCCATTAACTTTGTTACATCACATATGGAGTGGGTGTATGAATTAAGGCATACTTAGAATGCAAAATATGACCAAGAGATTCTAGTTAATACCACCATCGATCGATGGTCCATCTTCAAGGTGTTAATCCACATTGGCATAAAAATTAATATACAAACCAAGAATACATAGGAGAATATGGGTAGGCTAGCCTTGAGACCTTCTCCCCATGTACTTTTCATGGCCAAAAAAACTTGAGCATAGTCGATTGAAATCCTATAGGGTGTTATTATAGATATTATGGGCACTAAATTCCATATTAACTTTGAGTTTATCGAGTTGGTTGAATAGGATGACTACCTTGTACTTCTAGGAAGACCTTGGTGCTATGCATGCAATGTAGATATCCACTTCAAGAAGTGGTACATGACCTTCAAGAATGGTAAGAAAAGGGTATTGATCCCACTTTCAAGTGACCAAGGACCCCTCTATATGGAGAGCATTAATTTGGAGGATGAGATCAACCATATTTATAACATCATGGTGTAAGGCATCAAGAATCTTCATCCTTATGATCAAGGAGTGCTTTCTTAGGAGGATGGGTAGTCAACCTCAAACACCATCGACATCACTTGATACTAATGGGTTTAAGAGGCATATGAGACCACTAGTTGTAGATGTTACTTGGTACGTGTAAAGGTTCCAAAGCTCATGAAGACTGACTGGGTCTAGATTGATCTTACTCTAAAATAATGAGTCACATTATAGGAGAAGAAACGAAAGAGGGTACTATGTATGAGCAAAGGCAAGCTTGTAGCACTCCCAAAATTAGAAGGGAGAAACCCAGTGGAAAGGTAAATTAATGACCTCAAATTATGCATCTCCAAAGACATATATAAAATGGGTGTACTTGTGTACACCTTGAGGAACACTACCATGTATTAGTGGCTAGTGTAAAGGTCTAACTTGCCAACCTAACTAGGGGTAAAAGTGGCCATTTGCACTAGATTCAAGAGGAGTAATGAGAACTTGGATATTTTAGTATACTCTAGTGACTCTAACCCCATGGCACATGTACACCTATAAGAAGGTAAATAGACTAACTGTAGCTTCCCCAAAGAACTTATGGGTGCATACCTTTTACAAACAATTAAATACATGGGTGTGAGCATGGTACGTGGTTAATGAGACATACTAGGAGATAACCAATTGGGTGGCCTTGAAGGAGAATTTTGTGCATACCTTCTCCTTTTTCTCATAGAACTTGGAACTATTTGAGCCATTACAAGTAATTTAGAGGGTAGTGTTTAAAGACACCACCATCTTTAAGGAGCACTTGAAAGACATGTTCAGAGAAAAAGGGTTGGCACTTTTGACCTTATTTGAAGAAAAAATGCTCAATAATGACTCCAATGAAGAAGATGATAAAACCTAGAAGGAGCGCTACTAGAAAATGTTGAATGCCAAAAGAAAAATCATGTGCCAATTAGATTATAGCACTCTTAGTAAAGAAAACCCCACTTATCTTTACATTGACACAACAGAAGGAACTTGGCAAGTTGAGAAGTCGCACTAGGATAATAATGAGCCATACTATGCCCCACTTAAGACCATTAAAGTGGATATTAGTGTAGAAGGAAAACCAAATATGGCTACTCTAGGTGCCTATTTGTCTGATGCAGAGCTAGCATGTATTATAAACCTCTTGAAAGAGTTCCAAAACCTATTGCCTAAAACTTATCAAGATATGAAGGGCACCCACCCATGCCTTGGGAAGATGATCATAAAGTTAATTGATGGTGTAATATTAATAAAAAATCAACCCTATAAGATGAATCCCAACCTCCACACTAAGGTCAAAATAGAGATCAATGTTATGTTAGGTGTAGGGGTCATTTAACCTATGTAGGAGTCTGAGTGGATGAGCCCAATGGTAATAATCATTAATAAGGATGGGTGTATTTGCATTTGCATCGACTATATAATGTTGAATGCCACCTATGTTAATGACCCCTTCTTGACTCTATTCACTAACAAAGTCTTAGAAGGCATCATAGGTTACAATATCTACACCTTCACTGATGGGTTCTCTAGCTATCACCAAGTCCAGATTAAGGAGGAGGATAAGCCCAAGACAACCTTCAAAACTAAATGGGGCTATTTTTCTTACAATGTGATGCCATTTAGACTCAATAATATGCCAACTATGTTCTCTAGAGTGGTGATCACCACATTCAAATATTTCATCCATAAGTTCCTCCAAGTCTATATAGATGATTGGATGGTGTATGGCCTTGTCAAGGACCATTGTGATAATTTGTGCCTAATGTTTGAGAGGTGTAGGTAGCTTCAAATATACCTAAACCTAAAAATATGCATCTTCACAACACCATTTGAAACCTTGCTCAAGTACATCATCTATAAGGATGGTTTTCTTGTTGATCCAACAAATATTGCTATCATCATTTAGCTACAAAATCCTTTCACACAAAAAGATGTTCATGCCTTTCTTAGCCATTGTGGATATTACAAAAAAATTACAAGGAGTTATGTGAATATTATGATACCACTAGAAGATATTTTGTGCAAGGATGGACCATTCTATGGGGGAAATTATAAAAATATGATTTTGAGATACTAAATCTCAGATTAGCTAGTGTACCTATATTATAGCTCCTTGACTAAACACATTTTCATGTCCATGTCAATGCTTTTATCTCTATAATTGGTGAAATCTTGTTGTATCCCAGTAAAGGCAAAATGGATCATCCCATCTCCTTTGCCAGTTAAAATTTGACCTCAATAGAGTAGAATTACATGATGATAGAGCGTGAGGCACTCACCATAGTCTATGCCTTGCAAAAATTTATACAATATTTATTGGCAATCTCATTCATATTTTCCACTAATCATGAGTCACTAAATTACCTAGTGAACAAGCTTGTTTTACATGGGTGCATATATATATATGGATAGTTCTATTCTAAGAGTTCTAGTTTTCTATTATGGTTAAGCCTTGAGAGTAGAACTTGGGGCCAGACCATTTATCCCACATCAATTCTGGTGATGTGGTGGAATTGATTGAGGATGACATGCCAAACATGAAACTATATAGATTCCAACATGTCCTTGAGTACTTGATGGAGATCACCATCTTTCTAACATCTAGATTTGCACCCCAGACTATGACAAATAAGGAGAAAAAATAGCTAGTAGTTTGCATCACCCCCTTTCAACTCATCAGTAGATAACTACATAAGCTAAGTAGAAATAAAGTGATGTGTTTATGTGTCTTGAAGCATGAAAGAGACTCCATCTTGAAAGAGGCACATGAAGGTACAGTAGGAGGACATTGTGTTGGAGATACAATGGCAAGAAAAGTGATATAATTAGGTTTATGGAGGCCAAAATTATTCCAAGATGTAAATAAATATGACAAAGCATGTGATAAATGCCAGCATATAGGGAAGCCTAACCATTGAGATGAGATGCCACTCATCCTCATTCTTTCCCAAGTGCCATTCGATAAATGGGCCATTGATTTTATGGGGTTGATAACTCTCACAGCATGATACATAGGTGTAAGTTATTTTTTGGTGGCCATAGATTATTTCACCACATGAGTTCAAGCTATACAAATAAAATATTACATATCCACCATAGCTATACACTGCATCTAGGAAAACATAATAAGCTAATACAATTGCCCGCTTAGTTTGACTAGCGACATGGGCACTCACTTTATCAATGACATGGTGTGCATCGTATTGATTGAGTATATGGTTACACACCACAAAATGACCCCTATCATCAATAAGAAAATTTCATAAGTGTGGCATTTAACAAAATACTAGGAACATGCCTCATGAAGATATGTGACATTGGTTGTAAGGATTGGGATGATTGAGTGTCAATAATAATATGGGCATATCACACAACCTACAAGTGCCTAAATAAGGATACACCATTTCAACTGGCGTTTGGCACTAAGATGATCTTGATGATAGATTTATTAGTACCATCATTATGTATCATACATATTGGTCAGTTAGATGACCAAGAATCATTAAACATAAGGCTGGAGGACTTGGAGCACTTAGATGAGATGTGTACCCAAGTAAAGTGGAGCTAGTAGATAGAAAAGGCACACCAAAAGATATAGCATGACAAGAATATAAAGAACAAGTTGATAATTGAAGGAGAATTCCTTTTGCTCTATGACTCTAAATATTTTAAGCACCCAAGAAAATTATAGATAAGGTGGATGGGCCCCTATATGATCCACCACATATTGGAGACAGGTTTATGTAAATTATGCATGTTGACTAGAGAAATTCTCCATAGGCATTTCAATAGAAATAGGATGAAGCCATGTCAGCAATAGGATGGTGCCTTCTCCATGACAACACTGACTTGTAGGTCACTAGTCGGTTTGAGTTGAGATGATCAAAAAAATGTTTGGCACAAGCCAAATGTTTTTATTTTATTATATTCTTTAGGTAGTAGTGTAAAGAGTGAAGAAGTAGCACTTTGAATCTTGTTAGGACAATCTACTGACACTTCACTCACAATTATAGTTGGGTGATCAATCACTTGCACTTTCTAAATTCTTGAGGCTAGATACCTAAGTGCTGGGTGAGTGAGTATTGCTAGCATTAGACAAGGGAAGCACACTAGACTATCATGCACTAGATCCCAGATACAGGGTGCTTTCAAGCCCCCAAGTAGACATTCATTTGACCTTTCATACATAAATCTAATTAAATAAGTTGATCCCTTACACTTTATAAAGTTCCTGAGGCCAAACATCTAAATGGTGGGAGTGTGAAACTCACTAGACTCGAGAGAATGACTTAAATGAAATAGGATCCAAGTGAAGATGCAGAACATGATTATGCATAAGAGAGAAAGTGAAGATGCACAATATGATCATGTACAAGAGAAATGAAAGGATGATCAAGTGTTGGAGGGCTAATTCAAGTGATTTATATAGGGAAGGATAGGACAATACAAGATGAAGTGAAATAAACCAACCAAGATAGATAAATGTGCTTGAAATATAAGCATAGTAAGAAGAAAATATGAAAGTAAGGAGGTTGAATCACGTGCATGTGAGGAAATATGCCCAAGATACCATATTGAAGGTGAAGGTTGGGCCAAGAGAACAAAATTCAAAACTAAAATTGTATAAGATAGATGGCATCCACCCAAATTTGAGCAAGAAAACACTGTTTCAACCAAAAGTCACTTCACTAAAATACCATTAGAAGCATTGAATGAGGTGATGGTGAAGGCACAAAGATACACATTAAATGAGTTGGTGGTAGATTATTTTCATGGATTTTGTAGAATTTTGTAGAGTTTAATAAATCTAGAACTACCACACCATTAACACACTTGAACTAAAGATAGTAGATGCAAGTAGGGTATGAAACATCATGCAGTAGATTGGTTTCCATTACAAACTTTGTGTGAACTTGAGACATCAAGCAAACTAGAATCAACCAGCAAACCAAAGATCCAAAGCACAAAAACCCTACTAGAGTGATAATTTGAGCACCCTTAGCCACTTAAAGTGAATGATTATGAATTGGTTTAAATTATGCTCACATTAAGATTTATGTAGAGAGGTGTGGAAAGAGATTCCTATAGGAACCAATTGGAAAAAAAGCTTGTTACCACTAAGGATGACATTAATGTCCTTCAAATCTTCTTGTCAAAGGTATAGCCACAGATCTCATGAATGTGAAGCACCAAAAACCATTTGAGGCTTTGTAAACCAAACCAACTATGCTTCAATACTAGTAGGTTTAGGATTGGCAAGAAGTAGAAGGGATCGAGTATGTAGTAACAAGATCCCAAGTAGGTGCATGTAGTGGAAGAAGTGGCCCCTATAATAATAATAGTATTGAAGGTAGAAGGAGTCAATGTTACAAAAATCAACACCAAGGTACTCATAAAGATGTATTATCAGTGATGAAATTTCCCCCAAAATTCTTAGTAGGGAAAATTGGCATTCCTTTGCATACACCTAGTGACTAAAGTAGTATAACCATCATACGTCTAGCCATGTGTAAGACCTAGAATCAGATTGGATGGTTGATACAAGGAGAAATATAAAACAAGGTGCAACATTATTTGATGTCCCCATTCAAGACAGATTGATAGCCTCCAGCATAAATCAGCTGTATGAGTTACCATGCTTTAAAAAGCTAGAGGAACTCATTTAATTCCTTTTATCATGTGTTTATGGTGACTGTATATACTTTGTGGGGAAGAGCATGAGGATATTAGTGCACCTCATAAGAAGGATAACTGGGCTCTTAGATGCCAAAAAATATATCCATGAGATGATGAAGAGGTGGAGTGCATGGTAAAGTTCCTAAGTTATTATAAGGGGGCTTTGCATTCCCTATTAAAGATTGTAAGGACCCCATCTGAGGGTAGATTCAAGTCTTATAAACTCAAAACTTTACCCTGATGGTTGATGGACTGATGTCATAAAATATTACCTATGCATCACCTATCATATGATGCAAGGTGTGAAGTTTAACATTACAAAATGTGTGGTAGAGGAGCTTGTGAATAATGTGCTAGAATGCCACATGACAAAGAGGACCTTTAGGTGGGGGTCCATTATAATACTAATGGTCATAAAGGAAATCAAGATACCAAATGGGGATGAGAATAATCTCTAGATTTTTCTAGAACACAATGAATCCCCAGTACAAAAATACAAGGACTTCACTTGCCCCAATTCCTTCAATGTAAAATATAAAAATTTCATGATGGGGTGGTGTGAGAAGTATATAAAGGCATTTGGACTAGAGTGGTGCATCCCACAAGAACTACCCAAGAGAGTGTATGGGATGAAAACCTTTTCTTTTATGCAACATTTTTGTGTAGTCTATTTGGTGTTGTTTGATGGCAACAAGTCTGACTAGTTAAAGCTCTCATATGCCTTTTTAGCTAAGTATTTTAGGGGTGCACTCAGAAGGATCCCTAATGTGCAACAATTAGATATCCTAGTGAGGTAAATAGACATGGAAATGAACAATTTGCACCACCAGTTCATACACCCAAATGGAAAAGCAATAATGGATGAAGAGGATGATTTAATTTGCATCAACATCTACCCTCTTTAATAAATAACCATACTTGGACACATCCATAAAATATACTATGAGATGAAGCTTAGGAGGAAGGGCCCCAACACCAAATAGATTGGTGACCCTCCCATCATGATCAACAATGAAGGAACATCATCACTAGTTGAAATGAAGAAGTCTCCCAAAAAGAAGAAAGGGGACACACATGAGGAAATAGAGGAGCACATAAAGTTTAAAATTGCCTCAGGTGATGAAGCCTCTCCATCAGCCCCAATAAAGAAGCACATGAATTTCATGCCAAAAACTTCTCATATCCAAGGAAAAGAAGCCAAATTTTTCATATGCAATTCCCACCATCACCCTGATAAACATAGAGGCACTAGAAGAATTGGAGGAGGTAGAATTGGGTAAGGGTGTGTATATTATGCTTGAAGAAGACTCCTTATCTAGCAAGGAAAATTCCCTACCACCCCAAAGCGAAGAGGCAAGGCAAGAACAAGCTTGGAAGAAGTTTAGACTTAGTGATGTGGACATTTAGAAGGTGTGAAAGTTGTAAAAAATAAAAGAAGAAATAAGGAAGGCCAAAATGATGGAGGAATGGAGTTAGAGAGCCATGGACAAAGAAAAGTGCATGGTAAAAGGCAAAATAGAGTGAGATACCAATGTGGCAAAAAGTCATTAGGCTCTCCAAGGTGGCATTGTTACCATGATTAGAGAAGTAGGACCATCAAGTGTACCAACTAAAGAAACTGCAACACAGCCTCCATAAGATGAGGAGGAGTTGAGGCACAAATGGGAAAATATGGGCCTTGCTCAAGATCATATTGAAGTAGTGATAGAGTTGTATCACAAAAGAGAGGCCATGAGGTCCAAGGGCATGATCCAAGTAGAAATTGTTAAATTAGAGGCCAAGGAGATAAGGGTTGAGGAGGAGAGAGCCACTGTGATCATGAAGAAGAGGAAGGTGGGTATAAAAACAATCCAGAAAGAGAAGGCCAAGAAAGATAAAGAAGAGAAGAGGGTTTCCATAGGCATCAAACCTATAAAATATAAAGCAGTAGAGGTGCATAGAACCCACACCATCATCGTAGAATAAGTTATAGAATATGCATGCCCTAACATTGAAGGGGTACCTAGAGACAAAGAAGGCAATGTTGGCACCTTAAAGAATCAAATAGAGAGGGAAAAGAAAAAGTAGATTGGTACCAAGAAGGAACCTACATAGGTTCACACTAAGGAGCCACAGGAAAAAGAAGCAAATGAAGGGGAAAATTTTGAAGAAGAATAACCCCTACAGGAAAGAGAATAAAAAGAAGGCTCCAAAGAGGTTAGCAATGAAATTGAAGAGGAGCAGGAGCAGATAGAATTAACCATCGATAAAGAGGAATTTTATCCAAGCTACCAAAAAAAGGTGTATAAGGGGTTTACCCAAGATGAAGACTTCTACATGTTAGAATACATGTCCTCTAGAGATGTAACAACATTAATGTGCCATCAAGTGTCCTTTACACTTGATTTATACATGGATGAGCTTCATTTTGAGGTGCCAACAAAATCAATATAGAGCATTAAAAAACAAGAGGGGAATAACTACCAACTTGTCAACCCCTAAGATATGAACCTAGTAAGGTTGGATATTCCCTTCTTAATATGGCCTCTGAGGTAGCATGCAAGAACATCATTAATGATGTTCTCACCATAAAAGATATAGTGTTGAAATCAAAGGAATAACTCGACACCATGAATCTCAAGCTCAAGTATTTGGTTGAGCATGTTAAAGAAGTAGAACCATCCCTTTTAGATGGTATTGACACTTCCAAACTTTTAAAATTTTATAAGGTGTGTGTGATAGTAGAATAGATGATCCCTTAGATGAAGCTAGCATAGGAAGAGAAAGAATAACCTTGTGAAACTTTAAAGAAATATCTCAACAAAAAGCTTGATGAGGTAAAGGACCTCTTTATAAGGATGGAGGAGTGCACAAATGATGTCGATGTCATCTTTTTCAAATTTTTCACCTTAATGTCAGTCATCAATGCATGCCTCTAGAAGGTAAAAGGAGAAAAAGATGTATTTATGAAGTAAGCATTGACTGTCAATAGGTCTGAGCACACACAGAGAATGGTGTAGGTCAACACTTTGAGTGCCCAACTGAAGACCAAAGAGCAAGACTTAGAGGAGCTCTTCCACACCTTTTCGACCAAGGTGAGTGAACAAGGAGCCATCCTAGATGGTGGCATCTAAAAACTAAAGGAAATGATATAGGCCTTCTATAAATAACTAAAAAACACTAACATACTCATGCTCAAGGATGCCTTTATGGAGATTGATAGTGTCATTGAAGAAATCAAGCTCACAATCTAAGGATTTGAAGACTTTTAGGTAGAACTATAGTAGAACATGCCCAAATTTTTTGCAGCTAAGGCATTATAAGGACAATCTAAGGATGAACTAACATTTTTATATGGGGTAATTTTGGGACCCATTTCATGATAAGTAATAGATTCATTGCAACTTGTCAAACATCTAGGCATAAGGCAATCATTTAGGATGAATTTTATTTTATCTTCTAGTAACACCAACTGGCTGGTGCCTAACAATTCTATTTTGAATTAATCATCATCAAGAAGAAGAAACATGGGATAGTGGCTAATCATTAAAGATAAGCAACTCCTTTTTAAATCAAATATCATTAGGAAACGAGTGCATGAGATAGTAATAGGCCATTAAATATAATCATAGGTGGGATGTGTACCTCTAATGCCAACTCAATAGTCAATGTAACCATTCCCCATCATCCTAAGATGCCCTGAAGCCTATAAAAGGAAGTCAAGTTTAGTTGAAGAAGGGGATGAATTGGAGTAGTGAAGATCTAGTGAATTGTTTCTAGATGATTGTCATTAGGGTTTATAATGTAGCTTGAGATGCCTTTTGATGCTTCCCTTTGTAATGGCCAAGTTTTTCTATGATCTTAGGACTTTATTAGTTTATGTCAAGCTTATGCTCAGTTCTGTTAACATATTTGTATTATTTTTTAACTTATTTATTGAAGAATTCTTCACATAAAATGTTAATGGACTATTGTTTTAAGTCTATGAATGTTCATTGATTACATAATTTATTCTATCAAATGTATATTAAGCTATTACAAGTTTCTAACTTGGCTCATTCATGGTAAGCTTGTAACTAGTAATGAAACTTACACCCATGATAGGAAATGTCTAAGTGTGGTTGAGGCCCTACACCCTAAATGATACTTGCACCTAAGTGCAAAATCATGCCTAAGTCCCTTAACATGACACTTGGTTGGCCCTTGAGTACCTGATAGCCATTGAACCCATAAAACCCAAGGATTGCACCCATAAATGCACAACCATCATTACACTATCCCTAGCCCTTGAAGAATAGAGTTTCATCAATACATAATTAGCCCAACACAAACCTCAATCCCTTTTTTGATGCACTTCAGGTGAGAGCATAAGGATTGCACCTTATGTTTATTAATGTCAGTAGAGTTTAGTGCTAAATGTTGAGCACCAAAGGAATAGTCAAGACCTATACCCTTATAAAACAAGCCTAAATCTGACCTGGATGGCTAGGTAAGTGCTTGACTAGGCCCATGACCAAAAAGTTTACTTTTCCCTAGTTTTTATTTAAATATGGTCCATTATATTGAGACATTAACAAGATATTTTTGGCAACTATTGGAATGATAAAAAGGGACATCATATGCTCTAGTTATCATTGGTTAAATTTTGGTCAACAGGTAGTCAAAGTTGGTCAAACTAGAAAACTTGATGGTCTCAGAACATTTTTAAACCAATTTCATGGCATATAAATCATCACAAACTCTTTGATACATTTTGAACAGACCAATTCTAAATTCATATGCGAAATTTATGGCCAACCAAAGTTGTGGTCAAACTCGGTAAAAGTGATGGCATGGAAACATAGACCAATCAAGTGTTGTCATGTGGACAACTTAGTATGGGACATGTGGAATAATTTATAGGTGACATATGGCATAGACTAGTCAAAATGTGGAGCATTTAAATAAATAAATAAATTATTATTTCCTTCCATCCCATGTATGAGACTTATTTAAAGGCATAGATAATGATGAATCCTATATATATGGGACAAGTGGGGGGATAATGTTAAATCCCACAAATATTGTAAAAGGATTACTATCCAAACCTCAAAAATTGGACCCTCCACAAGTATATAAATGGGGGTGGAGGTTCATTTGAGGAAGTAGAACTTGATTGGAATTCTAGGAATTCACACTCAAGCCACTCAAGCTTAATTCATGCAAAGGCATTTGAGCTTAATTTGAATTTGTGAGCCGTAAGTGATATTGTGAAGGCATTCCAAGTGTATTAAAAGACATTTAGATTTTTCTTACTATTATCATTACTTTGTAAAGGCTTATAAATCCTAATTCTGGTGTGTATTACTTGAAGCTTAGGAAAAGAGTAGAGGGTTTTTTTTTAGCACTAGAGGAACATTATATAGGACTATGGAAGCTTTGATTCTCTATTATTTGTAGGTTGTTATTAATCTAAGTATTGTAATAATATCTCTATTAGAGGAGTTATTACTACTTAGAGGCTATAAAGGAGGATCATTTTATAGAGCCAATGACTAACACGTATTCTGACTTAGCTATGTGTTGAGGCTCTTGGAGGCCGTGTAGTAGAGGAGAAGTCAATAGGAAGGTGTGAAGTAGGGAGGCCTTGTCTGAACATTGTGCAAGCCTTCTAAGGCTAGTCTGGGTCTCTACAAGACCGATTAGAACTTGAGTTCATGATGTATTCATTATAGTTTTGTAAGTTTTAAAGTTGTACTTATAAATGGATTTTTATAATGAATTGGTTCATCATTTAGAGAACCCAGAGACATAGGCATCTGTCGAACTCCATTATCAACTTGTGTGCAGTGTTCATTATTACTTGCCTTGCATACTTTTTAGTTGATTATATTTTTGGAGTTGAATTTTAGTATTAAAACTAATCCACCTATAAGGATCCAATAAGTAAAAAATTTAGAGTAGGAAATATACCTATTTAAGGATCATTTTGGTATCAGAGTAGTTTGAATGCAAGATTTGCTTCTAATTTCATAGCCTATTGATATCAATTTCAATTACTTATATACATTTTGTACTTATTTAATCTTCCATTATAGTGTACAGTTATTGGAGATACAAGTTATTTATAGGAGCAAAAAACCATGGGTAAAGCCTTAAAGCCTAAAAGGCCTAAAGATCTCAAAGCATTCAATTGGTAGATCTAGGATGAGATCACTTTCTTGAGATCCCAGTTTCACTCCTTAGAAGAGGAGGTTGAATGCTTGAAATTTGATTTGTAAACCAAGGATGAGATTTTAGCATAGTTGAAAATTCATTAACAAAAGGAATTACCTTCCACCATAGATGTAGAGACCATAACAGATGATTTCATTGTAAGTTCACCATGTAGCACTTCCTCTCAATTAGTTTTTGATGTAGTTTTTGGTGATTTTGAGAAACACACTAGAGGTATTAGCTCAAAACTATTGTTTAAAATGGTTTTTGATGGAAGAGGTCTTGGAAAGAATATCCAAGATATTGCTAACCCAATACAGGTCAAATATCATCCTCATTTTATAGGTTTGGGTTATGCTAGTAAGTGAATGGAAAGTGGAGAGATTTCCAAATCCATTGAAGGAAGACAATCTTTCAATAGCCAAGTGCTTATTCCACTAGTACATTAATATTCCTCCATGTAGAGGAAAAAGTCATCATAGTAGGATGATGAAAGGTATAAATGAACAACCATAAGAGGTAATTAAATTTTACCTCCTCGTTCTTACACTTAGCATAGAACTAGATAGAATTGTATAAATTTTGAAAATTCTAATCCTCTCTTTCAGTATAAGAAATATGGCAATGATAAATAGAAAATATGGCATGTTTTTCCTTGTAATTTTTATGGGGTAAGTAACCATTCTATTGCTAGTTATTGGAAGAGAAGGTCATTGTTAAAAAAGTTGATAACTTTCATCAGAAACAAGGTAGGTATTAAAGACCAATCTCATCATTTAGATGCAAGAAATGGAAAATGTAATTCCTAATCCAAGAAAGAGGCCAAAAGGAAATTTTTTTCTCATTATCATGTGAATGAGTATTAGGTTGAGTAGTGTTGGAATTTTTTTCCATCTCAAAATAGTAAGATGGAGATGGAATACAGATCTATTACAAAGGTAAATAAAGTTCTTAATTCACCACCATTTGACGAGTCAACCTAGGTATTTATTGATGAAATAAACCACCTAAATAGTTTTATGTTTGCATAGTTGTAATTATAGATTAGCATGAAAAAATTTCAAAGCATCTTTGGGATTTTTGATGATTGATGAAAGCAAAATTAGCCAATGTTTCATCTTTGAATATTTTTGGAGTAACTAGATGAGGAGAATCTTATGACAGGTTTATCATGCTTGATTTTTCTCACATTTTAATTAACTCCAGTGTGAAGTTGACAATAATATACACAAGTTGTTTGGGATATGTTTAGTCTACCTAATTAATACTTGTAATTGAAGTAGTTATTGTTATAAAATTGCATCTATTGATAGAATGTGTAAGATGTAGTTCAAGACGCATACATGGGTAGCATTTTTTCTACAATTATACTAGGTGATATTTTATAGTTATAGGTAGTTCACCATTTTGGGAATGCAGCCAGTGGCATAGACAAAAAAATTTATCCCCATGCTATACATGATAGCTTATTCACTAGTAGATCACCAAATCAGTTGAACACTTATCTCTTTGACATTGATATGTCTTTTTTCAACTGATCATTTTTTGTGATGTTGTGCTTATAGTGAATTCATGATTTTTCATAAGAAAGGAATGGCGTAGCTTGCCCATATCAGAATAGTAGTTTTAGAGGCCAAAAATTCCTCTACAGAGATCTTCATGAGACATTGCAAAGAACCAAATCTAGTACCAGGAAAATAAATGTTTTAACTTTTAAATGGAACAAAAGCCTTCTCAATAAGGAGGTGTGCTCCAAAGGATATTTTTAGATGTTCCTTAGTTTTTCTTTAAATTTGGTCCATTATGTAGAACTCATCAAGATATTTTTGATAACTATTGAAAAGCAAAAAAGGGACATCATATGCTCCAATTATCATTGGTTAAATTTTTGCCAATAGTGGTCAAATCTGGTTAAACCAAAAAAATTATGGTCTTGGAACATTTTTAAACTAGTTCTATGGTGTAGAACTCATCACAAGCTTTCTGACACATTTTGAATGGACCAATTCTGAGTTCGTATGCGAAAGTTATGGCCAGCCAAAGTTGTGGTCAAACCTAGTAAAAATGATGGCATGGCAACATAGACCAATTAAATGTTGTAACATGGACAAATTAGCATGGGACATGTGGAAAAATTTGTGACACATGGCATAGACTAGTCAAAATGTAGAACATTTAAATAAATAAATAAATTATTATTTCCCTCCATCCCACATATGAGCCTTATTTAAAGGCATAGATAATGGTGAATCCCATATATATGAAAAAAGTGAGGGGATAATGTTAAATCCCACAAATATTGTAAGGGATTACTATCCAAACCTCAAAAAGTGGACCCTCCATAAGTATATAAAGGGGGGTATAGGTTCATTTGAGGAAGTAGAACTTGATTAGAATTCTGGGAATTCACACTCAAGCCACTCAAGCCTAATTCATGCAAAGAGATTCGAGTTTAATTCAAATTTGTAAGCCTTAAGTGAGATTGTAAAGGTATTTTAAGTGTATTAAAAGACATCTATATTTTTATTACTATTATTATTGCTTTATAAAGACTTATAAATCCTAATTTTGGTGTTTATTACTCGAAGCTCGGGAAAAGAGTAGAGAGTTTTTTTGGAGCACTGAAGGAGCATTGTACGGGACTAAGGAAGCTGTGATTTTCTATTATTTGAAGGGTGTTATTAAGCCAAGTATTGTTATAATAGATGTATTAGAGGAGTTATAACTACTTGGAGGTTACAGGGAGGATCATTTTTTGGAGTCAATGACTGACACCTATTCCAACCTAGCTTTGTGTAGAGGCTCTTGAAGGTCGTACAATAGAGGAGAAGTCAACAAGAAGGTGTGAAGTAGGGAGGTCATGTCAAAACATTATACAAGCCTTCCAAGACTTGTATGGGTCTTTATAGGACCAATTGGCACTTGATTTCATAATGGATTCGTTATAGTTTTGTAAGTTTTAAATTTATACTTACAAATGGATTTTATAATGAATTAGTTCATCATTTATAGAACCTAGAGATGTAGGAATCTACCAAACTCCATTATCAACTTGTGTGCAGTGTTCATTATTACTTGTATTGCATTATTTTTAGTTGATTATATTTTTGGAGTTGAATTTTGGTATTAAAACTAATCCACCTATAAGGATCCAATAAGTAAAAAATTTAGAGTAGAAAATCTACCTATATATGGATCAAATTTGGATGTAAGAATCCTAAATTGGTGTTAATAGGGTAATAATATATAAAGGATAATGCACAAGGGTGATAATTATATATACACCATGAAAATTGGGTGTTAAAATCAAATATAAACATACTCTAAATTAATTATGCTAAGAATAGGTTAAATATAGAAAGTATAATTAAACTATGCATAGAAATGACAAATATGTATTATACTTAGTTGGTTATAATGCTAACATAGTACTAAATCTAGAATAAGCATAAAGTAGACTTGAAGGATATTTTAGAATAGTCATCATATTTTGGATTTTATGCTTTTGGATCTTTGGACACTAACATCAACTTTGGATGGTTGTATCAATGTTACTATTTGGGTTCGATGCAAGTGTCTTATACAGAATACCTAATGGAAAAGGATGCGACCACCTATATAATTCTAAGTTTGACTTGGACTTCACTCTAGTACATTCATATATGTGTCATAAAATATCTCTCATCATGAATTTCTAAAACCCTAGTTCTTCATCTTCCTGGTGACCTTAGGGGAAAATGGGTTAGTATGCACACAATGTCGATTTGACCACAAATACCTCTTTATCAATGAGTGCTACCTACATATCAAATAATTTGAAGAGGCCCTCAAATTTATTTAGTTCTCCCCTAAATTTTTTCTTGTGTGTGAATCATATAATATGTGTAAATCAAGTACAACAGTGACCTAGCTTGTAACTTGGCAAATCAGGCCCTTAGGTTGCTCCTTTAGTAATTCAAACATATAGATGTGTTGTATGTATGACTAATATGGAAATAGGGAAGCCTTTTTCAATTAAATGGTTGATAGAGTGTTTTTAATAATTTACCTTTGTCTCTTTTTGTCTTTTCTAGGTATTTTTAGGTCTTTTATAAGTATGAATGAGGGTTGATATTGTGAACATAGGAATATGATAAGGGGATATTAGTATCGTGATAGTAGAGGAAATCATATCCAAAAAACACACTAATAAACTAATACCTTAAGCCTAAATCTTAGGGGCATCTTAGTGAATAAAAACCATTAACAAAGCACAACTAAAAATGTAAGAAAAAAAAATTTCTTACCTTCATTGAATGCTCCAAGAGTTCTCTTCATTAGCTTGCTCAGATTTGTGCTCAAGAAGTCTATGGAAATGGAGCTCAGTTATCTCTTTCTCTCCTTGGCACTATTAGATTTTATGGATTTGGATTTTGAATCTTGACTCAATAATTTTGCATAATAACACTATATCAAAATAACTTTTGAAATCATTTGATGATGATAACTTTACACCAAGATAGCTTAAAATTATGAGTGTGAGGCCTTCTATTTATAGGTTTTCCCATTTGATCAGAATGAACCTGGACCATCCATCTCAAGATGAATATGTGTGACCAATAATCCATTCAATTTTAGAGGATAAAATCAATAAATGCCCTCATAAATATTTGGGATAGAGAGGCATTAAAGAGGCATGTGAGGGTTTAATCAGATATTTATTACACTTATGGCTTGTGTATGCCACCCTATAGATGATGTCACTAAGTGATGTAGATATTCACAATCAATTTCCATTAATGAAATAATCAATAACCTCTATGTAAAATTCATTCAAGCTCTTGATTTGAATTAATTAGCTTTAAACATGATTAGTCAATTTTGATGCAAATTCTTTAGAAATTGGTGCTTAAAATAATCAAACTAGGCAAAATATTGTATTGTGTGATTTTAGATATGTTGAAACCATTATCTGATTTAGGATGTTACCAACACAAAATAATAAAGGCACATGTCTTGTGTAATAAAATTAGTAGAAAAGAGCAATCCAAAGCATCCAAGTGCAAAATCATCATTTTGACTCAGACTGAATTGATCAAAGTTAGGTATCACATAAAATGTATTGCCCCATTTAGGGATACATTAGCCTAAATCGGAACTTATATATGACAAGCTCAAACTATTTAGTGTGTTTAAGTGATTTTGGCCTAAATTGTGTTGTTTTGGTAAAAATTGGTTTAAAGCTTAGTTGGAAGTCATTGGTGGCTAGTTTTAGGTGTCTAAATTTTACCCCTATTTGGGAAGGTGTTACAATCTATAGGCATAGTAACATCTTCTCAAATATTTAAAAGGTCTTACATTCCTACAACTTCAATGACAATGAATGAACTGTATGTACCCCCTCAAGGGAACGGTTGGCAAAGGGGTGGTCAATTAGTCACTTAAAAAGAGGAAAAGATTGGACTAAAGGGATGAAAATGATGGGGTGAAAACATAATTATGTTCCCAAAGTTGGGAAAAATCATATATAATTCAAGTGGGATGGTGTAAAATCATTTGTTCAAAGGTAGATATAAGCATTCTACCCTGATAGTGGTAACGTGGTATGATAACACAATTATTTGCCCAAAAGCAGTTATAATCATTTAGAAGATGGAGATTCCCCAGTTAGGATAGACAAACAAGATAAAAACATGCTCCAATTGGGTAGAAGAAAGTGAATTATTTACCCAAAGATGATTAGAATCATTGAGAATGTAGCTAGGATGGTGTACAATGGTTTTTCTAAAGGTGGTTATAAGCATTATACCTTGGTAGTGGAAAACATGATTGATTGGTTGATGATTGAAGATATGATGATGAGAAATTGATACATAGGATAAAGATGAATTGGGACAACCTACTAGTAGGGAGATGCTCATCCTAACTAATAAATGTTGAAATTATTTCATTATTTAATTACTATATTTGGGATATGATTGGGATGTTGTTGATTCTAAGGCCAAGGAGATGTTGACACAACCATTGATGTGTAGACTTATCAAAGATGATTTTTTCTATAGCACTTAATGGTAGTCATCATGATATAACACCATAAGGACTTGGATGAAATATGCATAAGGACTTACTCACATGATCCAATATTCAAGGGAAAACAATACACCAATGATAAAAACCATGATGACAATGTAGACATATGAATATGGATGGATCCATGTATAAATGTGCAAATAATCACCCAATGAATACACATAGATTGAATCAAGGTAATAGTGCTAAAAGCAAACAAACATGCACACAAATAACAAAAGAAATAAATAAATAATAGTTAGTCCTAATGTTTGTATAAACAGCATGACATGAACAACACAATGAACATTTCCCCTAGAAAATAGCTGATAACTTAACAAATAAACAAGATGGGGGAATAGAATAAAAGGAAAAGGGTGGCCAAGTTGTCTCCATATGTACTAGGTAAGTGGACGTTACCTACATAGTTTCATGGATGATATATCTAACAAAAACTTTAGGCTGAATGTAATTCTCCCAAAAAATGGGAAGAAAATGATAATTGATGAAAAACAAACATGATGGATGCCTTAGAAGAATAGGAATGGTTTTGAAATATGGAAAGTGTGTGGGATAAAAGGCCAAAAAGGATGGGTAAATGAAGTGATAAGTGATTTGCTTATGACTTAGTGAGGGTTCCCAAAATCCTTAAGGCAAATAAGTGGTCAATGTTTTTGGTTTTTCTAAAATTGATTTTACAAATGTTTTTATAATTTTAGATTATCTCAACTAAATCAAGAATGATGACACACTAAAGGTTCCAAGCTCACAAAATGGTGAGAACATTGTTTAGGTTGTTCATAAAATGGTGAGAGTGTGGCTTAGGTTGCTCATAAAATAGTGAGAGCATGGATTAGGTTATTCATAAAATGGTGAGAGTATTCAAACTTGAAATGATGCTCACAAAATGACAAGAGCATTACTTAGGTTTCTCATAAAATGGTGAGAGTGTGGCTTAGGTTACTCATAAAATGGAAAGAGAATGGTTGAGGTTACTCGCAAAATGGTCAGAGCATGGCTTAGGTTGCTCACAAAATGATGAGAGCATTCAAACTAAAAATGATGCTCATAAAATGGTGAAAGCGTTATAAAAGGGAGATTTAACTGACCTTAAAATGAATCAAATGTGACCCACATAATTCAAAAATATACTTAGTTCATAGTAGTTCCACCTTACATTAGAGGAATTTGAGTAGTGTAGTAGCCAATTTAAATAAAATAGTCAAAGATGGTAAATGGCACAGTACATCATAGGAATGGCAAGGTGGTACTTCAAGGCATGATAAATAATTATTTCCCCTAATTTTCCCATAAGAAATTATAATTGGTAAACAATGGCATAGGTAAATGATACTAATTTACCCATAGGTGATTATAATTAATAGCATGACAATGCGAGAGAATGAAACAAGAAATGAAGGATGCAACTGTCAAACTTCTATCTTTCTGCTCCAAGATATTGCCTCTATCTGGAATGTTTGAAATAATTGCTAAATCTGAATTTGTACCCTCTTGCTAAAAGTGGCTATGGAACCAATAGATCGAAACTAAGGTCAAAGTGTCAGGTAGGGAAAGGTATTATAGAATAATAGATGGTACAAGGAAGAATGTTAATATTTTAGTATAACTAAAATGAGCCTCATAGACAATACCCCTTATCACTCAAGAGAAGTAATGCTTGAGGTGTATAATGTTCATAAGCTTATCAAGTTCATCTCTATCTAGTGTAGTGAGATTGTATGCTCTGGTGCCAAAATTTTCAAAAATGATGAAAGGGCCTATCCAATTTGGTTTGAACTTGCCTTTATGCTTCTTTTTGGTCATGTTATTCTTTTGGTTCTCTTTAAGGATAAGATCACCAAGTTTAAATTCTCTATACCTGATACACCAATTGTACTATCCATGGAGGCAGTTCTAGTATGCTTTTATATTATTGAGTGTGGTCATGCATTTCTCATCAATTAGTTCTAGATCTTGTAGGTGAGATACTTATTAATCTTCATGATCTACGACATGCTTCAAGGAAATGTGTAGAGAAGGTAACTTAACCTCAATGGGAAGAATAGCCTCAGTGCCATAAATAAGTGAGTATGGAATTTCTCTTATGAGTGTATGGTGATTGGTGTGGTATGCCTAGAGGGGCACAAAATATCTGAAGGTGCTAATCACAACCAATATCATTAATAATATTTTTAAATATGTTGATAATGGTTTTATTGGATGCTTATGCTTGGCCATTACCTTGTGGGTAATATGCCATGGAAAAATGTTTCGTAACCTTATACTCAGAACATAGTAATTTGACATCTTTATTTTTGAATGATCCACCATTATCAGATATAATTTTGAAGGAGATACCATAGTGGCATATAATATAGTTAAAAATGAACTTGGAAATTTAATTTTTAGTCATGTAAGTTAGGGGTATAGCTTCAACCCACTTAGTGAAATATTTTATGGTAGTAAGGATATGTTTATGGTCATCTGGTGAGGTGGGGTTTATCTTTCCAATGAGGTTGAGGCCCCATATATCAAATGGCCATGGTGTAAGCATTAGTTTTAGAGTTTTGGGTGGGGCATGAATTAGATTAGTATACCATTGGAATTTTTCACAATTATTCACATATGCAATTGCATTTGCATCTAATGTGGGCCAATAGTACCTGGTATGTAATATATTTCTAGAGAGGATGGCCCCATTAGTGTGGGATCCACATACTCCTTTATTAACTTCCCATAATGCTAGTGTAGA
Source organism: Torreya grandis (assembly GCA_037957365.1). NCBI lineage: Eukaryota > Viridiplantae > Streptophyta > Pinopsida > Cupressales > Taxaceae > Torreya > Torreya grandis. Next base: position 2,647,927 of record JARHVA010001854.1, on the reverse strand, counting down.
TTCTATCGAAGTTAAACAACAAAGTAGAGTTCCATCAAAACTATGATGGTAAAGGGTTGATCCAAGTAAGGTATACTGAGTGGTTTGATGAATGAAGGATTTGGATTGCTTGTGGGATAGGTTAGGTGGCATAATTTGGTCATGTAGGTAGTTGTAAAGGTCTAAGTACCAAATAGAGATAGGAACAACAATATCATAAATCATCACGATGGTTGAAGGTGTGTGAGCTAGCACTAGTAAATTTTTAATGAGGAACTGATACTCTTTAGCCATGTCTATATGTTGAGTTAATGACCCAAATGTAGCCATGGCATTTGGGGTTCTATTGTTGGCTCTTGGTATATACTCAAACTAAATATCAGTAATTTGCTTCCTAAAGGTGTTGACCATTGCCTTATATGGGACCATGTTGTCATCTTTAATCTAAAATTGGTTTGTAACCTAATTGATGATTAACTAAGAATCACCATCAACCTTAAGATGTTGTATGTTCCATTGTATCTCTTGGTGAATCCCTACAACAAGTGTTTCATATTCGGCCATGTTGTTGGTATAATGAAACTTGATCTTGAATGGTTTAGGGATTAGATCCCCTTATGGTGTAATAAATAAAAGGCCTACCCCTGATCCATGTGTTATGAATAATCCATAAAAATACAGCTTTTAAGGATGCTCCTCAAGAGGTGTGTCAATGATGGTCATAATGGATTCATCAAGAAATTAGAATGTGAGTGAATCTATATTAGTAAGGGGTGCTTCAACAATTTGATCTACAAGAACTTACCCTTTAATGGATTTTTGGTTGATGTTTTTGATTTCAAACTCACTAAAAATCATGATCCATTTGGCCATGTGGTCTTGTAAATCTATTTTAGACACTAGATACTTAAGAGGATCTAATTTTTAAATAACCATGGTCTTATTATTCAATATGTAATGGCATAGTTTATAAGTTGTGAAGACCATAGATACACAAGCTTTTTTAATTGGTGTATAATTATGTTCATACACTACTAGTGTATGGCTTAGATAGTACACTACATGATCCTTTTCATTACCATTTTTCTGAGCTAGAATTTCCCCCAAGGCATTTTCTATAGCTGATAGATATAATAAGAATGGATTTCTTGGAATGGGAGGCAAAAAAATAAGTGGATTCACTAGATAGTCTTGTAACTACTAAAAAGTTGTCTAGCAGTGATCATCCTAGTGAAATGTATTTCCCTTCTTCAGAAGATGTGTAAAAATATAGTATTTTTTGGCCAACTATGATATGAAGCATTAGATAGATTGGATCTTACTTTATAAACTATGGAGCTACTTCAAATTAGTTATTAATTAAATCTGAGTTATGGCTTGTACTTTGGTTGGATCAAATTCAATTCCCTAATGAGACATAATAAAGCCAAGAAATTTTCTTGAAGTAACTCTAAAGACACACTTCTTAAGATTCATCCTAACTTTGTACTCACGTAATCTTTCAAATATTTTACATAGCACTACTAGATGATCAACCCTAGTTTTTTATTTTCCAAGAATGTCGTCGACATAGTCATCAACAATGTCATGCATAATCTCATGAAATATGATGGTCATGGCTCTTTGGATCTAGCATTTTTAAGACCAAATGGCATAAATTGATAATAGAATGTTCCCCATGGTGTGGTGAAGATTTATTTTTTGTTAGTCTTTTAGTACTATTCTAATCTAACTATAGCCTAAGAATTTATCCATCAGTGAAAGCATTTCATAACCTATTGTGGAGTCAACTATCATATCAATGTTTGGCAATAGAAAGTCATCCTTTAAGAAAGCTTTATTTATGTCATAGAAATCAGTATAGATTCTGATTCCTTCTAGCTTATTACTAACTGGCACAAATATGAGATCCACTCTAAATAGTCAATCAACCAGATACATCATGCTTTCAAGAGTTTTTCCAACTCTTTCTTCACTAATATAGTAATGCAAGGATGCATATTATGTAAATTTTGTTTCACTGGTTTGGCATTAGGATTTACCACAAGGTGATGTCTAACCAAAGCGAGATCCAAACCTGGTATGTTAGAATAGGCCCATGTAAATATGTCAACAAATTCCCTTAAAATGGTTGTAATGACATCATGTTCCTTCTCAGTAACGGATGCACCTAACTTGATCCATTTTGGGTTATTTTGAGTCCTAATATTAACCTATGTTGTGTCCTCTACTAAAAGGGTCAAACTATCTTCAAGAATAGTGGTCAAAGATTTGAATTGTTTAGCTATGTTAGAGTCCTCTGTTAGGATCAGTCTACTATATTAGAGTCCTCTGTTAGGATTATTTATTCAAGTTCTCTTAGGCATGATGAATCAAAATCCCCCAATGGGAAGAATGGCCATGTAACAAAAATTATTGAAAACTCCTAAATGATTTGATCAAAAACTTATTGCTCTTCGAAACTGAACTCAAACCCATAGACAAGTTCATCATTGGTGGTCTCTTGATCTATGCTTGAATAAAGATTGAACACCCTCATCTAATGGTGCCTGAAATAGGTTTTCACCACTAGACTAGCCTTTTTCTTTACATTTTTCTTGGGTCTAAAATTACCTCAAAGAAGTTTTCACTTTGGGACCTCAATGTTTTATTTATTTGCTTTTGGATAAGGGTGTTCACTCATTCTCCAAAATAGGCCTCAGGATCCAACTTGATTGAGAACCCTGATTTATGGTCCCCTAATAGAACATTATCCCTAAGGCCTAGAAAATCATATAAAGCCTCATCATATTGAAACTCATCAATTGACACATTAGATTCTTTTTAGCCCTAGTCTATTAGTTGGCGATAATATAATGAAAGTGGGTTGTGATGAATGATGAGTTTAAGGGTACAAATAGAATGAGTGTCAAATAGATTAGTCTCAGATAGGTCATCAAACAGGATATGATCAGACTCTACTTCATTTTTGGCATCATCATCACTAGTTGTAAGCATTAAATCATGATTAAGGTACATGGGGTCACCCCCAAGTGGTTTAAATCCAATTCTATAGGGTCATTTATACTTAATCATAGAAATCAGCTCAAGTGTTCCCTCTTGATTTGGTCTAAGGCCTCTTAATTCATAATATTGATTATTCATGATCCTATTAGTAATAGGATACTTTGCATTTTCATAATAATTGGCTTGCTTGTCATTGTACAACCTTGATTCATCACTTTTGAAAGGGTCTTGTTCTCATCCAAAAGCCAATATGAAAGTGACAAGTGTTGGACTATGAAGGTTGCCTTTGCCCTTTCTTTATCATTCCTCATGAAGTGGTTTAGATTTAGGTCTTCCAAAGGACTTGGGGTTCTATGCAATGTTTTCAATGTGGAAGGTATCATGGTTCAGATACTCCCCTAGGACATTATCTGAGATGGTATAATGATTAGATATTTAACGAGGCAGCATATGGGAAAGTGAATCAAGGATATTAAGATCAATGCAATTTTACTCTAGTGAGTCAAGCAATATCACCTTTCCCTTGTCCTATTTGGTAACTGGGTTCATGCCAAAATGGTAGTTACAGCTCTTGAACTTGGCCTCTAGATGTTTTTAATGCTCATATGGATGTAAATCTCTTGGCATACAAAATTCCATTCCTGAATGGGAGAACTTGATACATTGGTGCAACATCAATGGGACTACATGAATTTCATGTAACCAAGGTCTACCCAAAAGTATATTGTCTGATAAATCAAGATCTAGCACATGGCAAAGTTTATCATGGGTTAAGGACTCAAGGATAATTGATAAACCAATAGTGCCTTATGATTCTCATTATTCATTATCATAGGCTTTAATGGTTATTATTTCTACTTGAATATCTATTGTCATGTACCTAAGAAGCTTGATGAGCTTTAGAGATACTATGTTTAAACCTAATCCATTGTCTATGAAGACACATTTCACTTTGTGCCACTTTATGTAAACTTTAATGTACAATGGATTATTAAGCAGTGAGCAAAGGGATGACATATTGCTTTGGTTGAAGGTTACGTGTTGGCCTAGAGCTAAGTATCTAACCAAAGCTTGAAATTGGTCAGAGGATATGTCATTTGAAACTATGGATTGGCTAAGGAACTCATTTAAGATATTTTTTTGGATTGTTGACATACACAATAGATCTAAAATGGATATTTGTGTTAGCATCTTTTGCAATTATTCCATAATGTCAAATGTATTTTCTTAGATAGTGGTAAATGGCTTGTTCTGAGGTAGAATGGTTGGTTGGATGACATGTGAAGTGGCAAATGATTGTGGGCTTGGGATGGTAATCTTTGAACATCAAGTTGTGATTTCATAATCAGGTTAGGATATAGGACCATGGTTGATAAAAAATAGTGGTAATGGTGGGGGACTAGATAAGACAAGTCTCAATTGCTATTGCACTTATACGTGGTCATGAGGCAAGGATGAGTTATTGATATAGGGTCCAAGATTAGTAATCCCTACTTATTGGTATGATTGTATGCAATCCCAAGTCAAGGAAGGATTATCAGTGTGAGTTGGTTAATTGACATTATTTAGCAAAGGTCTTGGTTGATTGGTATTTGGTCTTGGATTGATGGAGATCATGGAAATACGACCTCCTGCAATATGGCCTACAACCCTATTTTAGTCATGTGTAATTGCATGGTAGGTATGTTGGTTATTGTCATTCTAACCTTGGTCTCATCTATTAGGTTGACATTGTTGGTTCTCTTGTTATTGATTTGGTTGATTATATCTTGGTAGTTGATACTATTGTTATTATTGTATTGGTCATTAGTTTTATTATTTTTGTTGGTGTGGTTGGTTGTTATATTGTGGAAAGGGATTTTGATAGATTCTAAGTTTCTAATTGAAAGTGGAAGTACCACCATCCAATGTTAACTCCTCATTCTCCAACTTATTTTGAATCAAATGTTTTATTTTCAAACAATGTCATAAATTATGTCTGTTAACCCTATGATATTCATAGAATTAATTTTGTCGGTACCAATCAGGATAAGGAATGCCCTTAGGATAATGTTTTAGTATAGGCCAACTAATCAGATTAGTTGTGGTGGACTTGTAAAACATAGATTTAATAAGTTCTCCAAGTTCACTAAAAATGTGATGAGTAGGCATTATTTTCCTTGGAGGAGGGGTTTGTAATGGTAAAGGTTGTTTTTTTTGCACGAACTTGAGCTATTGTGCTTATTGTGTTTTCTAAAAAGGTTATGGGTTAAGATTAATTTGCATATACTATGTCCACTAAGCAGACAGTGTTTACACCATTTGAACATGTCAAGACTTGATTACTCCATTTCCCACAACATTCTTGTTGAGATTGAATGGCTTGTATTTTTCATAGTTATTGGCTTGTGCTAGTTGTGATGTTTGTATTTGGACTTGGTTCTAGTTTTTATTCTAGGCATTTCCTTGATTGGTATCTTGATTTTGATTTGATGAAATAAGCTTGATGATCCCTTTGTTAATAAAGGCCCATTTAATCAACAAGCCTTTATCAATGATTAATTTAAAAGTATGTGCACACTGCAGTTATAGATGATAGGATATCTCACTATGTAATTTTTTGGTAAACACAGTGGATAATTGTTTATTTGCTAAACTATGGGTGAATTAGCTTGGAAGGGATCTCCATCATTATAGATAAATTGAAAAACTTTCATTGGCCTTTTACTTGGCTTGCATTAAGTTAATCAATGAAATCTCATGATCGAGATTGTATGAGAAGTATTGCACAAACTTGTTTGAAAGATCATCAAAATATGATACTAAATTCTTGGGCAACTTCAAAAAACACTCCAAGGCTTGTCTTACCAGACTCCTTGGGAACAACAATAAGAGGTATATGTCATCATATGCCACTAGCTGGCATGCAATAAAGAATTCTATCAAATGAGCCTTGGGGTCACCTTTCCCCTTATATTTTTTGAATTTTGATAGTTCATATCCTAGAGGAAATGGTATTTTTAAGTATTCCATGTTGAAAGGGTAAGAACACACATCATCCAACTTAAACTTTTTATTATTATTTCTCAGCTTGGATAGTAGTAATGTCATCCTTTATTTGTTACAGTTTTTGGGCTAGAAAACTAGAAGTCACATTGGTTTGAGGTGGAGGCTAGGCAGTCACAAGTAGATTACTTTGACTCGAGTATAGCATAGGTATAGTTTTTTATGGAATGTTGGTTTGGTTGGGGAATGGACCAAGAATATGCATGCATGGATTAGGGTGTAATTATTGAAATTACATTTGTAATTGTGTGATTTTTTAGTTGGGGTTTTATATATGGGCTTGATTTTAGGTAAATCACAGTTGAGAGGGAAGGACATGGCTAGGAGTGATGTATTATGCCTATTGAGTTTGAATAGGGACTTGTTATTGACTAGTCAAACCTTTTTGATTTAGGGGAACTTATGAATCAAGACCCCATCATTGAGTTTGTGGTGTGTTATGGACAATAGGAAATTTTTACTTAGTTGGTAATTGATGAACATTGGAACCTATAGGTTGTATGGATCCTTGTTGAGAAGTTGATGCATTGAAGGTTCAACATTTATCATTGACCAATATTTTTAAATTGTTGGTTTTACATCATTTGGTTTTGGATCGACACATTAGTCTGTGACTAAAGAGGTATGTTCATCATTACTTGATGAGGGGTAACATTGGTTCCCCCTATTGATGTGGAAAGATGGTTTGTCTCTATTGCATTAATACATTGGATTGTGCCTGGTGTAGGGGAATATTAGTCATCACTAGTTGTGGTGGAGTAATATTCATCATGTTGTGTTGAGGCATGACATTGGTGGTTATTTGGCTACTTAATCCTTCAAGTTGTGCATTTGAATAAATAATTGATTAGGGATTAGTGGTAGTTGTTTGAGATTAGGATGAAAAACCCCTTATTCCCTAATTTTGAGAATGACTAATGGTTCTAGTTAAAGGCACATTTTGTTGTTGACTAGTTTTTATGTTAACACCACTTTGGTTTAGATTGGACATTATTTGTGCATTGTCTATTGTGTTTTGCTCACTATTCTGTATAGAAGTAGAAGACACTTCCTTGATAGTTGGCATATTATCATATTATTGTGTTATCTTAGGCTATTTGATAAGGTATATTCCCTATGATTATGGTTATAATGGTTTTAACCACTTAGGTAGGTAGGTTTCATGGGCCTAACATTTTTATGCTATCTGATGTTTTTGGTTACACCCACCTCCTTATTTTTTGGGTGTTCTTTTTGTGACTATATAGTAGGATTTATATTTATTTTTTCATACACTGGTTAATTCATTTGTTCATCTCTTTGTTGAATCTAATATGGATTCAAAGCTTGAGGTGTAGGAAGCTTAGGAGGGAGCTTGTAGAGAAAGAGATGATGGTCTTGTCAGGGAGGAGCGTAAGTGCCTAGTGGAGAGCTATGAGAGGAAGAAAATCAATTTTATTTTTTTATGTCAATAGGAAATCCAAACAAAATGAGAAAAGAAAGAAAGGTATAATAAGACCAAGATAGAGGGAGGAAGTCAAAGGAGAGGCTCTAAGGCTTGTTTTTTATTTTTTCCCTGCCCCCACATGTTGTACGGCATTGGAAGGCACCATAGGAGAAGTCAAAAATTCATTTCTTGACTGTTTATCCTATTTATTATTCCTAAAAAAAATTCATAGTTGGGAAAATCTTCCTAGATCTGATAGAATTCAATTTATCTAAGAATTTCATTTAAAATCAGCATTTGAAGTTTTACAGGTAGGCCATTTCTTTGGAAATACACAAATGTTTTTCTATTGGTGGATTTATTTCATACAAATATTTATCCTATGTTTTAATCCAACCAATTATAAATAAGGTGTAATTAATTTAAATTAAAAATTGAAAAAATCAATTTTTTTTTAAAAACTTTAAGAAAATTGATTTTTTTTCCATAAACATTTGCCTAGAGGAACACAATTAAATGTGTTGGGAGCAAACTGTAAAGTCAATTTGCTTGAAATTTTCATCATTTTTTGAGTGTTTTATTTGGATGTTGATAGAGATAGAATTTTTAAAATTAGAGTTTTAGATCTCCTAATAAAATTGTTTTTGTTTGTTTTTTGGTGTTTTTAAAGATGAAAAGTTTAAAATTTCCCAAATGGTGTTGAGTTTTTTGCTAAAAACTGGAGGTATTGACCAATTTGTGATTTGAATCAGTGGGTAGGAGGAATTTTGTGTAAATTCATTATATTTTTTTGGTATTTGCATTTTTTGTAAAAACTAGGTTAAAATGGCTAGTTTACATCACCTCTTGTTGTCAAATTCACAAAAATTGACAGGGAAAAATTTAAGTTTTTGGAGTCACAATATTTTGATGATATGTGAATATCAAAATATTGATCTAAAGTGCTTGGTAAAGAGGAAAATCCTACCACAGGTACCAATGACTATGATAAATTTCATCGTGAGGCTCTTATGTTGTTAAAACTATCAGTAGTAGATAATCTAATCTCAGAGGTCAGAAATGTGACCATTGAATTAGCTTTGTGGACTAATCTTAATTTTAAATATTATGCTTATGAATCTGATAGGATATTATACTTGAAGAATTTTTTATTTTCTACTAAGATGTAGGAAGGTGGTTTTATTTTTGAGTTTTTGTGTAGATCAAGGGCATCAGTGATCAATTAAAGGTTGTGTAGAAGCATGTTGATGAGCAAGATTTAATTGATCTGGTTACACAGAATCTTCCACCTTCATTTGCATCATTTGTGGAGTCTTTGCACATGATTTATGAGATGCAAACCTTAGACTTTGAAAAGTTATCCACGTTGTTATTGTAAAATGAGAGATGGTAAGAGCAAACAATGTTGTCTACATCTACTTCTATAAAGAGTGCATTCTTCATCAAGGGAAAGGGTAAGTAGTTTGGTAAAACTACTAGTTCTTTGATAGAAACTTTACAATTAAATGGTTTTAATAATAGATCTAAGTGGAAATGTTTTTATTGTAAGCAACTTGGTCATCTTAAGAAAGATTGCAGGAAAAGACAATAGAATATGGCTAACCCCAGAAAGAAAGTTCATCATGTGAATATCACTGAAGGTGAAGGCGAGGAAAAATTTCTTGATATTGCTTTCATGGCTTCCAATGGTAAATCTACGAGTGATCAAGCTTGGTACTTTGATTCAAGTGCATCTCGTCATTATACATGTCATAAGGACTAATATGTGGATTTTGTTGAAAATGACAATAGTAATGAATCTATATCTTTGGGAGATGGTAGAACTCATTTTGTGAAGGGATATGGTAATATTCAGATCATTTTTAATGGTGCAATTTAGTATACATTTAAGAATGTTAGGTGTGTGCCTGATATAAACAAAAAATTACTTTCAATTAGTGAGATCACTTCAAAATCTGATTTTATTGTAAAATTTGAAAGACAACAATGTTTAGTCACTACCAAAGATAACAAGATTATTATTGTTGGGATTGATGAGAAACGCTTGTATAAGCTTGAAAATCCATAAAGATTATAGAAAAGTACACTTGCAGTGGTTGATAGCACAAGTTCACTATGACATGAAAGGTATGGGAATTTGAAATTATAGTGTTTGACTACATTGAGCAAGACTAAGATGGTTAAGGGGATTCCTTCTATTCAAGATAGTCATCATGTATGTACTGGATGTTAGTTGGGGAAGTAAGTTTGACATTTATTTGATGTTGGTAAATCTTTAAGAGCTAAGGAAGTATTGGATCTGGTACATGCAGACTTGTATAGTCCAATGCAAACACCTACCTCTTTTGGAGCCCATTATTTTTTGTTTTTGGTTGATGATTTCTCTAGGAAAAAGTGGGTATATTTTCTAGTGAAGAAATCTTATTGTTTTTCTAACTTCCTTACTTGGAAAGCTATGGTTGAAAAATAAGCAACATGATCTATGAAATCTCTTAGAACAGATAATGGGGGTGAGTTCATCTCAAAATAGTTTAAAGATTTTTATGCCACTGAAGGCATACATAGATAGTACACTACCTCTTACACTCTGTAACAAAATAGAGTTTTGAAAAGGTGAAATAAGATGGTGATAGACATGGCTCACTGTATGGTCCAAATTATAAATGTCCCATATAGATATTAGGTAGAAGTAGTGAATATGGTAGTGTACATCCTCAACAAAAGTCCTACAAAAGCATTAAATAATATGACTCCAGAGGAGGCTTGGTCAAGTTGAACTCTAGATGTAAGTGATTTTTAAAAATTTGGTTATGTATCTTTTGCAGTTATTCTTAGTCAAAAGAGAAGTAACATGGATGCGAAAATCAAAATATACATGTTTGTTGGGTACCGTGAGCAGTCAAAAGCCTATAGATTACTTGACATTTCTACTAACAATGTTGTGGTAAATAGAGATGTCGTAGTAAATGAAAAGATTCCACAATTCATAGCAATTGGTATAGTTTTAGATAATGAGTCATTATTTTCTTCTAATGATTCTATTATAAGTTATGGTGTGAAAGCTGAGAAGGATTCTAGTTCATTAGTGGAATCACATTCTATGGAGGGAATTGATGTAGGTCATTGTGAGGTTATATCAAAACAACTAAAGAAGCCAAAGTGGTATTATGCCATAATGTAAGTACTAAAGGAAGGAGACTTGCCACAAGGTGTGGAAGGAAGAAGATTGAGATCAGGAAAGCAATTTGGCAACAGATGTGAGCATGACAATTTTTCTCTAACAACTATTGTTTCACATGCATTTGAGCTTAATTATTTTTTATAGGCCAAAGGGAAGCCTAAGTGGGAATCAACCATGCAATTATAATATGATTCTTTGATGAAAAATGAGACTTGGGAGCTCATGGAGCTACCACCAGGAAATAAATCCATTGGTTGTAAATGGATTTACAAGGTAAAATACAAAGTAGATGGTTCCTTGGACAAACACAAAGCCAGACTTATTATAAAAGGTTATGCACAAGAGTAAGGGGTTGATTATGAAGAGACTTTTACTCCTACTACAAAGATGGTAACTTTTCATTTGATTGTTGATATTGCTAGTCAGTTTGAATGGTAGGTGCACCAAATGGATGTCAAGAGTGCTTTCTTGAATGGAGATCTAGAGGAGGAAGTCTACATGGTTTATACATAGGGTTTTAAGGTTCTTGGTAAGTAATATCTTGTTTTTAGTATAATCAAGTCCTTATATGGGCTTAAGTAGGCTCCTTGAGCTTGGTATATGAAAATAGATTCATATCTTAGGGAGTCTGGTTTTGAAAGGTGTAATTCTGAACTAACTCTCTATGTAAAAGTGTTTGATGATGATATCTTGATTCTCATTATATATGTTGATGATATATCCATCATTGGTAATAGTGCTAGTCTCATTTTGCAAATGAAAGCTAATATTTGTTGTACTTTTGGCATGACAGACTTAGGACTACTAAAATATTGTTTAGGTGTTGAGTTTTGGCAAGGTGATTGTGTTGTATTCATGTCAAAGAATAAGTATGCCAAATCATTACTAGAAAGGTTTAGAATTATGGATTGTAATCCAAATCATACACCTATGGAGATTGGAGCTAAAATTTCAACTAACATTGCTTCACCTCTGGTCAATGAAATAATGTATCGGTAGCTAGTGGGTAGTCTCATTTACCTCACTACCACTAGACCAGATATTTATTTTGTAGTGAGTTTTCTATCTCAATTCATGTCTAAACCATAGAAAGTACATTGGTTAGCTACAAAATGGGTATTAAGATATGTCAAAGTTACTCTTGACTTTATCATACTATATAAGAAGTTTATATATTTTAAGCTGTCAAGATATTCTGACTCTGAATGGGCAGGATCAGTAGATTTAAGGAAATATACAATAGGATATGTATACATTATCTTCAATAGAAGCATAGTATAAAGCTATGGTTAGTATAAGTTGTGAAACTATGTGGATAAATAAAATCTTGGAGGATCTTCAGTTTGAGTCATCAAAGCCTACTCTGACTTTCTATGATAAACAAAGTATTCTAAAGATGGTGAAGAATCTAGTATTCCATGATAGGACCAAACACATTGAGGTTCACCATCATTACATCTAACAGTTAGTTAAAAATGAAGATATCATTCTCTTATACTACCCCACTACAGAGCAACCAACTGATATAATGACCCAACCACTTAGTTTAGACGAGTTCATAAAATTCAGGTAAAAACTTGGTCTTGTTTTAGGTTTATTCATTAAGGGATGGTATTAATATATTATTGTGTTATGTTAGGCTATTTTCTAAGCTATATTACCTATGCTTATGGCTATAGTGGTTTCAGCCACTTAGATAGGTAGATTTCATGGGCCTAGCTTTTTTACACTACCCAATGCTTTTGGTTACACCCACCTCCTTATTTTTTGAGTGTTCCTTTTATGCCTATATAATAGGCTTTTTATTTATTATTTGTTATGTTAGTTAATTCATTTCATCTCTTTATTAAATCTAATAGGCATATGAAACATGTTGTCGACCAAAGTGTTTTGCATAAATGGATCTACACCCTAATTTTCTTAACCAGTCAATTCCATTAAAACTCATGTTGAAGGAGTTAAATCAATAAGGGGCATGTTTGACATGGTTATATTATTAAAATTGCATGCTAGGTTAAAATAATTTTGGTATGATTTTTGCATCTGTATAAAGTGATCCTCCATGATGCCCTTTCTTTTGACAAGCATACGAAGGTCTTGATATGTCATTGGGACTAGAGCTAGAGGGTTGTTAGAAGAAGCATATTCATTGTCTTGACTATAAAGTATGTTGTGAGGCATTCTTATTAAACTTTAAAAATTCTTATGGGGTAAGTTTTCTGAAAACTTAGCCCCTACTTCTATAGCTCTAACCAAAATCTCATCCTTGTTTTCCAATAAGTGATGCTCAAATAAATAAGGATCATACATGGATGGCATAGTAACATAGTATAGTTGTTAAGGGAATGGTTCTTCAACTAAATGTACTGCAATGAGGTATTACTTTGTTTGTTCTTGATCCTACTCTAAGTGTGGAGGCATGTTAACCAAAAAGTGGGCTAATGGGTCTTGGTTTTGTGCCCCTATTTGAGTGTTATAACATGGATAACGATCCATCTCATAGACAATATCATCTACATAGGGGTCTTAAACCATTTCTTATTATGCAACTATATTACTAAGCCTTAGATTGTAAATGATGCCACTACGAGTGTAGGAAGATATGTTGGGAATAATAGTAAATGCTTCACCACCAAAAGGGAATAGAGTTCTACAAACTTTGAAAAAGCAATGTCAAAAGGTTCAAACTTGGTCTAATTTAGTCAAAAGGATGGAGATGTATATTCAAAAAGGTTTATGCAATGACTTATGATAAAACATGATAATGTCAAATGTCTAACGTTAAATGTTTCACACAAAAAGGTCAAGTAGATGGACTAAAAATTGAAATGCCAAATTTTAGGATCAAAGTGTTTCAAACAAGTCTAATTTAGGAAAAAACAAAGGTTACTAAGTCTTTTGGCCAAACATGGCCTCAAAATCTAGGCTCAAACAAAGGTACGTGCTAGGACTTTTGGAAAAACAACACAAAAGCTATACTTTAAAAGTAAAGTGAGATCTTTAATCTAGCAAGTTTGAAACACTTTAGCATAAACTAGGTATTTGACTTTTAGACATAAATTTGGTCAATGGGTATGAGGTATGAAATAAAAGGCACTTGGAGATAGATTATTTTCTCCTAAGTAATGGCATAAACTAGAATCTTTTGACCAATAAACTAGACAAAAGTGAATTGCGTAATTATTCTAGACAAAGATTCACAAAGTAAACTCTAATTGGTTTTGAAATTTGGGAAAAAAGGACTCTATGAAAATAAGTATATGAAACAATTTGAGCAGTGTAACAATGATAAATGCTCAAAAGGTGTGAAAAATGTTTATTTCAATAATCTAAGGCAAAATGGTTTGACATGTTTTGGGTAGCATGATGTTATGCTCCTTAACTCAAATGACACACACACATAAAGTCTGATAAATTTATAATGCAAAAGTGTTGTATCAAATGCACTCAAGACTCACTTTGCCATGGTACAACAATAATGGTAATAGGAAGGGTAGTATAATTTTTTTTTCTTGAACTTAGAGTGCAAGCAAAGCCCAAGAGGACCTAAGTTCACTAATGATGAAAACTGATTATAAATCTATAAATGGCCTTCAATCCAAATTGGAAATTGAATATGAGTTCCTTCAAGTTAAGTGAAAATGGCAAACCCATTTTAACATATCAACCTTATGAACTTAGAAAAGTGCAATTTTGAATTTAAATTATTAATTAATGACTTAAGAAAAATTTGCAAGTGGTCTAGACTTAAATAGGAAGCATAACTTCACCATCTAGATGATATGACACAATGTTTAAGATGATAAATTTGAACAATGAAAAGATGATTTTCACTTGGATAGCATAATGCCTCCTTGTTCAATAAATTATGGACAATGTGCTTTGGTTATGATCTTTGTTAACAAATAAGTTTTGACCCAAATCAAGATCAAGTAATTCAAGACAAAGACAAATTCAACTAAGTAATCATCTTAAGCCCTAAACTGACAAATTTGCATGATATTGTTGAAGTCCATATTTATATGTGCACTTAAGAGTAAATTAAGTGTTCATCCAAAATAAAATCATGTTATAAAGTAGGGTTTTTATACCCCCTTTATTTCAAGTGATAATATGATGACATGGACCTTAGGGCGCACCACACATCAACAATATTTCTATTACAAGTGAGGTTTGTCTAAAAATTTACAATTTTTGACTGTCTAGATGGATCCCATGTGTACCAAATTTTATGATAGCACAAAAGAGAAGCATCAAATCATTTGGGTCCACATCAAATGGCTTATTATGAAAAGGTCTAGTCCTTTTCACAATCACTACATCCATCACTTGCTCAATGTAGTGCAATGTCCAAAATGGTCATATGTTATGGGCTTAGCCTACACTAACAGAGATGGTTTAACCACTCAAACCACCATCTCAGTGAGGGAATCTCAATTTATATACCCCCCATGGAGAGAGGTTGAAGACAATGCTGAAATATGAAGACTTGGGTCAAAGCTTCCATATAAAACATATGGGAGGTAATGAAGTCCCCCTCATAAGCCAAAATGAGTGAAAATAAAAACTAAGTAAAATAGCTTTATGGTTGTTTCTAGATCACCCAAGCCATACGGGTCTTGGGGAGAGCCTTGATAACATTCTTTTTATGCCTTTGGACTAAGGCATAACTTACAATGAAGATGGTGCTTTTGATCCCACAAGTTTCTTATAAGGGATGGGGGGAGAGTATACACGCACAAAATCTTTTTTTCTTAAAAAAATTTAACTAAGTAAATGATAAATGACTTATTCAAAACAAAAATTTGAAGTGAGTTTAGTTTTAAAGCACTAAAATTGAAAGGTTTAGTGGTGTTCTTTGGCCCATTGGCCTTAGGTTGCAAAAAAATTTAAAGAACAACTACAAAACATTCAACTTAAACATCCAAGTTTTCATTTAAGCACCAAATGGAAGTTCCTAATTCTTTTTAAGCACCCAAAACAGGTTAAAATTACTTAATTAAACTTTATTTAATCACTTTTCAAGTAGGTCTTGCAATAAAAATTAGATAACATAGTTTAGATTTGAAGCTCTTTTGATGATCAAAGTAGCAGCCTTGGAAAACATGCTCTCGGGTTTGCACCATGAAAAATCATAGATACATAGTACAAAACCCTAACTCTACAAAAATGTAACATGTTAAGACAAAATCATAATTCATGGATTAGATAATAAAAATAGCAAAATTGCTACTTGATTGGATAAAATCATAAATTACAGAGCATAACTGCAACTTTAAGAGTTGTGATTTTGTCACTTAACCCTAATGGCTAAGCTAACCACTAGCAATTTAACCACAAAACCATGATTTTAATAAATGATATCTCTACTTATGAAATCATGATATTATAATATCATGACTATAGAGTTGTGGTATTGCAATATCGTAATTTGACCTACAAATAAAGAACTTGTTAGTCTAAATATCTAGTTTAATGCAAAATTGTGATTATAATGATGAAATCATGACTGTGTCAAATATGGTTTTGTGGTCTAGAGGAAAAAATCACAAGTTCATAGTGACAAAATTGCTACTTCCAAAAAACATATTTTTGCTCAAAAATTTTACCAACTTTGGTCTCAAACTCTAAGATTTTGCATGAAATTGGTTAGTAGTATGATTGTAGGAGCCATTTGATCAAATTTGTGGGGTACGATCCCACTGAGCATTCCATTTATGAACATAGGAATCTGATAAGGAGAGATTAGTATCATGTTAGTAGAGAAAATCAAATCCAAAAAACACACTAATAACTAACACCTTAAGCCTATATCTTAGGGGGAGCTTAGTGAAGAAAAACCATTGACAAAGCACAACTAAAAATGCAAGAAAATAAACTTTATTACCTTCTTTAAATTCTTCAAAAAAAAATTGCATTGGCTTACTCAAATTTGTGCTCAATAAGTCTATGGAAATGAATCTTGGCTATCTCCTTGGCACCATTGGCATTTATGGCTTTGGCTTGTGAAGCTTGATTCAATAATTTGGCATAATAAAACTATATCAAAATAGCTTTTGAAATCATTTGAGCATGATAACTTTACACCAAGATAGCTTAAAATTATGAGTGTGAGGCCTTCTATTTATATATTTTCTCATTTGATCAGAATGAACCTAGACCATCCATCTCAAGATGAAGATTTGTGGCCAAGAATCCATTTAATTTTGAAGGATAAAATCAATAAATGTCCTCATAAATATTTGGGATAGAGAGGCATTAAAGAGGTGGGAGGGCTTAATCAGATATATGTTACACTTATATCTTATGGATGCCACCCCATAGATGATGTCACTAGGTGATGTAGATATTCACAATCAATTTCCATTAGTGAAATAATCAATAACCTCCATGTAAAATCCACTTAAGCTCTTGATTTGAATTAATTAGCTTTAAATATGATTAGTCAATTTTGGTGCAAATTCTTTACAAATTGGTGATCAAAGTAATCAAATTGGACAAAATGTGGTTTTATTGGATCAAAATTTGATTGGAGTGGAACTAGAATGTGATGTTAGATGCATTAAAACTATTATCCCATTTAAGATGTTGCCAACACAAAATAAGAAAGGCACATGCCTCGTGCAAGAAGATTGATAGAAAAGAACAATCCAAAGCAACCAAGTGTGAAATCATCATTTTGACTCATAATGAATTGATTAAAGTTAGGTATCACATAAAATGCATTGCCCCATTTAGGGATACATTAGCCTAAATAGGCACTTGTATACAACAAGCTTGAACCATTTAGTGTGTTTAAGTGATTTTGGCCTAAATTATGCCCTTTTGGTAAAAATTGGTCTAATGCTTGGTCAGAGGTCATTGGTGGCCAGTTTAGGTGTCTAAAAATATTGTATTGATATCAATCCCTTTGGATAAGTAACCCACATTAAAGCACTTAGAATGAACATTAGGATAAGTTTCATTTAAAAAATATGTGACTTTAGGGTACTGGACACTTACATTGGGTCAAGACACAAACATTGACACTAGTGTCTATCCCATATATTAGTATCCAAAGAACAGGAAAGTAGGTACAAGTTTAGAACTTTTAGAGATGGTATATAAGTACATTTTAAGAATTTTTAGCTAGATAGAAGGCCTGGATCATCAACATAAGACTGGTCAGACTAAGATATGGGCCAAGGGGGTATAAGATAGAGTAGATGCAAGATTTATGGAAGTGGGAAAAGGTCCATAATTAAGAGGAACAACCAAGGTCTGAATTTACCAAGTGTGCAAGATTGAGGTGCTATATAATCCATAAATATCATCTACATTCCCCCTTTAATCTAGTAATGAAATTTATAGTTTAAAATAAAGGAATGCGTACCTAGATATGTATAACACACCTTATCTTTGCATATGCCCAACTTGAAGAATTTGATGGTGACTGGCCTACAACAAAAAGCATGTTTCAATATATAATTAGTGCATATAATCTAGGATTGAAAGTACTTCAAGTTCATTGAAATTGAAAGAACAAAGTTTAAGAGTACACATGTGTGATGATGTTACTACCTTGCCTATTGGCAAGTTGATTTGAAAAAGATGTATCATTATAAGGCTCTAAAACTAAGATTATAAAAAATATATATAAATCATGAAAGTGCATATATCTAAGGAGATTAAGAGATAAAGATATTGGAAGGCACATGCCCTTAACCTTGGAGCAAAGGTGAGTTTCCAACTAGTAGTTGAGATTAGCTCAACCATGCAACCCAATGATACCTATAACTTGGTGGGGCTGGATGATAGAATAAAGTCCAACCTAAAAACATTACAAGATTAAATGATTTAATCACCTCAACCATACCAAAAATTGAATAAACTACTACAATAAGCTCAATAAAGTTTGTAAAAGTTTGATCAGGGTATCAGTACATAAAATAACTTTAGGATCTGAAAATGATTTGGATTTTATAATATTATGCACACATTGCATAACATATGCACCTTAGATACATCTCATGTATAAACTATGTATAAAAATGCTACCAATGTATAGAATTCTTCCATAATTGTGAATTTGAATCATAAAATTATGCTATTTGACCAATTCACAAAAATGTTTAAGTGTGGAGAACATGATTCCAAAACATGCCCCCATTATATATGGAGAAATATAAAAAATAATATAAGTACCAATGTGAATAACATGTTTTCAAAACATGCCTCCATTGTAATATGGAGATGTTGAATACTAAATAGGTGTGGAGAACATGCTTCCAAAGAATGCCCCCACTGAATCTAAGAATTGTAAATGTGTGGAAGCAATGCCCATATGACATTCCCCCACTAATATGCCCCACTTTAAGGTGAGGTAAATATAATAATTAGTAGTTAACTCACCTCAAAAGGATAAGACAACTGTATAATGTATGAATGGAACCATGTAGAATATAAATCAAACGTGTCTAAGTAGACATAGCATTGAAGAATATAGAACCAATGTGATCACATGTAGGCCTAAGATACAAAATAATTATCATGGCAACATATAGATAGTAATAATACAAGATTAACAAGAAAATAAGAACATAAATAAGAGCACTCAAAATAAATACAAAAGGCAATGGTCCAAGGAGATTGTAAACAAGGGGCGTGTTCAAATATCACAAAATTGAAGGACATGACTTAGTTAAATTTCCACAAAAGTAAGGATGACATATTTAAATTTCCATACAACAAACAATGGCATGTTCAAATGTCAATGAAATCATACATAGGCATGGGGGCCGCAATCTAAGGAACATATTTAAATTCTTGAATAAGAAATACAATAGCAAAGCAAGACACTCAAGGAAGTGCATAAAGTAAATCATAAACAACCAACATAAACATGTCATAGTAACCCATGGATCAAATGTGCTAGGAAAAAATGTCAAGTGTATAGCATATCAAGTACCCTCTATAAGATATAATCATGGATAAAGTCATGTGTAAGTAAATATGTAAGATTTAACATGATAATGTAGAGTGACCATCGAATCATATACCCTGTGTGCATCAAGATCAAAGAATCAGATGCCCCCAATGTCTACATGACATGAGTAGAGGGAAGGCCCAATATCTAAAATAAGAATAGATAATGTATTTATGTATTCATGTATCATGCTCAACTAGAAGTGTGACACACATGTGTGTATGTATAAGTAGTTGAATATGCCATCCATCAACATGGAACTAACATATAGATGCCAAGAAGCCAATATAACATAAAGGTACCAAAAGTATTCTTGGATTTTTAAATGTCTTTTGATTTTTAAGTATATTTTAAATGTTTTAAGAGACTACTCTATGATCTCATCCAACAGATGATCATAGGTATCTCCCCTCACTCGATGACTGACAACCTTAAGTTAGATTTTTTACATTGTTTGCATCATGATTGGATAGGTTCAAAAGGTACATAGCATGTTCCTCCTCATGTCTTACATGTGTATTATAAAAATTAATGCTATCATTTGGAATATGTATTAATTTTCCTTCGTGAGGAAAGGAGATACCTTTTCATTTCATTATCTATAAAAACAATTGTGTAGCCTTTTGAGAAGACTCCACAATATTCACATGATGAATCTGCATTTGACCCTTGTAAGGTTGACTCAATGTTTTTATCCAAGAGGGATGTATGGAGTAACAAGCATTTATATTCTCATTTGTTATTTTTTTGCCCTTATCTAGATTCAATTTTGTATTTTCTGAAAGTGGATTTAGTTTATATGTGCTAGGACCCATAGGTTCGAAGAGGTTATGTGCCATGTGATCAAGTGGATCAAATTTTAAGTTTCACATTTTCTCATCTATCATATCATAGGTTGTATCATCATCATTTTCATAGTAATATAAAACGTGGCCATATTTTTTTCTCAATATTAACTAATAAAAGAAGCTCAAATGTTGGGGGCTCTTGTAGTTTTACTAGCTCTTTTGGTAATGGTTCTTTCTCCTTATGTATATCTAGGTGCACCTCAAAGTTTAGTGACTTATTTGCATCTAGAGATAAAAGATCCATTATACTTGACTCACCTATTTCATACATATGTATATTATCAATAGGAATATATTTTTTAGGTGCTACCATTGTAGGGATGCCTTCAGGTTTAGAATGTATCATTTTGAAAAATTTGAAAGGTTCATCATCAACATGCATGGATAATAATGTCCCCTCACATATGAATTTGACACATCGATGAAGTGTATATGGGACAAATTAAACTAAATGTATCCAAGATCTAACCAAAATTAAATTATAATGTAAGGATTGAGACATAACCTAAAAAGTATTTGAAATCATTTTTGGTCATAAGGTCACATCTAATGTAATTTGACCTACTGGAGGGCTATGTGATTGTCAAAACCTTTTATGTGCATAACTATGTTTTTAATAATATTTGTGTTAATACCCATGGTGGTTAGGAATTGTATGCTACAAATGGTTAGGCTTAATCTATTATCAACAAGCACCCTTTTGATAACTTTACTTTGCATTGTCACTTGTATGAAAAAAGGCAAATTTTGATCAACAATATCTTTGGATGGTAACTTTGTTGGATCAAAGGTGATGAGCTTGTTATTTTTATTGAGACATTTCATAATATCCACAAAATAAGCAAGCTCAATATCACTTGGAACTTGTGTCTCATGTAATGCTTCGTATAAGATATCCTTATAGACATTAGATTGCTTTAGGATCTCAAGGATTAAAATTTTTACATGTGAATTGATCAGTTGGCCAATAATGTCATATCCCCTGGATTTTAATACTAGCTTAGGTTTAGGAGGAAATTATTGTATATTAATAGGTGGTAGGATGAGTTGATATCAATATTACCTCTTTGAGTAGTAACAACATGGATCATAAAATCTAATATAAGCCATGGGTGAATAATAGGTGTGGGATGGTAGTTATCATTCAAATAAGACTTAGGTAGAATAAATGGTTGAGAGAATATGAAGAATAATTTTTTGAAAGCATGTACATTGACATCTATAAATTGGATCTATAACATTACAAAAAAAGTTTAAGAGAGATCAAGTGTTGTTTCCACTTTAAAATGCTCTCATTATTGGCACAAATTTGCTTAACAACTTTAACAGTTAAAATATCATTATAAACATTCAAACAATAGGGAGTATACAAGAATGCAGGTGTTGAATCCCTTATGGATTGGATGACTTGAACCAAGTATCTAATGTAGCAAACCATAACAACTATAAGGTATTTGACCATGAAATAATTTATAGATATATCCATGACAAACATGACTGTAAAATTATAGCAATCATAGATCAGAAAGAGAAAAATTAGAAAACCCTAACTTGTCATAGGGTTTGATGTTCACGTTGGGTTCATCAAATGTTTAATCCTAAAATGGATGTAGGAATCCTTAGTTTGAGTATATAAGGTTAAGAATACAGAAATGATAATGCACAAGGGTGATAATCAGATCTACAGCAGGCCAATTGAGTGCTAAACTTAGATATAAATATACACTTAATTTTTTATGGTGAGAAAAGCTTAAATATAGAAAGTACAACTAAGCTATGCATGGAAATGGCAAAGAATTAATATACTTAGATGGTTCTAATGCTAACATAGTGTTGGATCTATAATAGGTAGAAAGTAGGTTGGAAGGAGATTTTGGAACAGTCAATAGATTCTAGATCTGACATTTCTAGATCTCTAGACAATAACATCAACATGGGACAGTTACGTTGACATTACTATTTGGGTTCAACATAAGTGTCTAGTATGGATACCTACTGAAAAAGAATGTGATCGCCTGGATGTTTCTAAGTTTGACTTTACCTTCGCTCTAATGCATTCAAATCTAGGTCATATACTACCACTCCTCATGAATTTTTAAAACTGTAATTCTTCATCTTTATCGTGAATTTGGGCGAAAATGGGTTAGTGGGCACATGGTGTTGAACTAACCCCAAATACCCCTTTGTTATTGAGTGTTGCCTATATAGCCAATACTATGAAGAGGGCCTCAGACTGATGTCATTCTCCCCTACATGTTGGCTTGTATGTAAATCATTAAATATGTGCAACACAAGTGCAATAGTGACCTAGCTTGTAACTTGGTAAATTGGGCTTTTGGGTTGTTCTTTTAGTACTTCAGACCTATATATGTGTTGTACCTATGACTAATATGGAAATAGGGAAGCTATGTTCAATTGAGTGCTTGATAGAGTGATTTTGATAAGTTACCTTGTTTTTTAATATTTGTTAGGTATTGCTATGTATTTTCTAGGTATGAATGAGGGTTGATCTTGTATTTATGTCAATCCCTTTAGAATATCAATCCCTTTCTTAGGCTGACCATTAGGATACATTTTAGTTTTAAAATAGATGACTTTAGAGCATTGGACACTTGCACTAGGTCAAGACACTAATGTCAATGTTAGTGTTTGCCCTTTACATTAGTGTCCAATGAGAAGGAAAGTAGGTACAGGTTCAGAACTTGTACAGATGGAAGATAAGTACATTTTAAGCATTCTAGGAAATATAGAAGGCTTGGGTCATCAACACAAGACTAGTTAGACTAAGAGATGGGCCAAAGGGCATAAGATAGAGAAAATGTGAGACTTGTGGAAGTGGGAAAAGGTCTAGAACTGAAAGGAATAACTAAGGTCTAAGTTTTCCAAGTGTACAAGACTGAGTTGTTATATAATCCATAAATATCATGTACAACAGGGTAGTGTGGCCATTTATAACACCAAATTTGAATACATCATAGCTACTCATGCAAACAAGGAAGTGGTGTCACTTCAAAGGTTGTGTTATACTATTGGGTTCAATAAAGAAGCGATTAAAATAAGTTGTGAGAGTTAAAACATAATTTGTCTAGCAAAGAACCCTAAGTATTATTCTCGGACAAAACACATTGACATGCAATTTCATTTTATGAGGGAAATGGTGTAAAATAGGAAGATATATGTGAAGGAGGTGGACATAAAGGAAAACATTGTGGACTCATTAACGAAGGTAGTGAGTATCAAGAAGTTCTCTTAGTAAAAAAAGAGATGGTCATGACTGCCCAAAATTACTAAAGGATGAGTGTGTGCTCCCTTATGCAAAGTGTTCAAGAATTGGGATATTATTGGGACATCTCTCAACTTGGCATGAATCTATGCAATATAGTAATTATGTGCATGTTTGGTGTTGAGCAAGGTGTTTTGTGCAAGTACTTGGTTGCACATGATGTTGCACAAATTGATTGCACAAGTTGGGATGGTTTCACAGTCTTGCATGGAGATTGTATTTTACAATTGCATAAGGTTGCTTGAAATCCAAAGATGATGAAAATTTTATGTAGGGCACTCTACGTATGTTCAATTGCACACTAGAAGATTACAAAGTGTTTCTCAATGGTTGAATTATAACAAGGTGTTGCAGGGAGTTGTACAACATGCATAGCAATAAGAGGTTATCTAAAGGCATTATAAACATTTTTTTTGTTGTATTTGTCAGAGTGAAGAGATTCTAACAGTGTCTTAGTGGTGCTCTAAAACATACTTGCTATGGAGCGTTACAAAATGTTCACTAGGTGCAATAGTTGGTACATGCATATTCTTATGCATTACAGATGTTGCAAGTGCAGTGTCTATTATAAGATACAATTCAGCTTATAATGTCAAGACGTCTGATTACATAGGATATGTGTAATATATGTTGTTGAATGTTAAATACATATGGTTAGGTGCATGCATTCAAATATACAATAAAGTATTTTATGAAAATTACAAAACCTTGCAACCTGATCACATCATTATAAGACATATATTTTATGCTATAATTCAAGTATGTTATCATGTTGTATTTTTTACTCAAAAGGGTTTTTCCAAGTAAAATTATCTTCTATGTGTTCATATATGTACGTTTGTCATCTTTTTCTTCCTGTGTTAGATGCAAATTAGCAAAACTCTCCTTGTGTTTGTTATTATTCACAAGGTTATCCCAAATAGTTTTGTTGGGCAAAACTATTCGAGTCATCTTCTTCCTTGTCCTTGATCTAATTCGCTACAAATGCTTACAAGAGGAGTAGATAAAAGAAAGGGTTAGTTGACTTAGGAAACCTCATTGAGGAGTTGCATGTACATATTTCACATGCATAGAATCATAGCAAATGTAGTTTTGGTGTAGTGTGATTAGGATTGTGAGAATAAGAGTTCCACTTTCTCTCCCTAATTGCAATGCAACTACATGACATTTTCTCAATCCTTTTTGTGATACACTATATAACTAAACCCTTGTTGGCAAGCCCTTAAGTAGATATATAGCAATGAAGAGTCTGCCTAGACTTGAAATTCTCTTTGTACTCCCTTAATTATCCTTTGATATTTCTTCTTGAAACGCCTTTAGGAGTTTTGTATATATAAATGTTTCAAGTTTGAATTAGAAACTTATTGGTATGTAAGGCAACCAAGAAAATTCAAAAGAAGCGACAATCATGGGTCCAAACATCAAAACAAGACAAAAGAAGGAAGGGCCCACAAAAAGACAAAGGACCACCAAATCTGTATGTGACACATTCGACAATTATCGTTGAACCACCAAATTCGTCCCAAATAAGAAAAAGGCAAATGGTGAATAACAAAAGGAAATAAGAGACCTCCATGACAAACAAAAAATGAAAAAGATAAAAATGAAAGAATAGGAGCAATAAAAGACCACACTAAGAAAAATAGAAAAGAAGAAAATATGAAAAAATGTCACTAAAATTCCATTATAAATCAATGATCCAAATACACAAAATGGCACTAAAAATAATATAATAATATTGTACCAAAAGTGTGTGTCGACGTCTCTTTCTATCACGCCAGGTAGCTAGTGGCACCTTACCTCATTGTGATATATAATTACGTTGTATGGATGGTGGTGAACTCAAATTTGTGTAATTAATTGTAATTCTAAATTATAGAATAGATAAACGACAATTACAAATAATCATGGAGGTTTTTAAATATTATTGCCAGCAAATAATTAGAATACAGTCTCAGGGAAGAATATCCATAGCTGCGGTGAAAAGGTCTTACGCTACTTATAAAAAATAAGTATCGATTGCTTTGTTCAAAATATGCTGACAGAATAATATCGCATTTTACACTCGTTAAGATTGAGAAGCCAATGCTGCAGACGATGAGTGTAGAAACACGACCGCCATTGGTGACCACATTGGGTTTCTTTCTGTTTGTCAACTGCAATCATTTCGATTTCCTTGAGCAGTGCCGTTGGTGTGAGGGAATCGGATTTCCATTTACATTGCTTTCCCTGTACAGGAAGAGTGGAGTTGATGTTGATTTGTTGCCAAAACTCTTCCGTTCATTAAAAATGGCGTATGGAAGAGGTAACTGTAAGATGCATTGCTCCCACACTCCACACTCCCTTCCCCTTTCAAGATGCACCTGTCACTAAATATTCAACGGCTACTACATATTTGATTTTTCTTTTGACAAGACGTGTACCATCTCCATTGAATAGGCGCCAGGTAGGCTAGATTTATATTTAACAAGTTCAATGGACTTTTTTTTTTAGAAACATTAAATTGTGTCTCAGGTACGGGATATAGAACGTTGGCACTCTTAACTGCCATTTAATACGGAATAAATTTAAGGATAGAAAAAAGACCGGGTCGGGATCGGGGTCGGGGTCGGGGTCGGCTTCGGCTTCGGGGTGGAGGTGGAAGTGGAAGGTGGGGAAAGTGGCACTAGTGGAAATAGTGATTAAATTTGAAGGGTTGAATTTAATTTTAAGTCTAAAGTTATTTAATTATCTAATATTTTTATGATGAAGAGTTATAAGAAATCACTTCATTTTAATTGATAAGAGTAATTATATATATGCGTCATTAAAAATATATTAAATATTTTTTTATTTTATTATATTTTGATTAAAGAGTGTATTTGTAATAATATAAATAAATAATGGTATAATAGTAGTCACACAAAAAATAGGTGGAAAATATCACAACCCACAAGCAAGGTCAAACTGAGATAAGAGAAAACTTCAAGAAATCAACAAGTTCAACAAAGGGTCAATAATGATCACACCAAAAAAAAATCACATCAAACAGACATAAGTGCATAACAACTAAAAAAAGGCGTACATAAGAACACAAGCAACAAGAAAAACATTAAGCAACAATAATAAACATGGTGGTCGGAGGGGCAACGGAGGAGGCTGATCATGCGGCTTATCTTTCCATCCCCCTTGAGCAGGGGGGTCTTCGTCCACATGGAAGGGGTCCCACCCATCATTCTATTATAGATTATCATTTTAATCATTGTGTCGATCTATCGAAATAGCAAGACCCAAGGACAAATATTTATCCTATGGAGGAGGGGCTCAATGCCTTCCACCCCTTCCTCTATTAGATCCATGAGACCAATCACACCAAGGAGGTGAACAATGATGAGAGAGGCTCTTGTGTTAGTCTTTAAAACATTGTCAGTGCATATCACGCCTCACTCACAAGGGGGAGACTAGTGATGTGAAGGCTCTAAAGGCTCACAACTAATTGCACATGGGGCATTCCCCAGTGATCAAGCAATCGTTGGAGATGATTAAGTTTCAGATGAATTTTATCAGTCTAACTCTTAATTTGGAGAATAACATTAGAAATGATTAACTTTTTTAGTAACAGAAAAATGATGTTCCATTTCCTCATGATTAAAACATGCATAATTTATAGCTTTCTAGATTTAAAAAAGAATATCAACATGAAAAATATGTCAAAATTTATTGTATCTTACAAAGAGGAATGTAGAATCCCCCAAGAAACTCATCTTCTACGTAAAAAAATCTGGCCTGAAAGGCTAAAAAAATGGTATGAATCCAATGCCACATACACTGGGCATGGAAGCAAAACCAAAAAAATATGCTTAATTGTCTCAGGTTGATGGCAAGCTAGGCAAATGGGATTTGAAACCCCCATGTGCTTAAGCCAACCACCAACAAGCAAACCCTGATAAATAATACACCAAAGGAAATGAGCCTTTTTGGGCTCAATGGGAGCAACCCAAATGGTGGTAAATCTTCTAGACCAGACCACATGGTTGGATCGAAGGTTCCATCGGTGATTGGAAGTATCATCTTGAATATGATGAGGAGCTAAAATATTATAACCTAAATGTGGAGAATAATGATTAAAAGGAGTGGTCATATGCCAATGCAAATCCTTCCACCTAGGAGTAAGGGAGTTAACTCTAATCTTATGAAGGTACTCGTTGGGTATGAGGCATTGAATCTCTATAATATATTCAACATCTACATTATTTATGTTAAATTTGTTTTGAACCACGTGCCAAGGAAGACAAGAGTGGCTCGCTTTACAAAATAAATCCCCAATAATTTTTACACATTTTTTGAACGGCCTTAAGCTCTTGATCTAAGGGACCAAGGCAAAAGGAACATTGTGAAAATTCAACATGGGAAACCACCAAAGGAAATGGGAATTTAGAGAGAGACTATTCCTAAAACCCTCACCCACCCAAATGAGATGGGGTTTGAGTTTCTCCCAAGCTTTCCAAATGCTCTGAATAATAAAAGTACCATTAATTTTAATAGGCACAGAGGTTATGAGAAGATTATGTAACCCAAGGCCTTGGCATGCTCTTCTACCATAAGGAACCCCCTAAGAGATACAATGATGAAAAAAGATCTTTCAAGGTTTATCACCTTCCAATCATTTTGATAATTCATTTAATGCTGAGAGCATGACCTTGAAGCCTAATATCCATGAGTCCCAAACCACCTTTTTTTTACGCTGACAACAAATATCCTATGAAACTTTGTGAAAACCCTTATGACCTTTAGAATTGACCCAAAGGAAAACTCTTAGAAGTTTTTCCAACCTACTATATGCAACATTATAAGGAGCCCAACATGAAGAATAATAAACATCAATAGCTACCAACACCTTGGAGTAAATCTAAAACTTACCCACCAAAGACAAGGGTTTTATGATCCAAAAAGAAATTTTTTTCTCAACCCTTTGAACCACATAGGACCACAAGTTAGCTGGAGAGGCCCAAAAAGTAAAAGAAAAGCCAAGAAACTTAAATTAAACACCTGGGAGAAGCCACTGTCATTGATATCCCTCCAACCAAAGAAGTTTGGGAGGGAGAGATCGGTGATAGCACAGTGTTTTTTCTATTGAATGGAAGACCTAAAGGCCAAACAAAAAATATGAAGACAATCCATAACATTCTTAATTGAATCTTCCTCTTACTAGAAAGTGAGAAAAGAATCATCAACAAAAAGAACATCAAGAAATTGATGATCATAATTAGGGAGAGAGATGCGCTTCACCAAGCCTCTGGAGGCATAATTAACTAAAAGATAGCTAAACCATTCAACTGCTAACACATAAAGTGAAGGAGCTAAAGGACATCCTTCCTTGATAGATTTATGTAACTCAAACTAAGATGAATGGGTTCCATTAATTGTAATACATGCCCCAACATCTTGAAAAAACATCTTAACCACCTGATTAATTTTAGTCACTAAAACATATGAGTCATTCTTCTTCAGGTTAAGTGGGTCCTTGCTCCGCCTTTGGAATAGGACTAGAAACAATGAATCAAGAAACTTTAAAAATGTTCACATAATTTAAATCCTCATTGGTAAAAAAAATTGTTTTCAATAACTTCCACAACTGAATATTAATTTAAAGTCTATTATAGAATAATAACTTTGACTCTCTTCTAGATTTGGCAGATTGTATTTATCATACAACATCTTCAACTAATTTCCTAATATAGATTTACATCATAACAAATTAAGTTCATATATTTATTCAGATTTAAATTATTGGAAAAATAACACCAATATCCACTTTTTTAGGAGAAAAGAGTGGAGAGTGGAGAAATTAACACCAATCTTTTACTTTTCTTGCTTGAAAATTAGTCATCTCTCATAACAATCCTAGATTAATGGATATGAAACTGTGTACTATCATACTATAAGCATTCCACATACTCTTGGAGGTGTCATTTATATATAGTACACTTGTAGAAATGTTAAATATACATGGCATAGTAATATTTATCCAATCATAGGTCTATAATACTTGGGATCTACCTATGTAAACACTCAAGAGCTAGCTGTAACATTTGGAAGCTGTCTATAGCACTTAGGTGCTGCATGTGTAAGCATGGGATATATCTTTTACTTAATCATATTCCTTTAATTTAACCACTTATTCATACATTCAAGATATGCAATAAAACTGAAAGCAATAACATGCACCGCATAATAGAGAGAGAGAGAGAGAGAGACACCAGATTTTAACGTGGAAACCCAAAGTGGGAAAAACCATGAAGAATAATCTCAAGTATATAAATGAGCACCAAATCAAGTTTAAAAAGTTCACAAGCACCAACTTGTAGGAGCACCAACCCCTATGCTGAACACCAACACAACAATGATTCGTGAGCACCCACCCACAGGAGCACCAACCCCTATTGTGTATGCCACACAACTATCTCTCAATGTTGCTTTATCAACAAATGATAGAATTCTACAATATCTCTTCTCTTTTCTCTACTTTCCTCTACTCTTCTTAGCTAGATAAAATCATTCACTTCCATATTTCTAAATGACTTCCCAAACCTCCTTTTATAGCTTTCCAAATGACCTTTGGCATTCACCCTTGCATGACCCTTTGAATTATTTCTTTGTCTTTACTTGGTGACTCTTTGAATTCCTCAAGGTGAACCTTCATGGAGAAATGTGTCCTTTTCCTCTTTTGTCTTTAGTGATGACTCTTCAGATTCCTCAAGGTGACCCTTCATGCAGAAATGCATCCTTTTCCTCTTTTGTCTTTAGTGATGACTCTTTGACTTCCTCATGGGCCCTCTTTTATTTTTATTCAACCAAAAAGATATTCGTTAATATTTAATTAATATTAACATACTTTAGCCAAAATATAAACATTAAAAACACCTTTAGAAATTAAATGCTAATTTGACATCAATCACAATATTTCCAATAATCTCCCCCTTTGTCTTTGATGGCAACTTGAAACTGTCACCAATTTTGAAAACCTGTAATGTACATGCCAACCTAAAACTGAATCCTATAAACTGAACCAACTAAAAATATACAGTAACTCCCCCTTACTATAGCATCCTATTTCTTGAACCTATTCCTATACCTATTCCATGTACTTGTATTTGCACTTGTTCCCTCTACCTATTCTTATACCTATTTCTTGTAGCTTACACTTATCTCCCCCTCAACTAATATACAAATTAATCTGTCAACTCACCTTCTTGTCATGTAACATAGCCAAGACCTAACAACATCCACCATGCTTTAATTTTTCCTAAAAATGTCTCCTTGAAGCCTAGAAGAGACACCCCACACAAAAGGTCCTAGAAAAAAATCTCAGGAGATTCCCACATCTCCTATGTTACTTCTTTGATCTTCTCATGTCTTTCTCTTAGAATCCATTTAAGCATGTCTAACTTATTTGGCTTACTAACCTCAACATTCGTGATGTTGTTCATATTCTCAACTCTTGCAAATATCTTATCTTGACAAGGCTCATGCTCAAATGTAACAAGAGATTCTTCACAGTCTTTCCTATCTGATTCTTTATCCACTATAGCAAGTAATTTATTCTCACTCTTAAACTCAACTTGATCAACCTTTACTGTCTTAGGTCTCAAAACCTAAATTTGGCTCTTCTCATATCTTCTATGGGTTCTATATCTTTTGACATACTTTGAAGATCTCTTTACTCTATTTGGACATAATTTAACAATATGGCCAACCTTATAATAACAAAAGTAAACAACATTTCTCATACTTTTGCTTGAATGTGACTGAGATCTCCCTTTGAATAATTGCTTCTCCTCATACAATCTCTTGCCCTATGACCAACATGATGACAAAGAAAACTTGAAAGCATTGGGCTGCCTGATTAGCTTCTTCAATTTGCCTTTAGAACATGCATCCTTCTTACCATGGATTGATATTTCATGATCTTTCTCAACCTGGATTATGAGCCTCTCATGTTTATCCTTCAAATAACCTAACTCAACCTTCAACTAATTAAACTCTCCTTCTCTTGATTTCAAACTTGAATTTGTAACCTCTAGCTAATTCTTAAGATCTTGAATAAACATCTTATCTTCTTTTGCTTCTATAGCCAACTTATAATCCAATATACACAATTGTTCCTTAAGATCCTTGACCACAGATTTTAACTCTTGATTTTCCTTCTTTAGCTACTTAGCCATCGTGCTTTCCCTAATCTACCTTCAAGTTGTTAAACTCTTTTCCAAAGGAACCTACTCTGATACCAATTGTTAAGCACATGATATATCTTTTACTTAATCAAATTCCTTTTGATTTAACCACTTAATCATAAATTCAAGATATGCAATAAAATTGAAAGTAATAACATACACCATGAGAGAGAGAGAGAGAGAGAGAGAGAGAGAGAGAGAGAGAGAGAGAGAGAGAGAGAGAGAGAGAGAGAGAGAGAGAGAGAGAGAGAGAGAGAGAGAGAGAGAGAGAGAAGATTTTACGTGGAAACCAAAAGTGGGAAAAACCACATTGAACAATCTCAAGTATATAAATGAGCACCAACTCAAGTTACAAAGTTCGCAAGCACCAACTTATAGGAGCACCAACCCCTTTGCTAAGCACCAACATAACAATGACTCGTGAGCACCCACCCACAGGAGCACCAAGCCCTATTGTGTTTACCACAACTATATCTCAATTTTGCTTTCTCAACAAATGATAGAACTCTACAATGTCTCTTCTCTTTTCTCTACTTTCCTCTACTCTTCTTAGCTAGATAATTTCATTCACTTCCATATTTATAAATGGATTTCCAAACCTTCTTTTATAACCTTCCAAATGACCTTTGGCATTCACCCTTGCATGACCCTTTGAATTATTTCTTTATCTTTACTTGGTGACTCTTAAAATTCCTTAAGGTGATCCTTCATGGAGAAATGTGTCCTTTTCCTCTTTTGTCTTTAGTGATGACTCTTTGGATTCCTTAAGGTGACCCTTCATGGAGAAATGCATCTTTTTCCTCTTTTGTCTTTAGTGATGACTCTTTGACTTCCCCATGGGCCCTCTTTTTTATTTATTCAACCAAAAGTATATTCATTAATTTTTAATTAATATTAACACACTTTAGCTAAGATATAAACACCTTTAGACATTAAATGCTAATTGGACATCAATGACAATATTTCCAACACTGCATGTGTGAACACTTAGGAGATGGTTGTAGCACTTGAGAGTTACCTATGTGAACACTAGGGCACTGGATGTAGCACTTGAGCACTGCCTATGTGAACACTTCGGAGATATAATACTCTAGAGATGCCATAGTCCAAAGCTAATCCAAAACTACATTTGAGTTAATCATGAATGGTACATCCAGTATGAAAAAAGAAGATCATTATGTGTGCGGGGAACATATGGATATATTGGTCTAGTGGAAGAGGATTTTGAGATTTTATATGCTTCCATGCATCTTAAATATCATTCTAATCTACCTCATTTAGAGCATGAGGTGCATAAAGGGAGATAAACATTAACATATCCAATGTGTTCAAAGAAGATCTAGATCTATCATCATTTTTACCTGTTTATCTTTAAGAAACTTCTTTCACATATTGATGCTCTCATTGGAATAACAATAATAACTTATCATAAATTAAAGTATGACTCGTATGTGTTGTGCATGGATATTAGTTCATGATATCAAATATTTTTTCACTAGCAAGTTCCCATAAATTGACTCTTAATCTACTTGATTACTAGTTCATCAAGCTAATTTATTACTAGTTACTCTATTTTATTTCAACTAGAAGTGCATAAAAACTAGATATCCTTGTCTCACTACAAAATGGAAAGTGGAGGAATTCTGGTATTACAATAGGTTTAACTACCAAAATGATCTAGACTACCACATTTTATCCAACTTAGCAAA
Organism: Torreya grandis; assembly: GCA_037957365.1. Taxonomy (NCBI): domain Eukaryota; kingdom Viridiplantae; phylum Streptophyta; class Pinopsida; order Cupressales; family Taxaceae; genus Torreya; species Torreya grandis. Next base: position 2,614,272 of record JARHVA010001854.1, on the reverse strand, counting down.
GAAATAAATACAAAGAACCATATTGTTGACAAATATGAAAGGAGACTCTCTAAAATATTATAGGTCAAGGGCTACATTCCATGTGACATTAAAATACATATGGTCTTATGTGGAATGTTTACTCCAAAACAATTGATGTAATGACTAGGGACTCAGGAATGATGATAAGGACCACAAAATGTATCAAATAAAAAGATAACTATCATTGAGGATATAAAAAAAAAATAGAAATTAATTTCTTAAGTCTTATCCCTTGTCATACAAATCCATTGATCCATTAAAATTGGTGTAGAATGATGCATTATTCAATTCAACTACAATCAAAGATCTAGAACAAATTTAAGATACCATGGAACATTTTTCCAATGGCATAAATTCTAAAGTTTTGTGGCTTACAACCCATGTTTCAAAGTTACATATTCAAGAGGGAAACTAATAGGATGTTTAAATATTTGACATTCAAAAAGAAAAATAAACCAACATTGCATTGATCCAATCAAGGATAAGAAATGACAGGATGTGAGTCATGAAATACTAACAAAATGTACTTTTAGCATCATAACTAATTCAACCAAAAAACATGGTAATTAAGTTGGGGCCAAAATGTAATTTAAAAAACATTGAATCATAAATACCACAATCATTAATGCTTTGTAATTAAAAAAACTTTCCTTTAAATAGTAATTTTGTTGTAGTTGCATAAGTATATATGCAGAGATTGCATCTATATATACACATATGAGAACATGTGTTTAGATACCCATTTACATATACATTCAAATAACCCAATACACCATTCAAATATGAATACAACTATTTTCACTTGTATATGAGATTTATGGGTTTATAAAAATTATTTGTATTTATATAAATTATTATAACCTATATATGTGTGCCCATAGAGAAAATTACCCAACATCAAATATCAGATGTGGACCATCATGGTTAGTGTCGGCCATTTTTAAGGTTGGGTAAAATTATTATTGTGCATGAATGAGTTTGTGTGTGTAAGCAAATAAATTCCAATAACATCCATATGTTTGATTCTACTTGTTTATGTATGCACAATATGAATAACATATATATAAGTGAATGTATACACATATGTTCATTAATACACTAACACAAATGCATATATTGTAAAGTTGAACTTTGTAACAACATATTATCTAAAAAATAATTAGAAATTTGATATCTATCAATGGCCCAAATCAAGACTCAAAATGTAGATGGATATAAAAAATGAAACCAAGAACACAACCACAACCCCACCCAAAATTAAATAAAAAGAAGAAGAAAAACAAATGTACATACTCTGGATATAGTTAAAGAGATGATCATTGATCAAGAGAATTACATTTAGACCTCCATGGCCATCATAGACTCCAAAAAATATACCAATCAATGGAGCACTTGCTAACTCTACCCAACATTGATCCTCCACAATATTATTAGCTTAAGTAACAACCATTGAGAATTCCCCTACTACATGTTTCCCAATGTCCTTAAACCAAAGCAGGTCCTTCCTCCAAAATATTTGCACTAGTATGAACATACTCTCTAGGGTCTCCAAAAATCCCTTACAAGATTCATTACACCTCCAAGCATCCCTCATTTCCTCCCCCTACAAGGTGTTCTAATACATACATTTATATCACTTTGATAAACCAATCCCCACATATATCAGGTCATATCAAAACCAAATCTTCCAATTTTTGGGGATAAAAACAATAAGAAGAGGAAGGAGAGGAGACCCAATAACAAAGAAATTCACCCAGTAAATAAAAATAAATTTACCCACAAACAATTTTTTTTGAACCACAAACAATATTTATTGACCAATGATAAGAAATGATGTAAAAGGCCAAATGGATGTGCCTATCCAACTAATACAACTATCAAAAAGGCCTCATTGAATTTGGTTTAATTTCTATGTAAAAATTTGTGTTCTTATATGTTTTGGTTTGCATTTCCCTCAACACATCTTTTGTGGTAATTGGGGTGGTGATTGAAGTGAATAATGGCCCATATGTGTAAGCAATTCATCTAAATAAATCATTTAAAAAATCCTCTAAAATTGTCAGCATATCATATTCATAGCTAACTATTTTGAAATCCCAAATGCTGCCAGTGTTTTCACCAATGAGTCACCATACCTAGATACCTACTAGGTTACCATCAATGACAAATGTTTGGTAACTATTCAATGAGATAACCCTTCTTTTATCATTTATTAAAAATTTCATACTTCAACTATGATATTTAAATTCTGATTTTTTTATAGGTGAGTTTTGAACCATACTTCTGGGATGAGTTTGAACACCATGGATGGGTTCTGATGAGTTCAATTTTGATCTTTGAATGGAACCCCCCTTTTTTATTTAATTAATAATACTAGTTTGGGTATGGTTTTAGGGGCTTACATTACCACCTAGATGTCAAGTAATAATGTCAAAATTATTTAATTTAAAAGTTTAACATTTTTCTAATTTTGTATTTTCTCATTTGGCATGTTTAAATGGAGGGAAAGTCACAATTTAAATTAATTTTAAAATAATAAGTTTGATATGAATTAAAAAATATATACAATACTTGAAAATAGTTTAGATAGATTGCACATTGGTGCACTAATTTTTAAGAATCTAAAACTATTAGGCAATGATTGACAAACCCCTCACACATATTTAGCACCTGAATGTTATTTTTCTTCAAGAAGTGAAGGTTGGAGGGGTATGATTATAATTTTCCCTCAAATAAATCTCAAAAGATATGACCTTTTTCTAGTCCTCTCATTCGAATGGAAATAGTGGAGTGGTACTCAATGTCACCCCTTGGATAAAAAACATCATTGTTCAATAAGGTAAAGATCCTTCTCATTGTTATATGTGGATCACTATCCTCATTCAAAAAACATTATTCATTGATGCTCAGTGTAAGTTCCCAATGATCACCATAAAATAATCTAAATTTATCAATATATGGGAGACAACCTTCCCTTGCTAACTATTTTATTGAAAGAGACTTTAACATGACTAAAATCAATATAGATTGAAGTTGGCATGATTAATATAAGCTATCTCCAACTAAATCTAGGGCTTGGCTCCACTGTAGGATTAAATTAGGAGTTTTTGACCCCATAGATTACAAGTATGATAGTCATAAGGAATATAGGTCACATGGTCAAATTAAAATTTTGGTTTTGACATAAAACTCAACCATCTTGATAGATTTTACTTATCCCCAAATCATCAAATCATGCCCTTTTCTCAAGGGAAAATGATGTCCCTAGATATTGATACCACCTTATCTAATCATACTCCTATCAATAGCCAACTTTATCTTACTAGTGCTGAAAATATTGTAATTTTATGTACAAACTCATTGTGTTGCATTTGAACAGTAAAAATTATATGGTATCTCTAAATTCTTCTTGATATTTATTTGTCAAACCACAAGAAGGGACAAATAGATCCTTTTTTAGAAAGAAGCACTTGACATATGCACCTCTTTCCTTCGATCTTATGGGAAAAGTGTCACTTAGGCCAAGAAAAGAAGGGAATGATCTCTAAGGAGGAGGCTTAAAAAAAGATGTAAAATCCTCTTCTCTAATCCCTTAAATGAAAAACCTTCAAAAAATAGTGGTTATTATGGAAAATCAGATAAGAGAAATTTAGTTGTATCATTGACATGGGACTCGAATACACTCCCATCTTACACTTTCAATATTTAAATCACAAACACAAAAAAAGAGGATAATGTCCATCATAAACCATGATAGGAGTTATTAATCCTCTTTTGTTGAAATAAATAACATTTCTAGTCACCATTTAAAAAGTATCCTCACTGATGACAATGTTCATGATAATTCCTACAATGAAATAATCAAATCAGTGAGTTAATGTATCCATACCAAGATCATGTGGGACCTTCATGATCATCTTGATAGGTTATTAACCCCTACAAAACTATAAATTCTCTCTTCTTTATTATAGATGAAAATATCCCTAGTTTAGATGGCTTATCAACTAAGTATTAGGGTTTTAGATTACACCCTAGCTTGAGCAAGGAGATTGTTCAAGTCCTCTGCTCAAATCTAGACCAACATGGGACTGATCCTAGGTTTTGGGTATACTAATAATGGATCAAACCTATGAAGAAGGCTATATTCCTTCTGTATTTATCACCCAAACTAAAATTGACTAGGGAAAGGGAGAGAGAAATGGGTAACAAAGCATGAAAACATGTAAAGTTGGTGATGCAAAAATAATGTGATTGTTCATCCACTCTATTTGAACTTATAACAAACACTAATGAGATCAAATTTACAAATCTAAATGGTTGTTTATGCACTATTATTTCATGAAAAGGTTCATTAAATGATTAAAACCCAAGGGAATTGATGGGGAGGCCTAGTTCAAGGCACTAACCAATCAATTTATCCACTTGCTAGCTTTAATAAAATGACATTAGACACTAGACATGACCTGCAAAACAATATGATCTACTAGCTAGTGATATTCAAGATTTGATAAGGAAGAGAATTTTACCACATATTCAAATCAATCTAACATTAACACACTATACCAAAGTCATGAAATCTAAAAAAGAGTCCTTTATTTATCTCAAGAGGTTATAAAGATCAAATCTAGATAGAGTCTAGTCATGCCCAAGAGAGGGATTGTCAAGCTATTTTCAAGGCTTAGAAGCCTATATTTATAGAAAAGAATGAGAGAGAGGGAACTATGCATTTGAAAAATCTTAATGGCTTCTAATGGATTAACACTAATTCAAGGATGTTGTTCATTGATCTTATCAAGAAGGCATAATTTTAAAGTCTTTATAAAATAATTTAATGCTCCATGATCCTTATACAACCACCAAGTCTTCATCTCGGGACTTCATACCACCTCTACCTGATCTGTTGACAAGGGCCAACCATTCATACCTTGAACTAAAAGACATTCTTAGTCTATTTTGAATGGCTGGATGTACTTGTTTTGTTGAAAATAGGGCCACATTTATAGATGAGACCCTTTACATAAAACACCTATATATGCTCCATTTCCATAGGTCTACTGCAAAATGAAAACCAATATAAGGTCATTGGTTTTCTCATATTCCATATATTGAAATAAACCCATGGACCATATATCACCTTTTGGATCCCATTGGGACTAAAAAGACCCACTTTATCTCTATAGGATCCAAGAGTTCATTGTATATAGATCCTTCTTTAGAAATGGTAAACCAATTACAAGAACAAACCCTATAAGCCAAAAGATGTTGAACTAGAGGTCCACATTAAGTTCCAATGGTGATCTTGTTATATTCTTCATACTTTACTGTATCAATTATACCACTCCATGGCATTTGAGATAGTTTCAATGGCATCAAGATGACCCTATAAAACCCTGTTATCCATGGTCACCAATGGCCTCTCAACCCTCATCAAAAATCTTGGCCTTGCTTTTTCTCTAATTGGTTATCGAATGCTGACTCAAACCCTTGAATTTTCTAACTCTTTATCACTCCATTGATCTACCTGTGCATAGATTCTTATGAGCTATTGATCTTCTATCAGAACCCACATACTTTTGACACTTTTCCTTGACTCATTAACTCCTTTGATTCACTAACTTCTTGACCATCCTCACTCTATCCAATCAAGATGTATGAATGCATGTGCTTCATCAATCTCCCTGGTCCCACTTTCCTATCAATTCTTTCATTCCATCATATTATGAGTATAATTGAGCACATGCCCTTACATGTATCTTTAAATTGTCAACTTTGTCCCCACTGGTACCACTTAGTAATCCCACATTAATTCTCAAAATCCTATTCTTAGTCTATTAGTTCACATGCTTATGCCACATGGTGGCCTCTCAATCTCTCTCACTATTTGACTCATCTCACTCTATTAGATCTACCAAGTATGAATGAGCACAGATCATTATATCTACTTTTGTTTGAAAACTAATGGCTATTTATTGAGTTTTAAAATTGACATCCACATGACCATCATTTGACATCCACATGGACATATTTGACATCCTATAGAGTATCAATTTTATATTCCAATGTATTTTTGTAGTGGATTTAACTTGATGTTAGTACAAACATCTTATGGTTTTTGACTAACTTTGAAGGCTTAGATCTTGAAGCATAAGAATCATGGAGGCACCAAAATTGTAAGAGGTGTTCTTGAGACTGAAATGGATGAACCCATTTGATCTTCTAGTCCAAGGATCCTTTTGAGTGAAGATATAAAATACTCAATTTAACTGATCTATTCATTCTTGCATGAAGTCCTAATGATGGTCTAGTTCATTTGGCTAAGTATGGGAAACTTAGTAAAATCTAATTGAGGAGCCAACTTTGAACATGCATAACTTCTATCGTGCTTCAATGGATGATATGAAACTTGGTGAGTAGTAATTAGGGACCAATTTAGATAAACCCATGTGATCACATTTTCCTAAGACTACCACACATATGAGATATGGCCTCTACAAATTTCCTATTTATACTTTCTGCTACTGGATCCAAATGTCAAGATGAACTCAATGAAGAATTGGATGAACTCCATGTACTTTCATATATATTCCATCACTTTTGATACTTTATGGGGGCTCTACAACTTCTAGACATGTCCTTAAAAGATGACAAATTACAATTTAAGTAAACTTAAAGTGTTTCAAAATGTTTGCAAGCAAAATGATCTTCCTCTTTTATCATTGGATCCTTCTCTCAATTAGGAACATTACTTAGTCTTTGAAAGCTCTATATGTAGGCCAAAAAATGGCCAACACTAAGTTCTTCAAGGCCATGTGACCTATGATTCATGGAAATTTTTCACCAAGCCTAACTTGATGATGAATAAGTTGGTTCCATTGGCACCTTTATCAATCAAGGGATAATAAAAGTCATTCCTAAAGGTAGCAACAAAAAATATAACATAGTTAGATAGAGACCCATCACTCTCTTTAATACCTATTACAATATCATTACAAAATATACTTCCCAACGTATTAAATTTATGGTGCAATAAACTATCAGATTAAAAAAAAGAGATTTATTAGGGGGTCATACATTCTAGATAACTTATTTTTGGCTTTGGAATCTGTAGAATGGGTCTAAAAACTATCCCAAAATTTGCTAATCATCATGCTTGACTTTGACAAAGCCTATGATAGAATCAATTGGCCATTTATTCTCAATATGTTAAGTTATTTGGGCTTTAAAACAAAAATCACTGCATCATTTTATTTTTTTTTAATGATGCCTCAACTAGAATTTTATAGAATGGTTCTCTCACTAAGCCCTTTTTTATTCAGCTATTTATCCACCAAATTTGTCCTCTTGCTCATTTTTTATATTTTTTATTTGGGGATGCTCTTATATACCTATTTTAGAGAGCACATAATAATAATCTTATTAAAGGAATTATGTATCCTAATTATACTTGTGCCCTTCAATCTCATTTTTTTTAATAGACTATTTTTATCTTCACAAAAATGAAGAGGAAATCATTCATGTCAGGGATGTACTTGAGCTGTATTGTGTTTTTTTAGGCTCCAAAATTTTGATGCATAAGACATAATTTATTACGATTCAATTTGACCCCAATCCCTATTGGAATCATTTTCAATGGCATCAAGTTTAGCATGGATAAATAACAAGACACTTGGGTATTCCCTTTAGTCTTGGAGTCTCTCTTAGTGGCATGTGGAGTTAGTCTTTAAATAATTTTTAGAAAAAGCTTAACTTTCTGGGATCCAAATTATTTTGTTTTACCATTAAAATAAAATTTGTTAACAAGCTCCTTATCACAACTTATGTTTATTATTCCTCATTTTTGTTACCATCTAAAATATGTTACAATAGATTCACCAAACGTATTAAAAAAATCATATGAGCCATGTGGGATGGAAACAAGAGTATGTAGGACATCTCTTAGAATCGATGCATTTATCCGAAAGATAGAAGTGGCCTTGGAATCATATATCCTTAGCACCAAGTTAAATGTTTGATTTCTAAAGGGATCATTCATGCTCTACATGGTTTTTAACAATGGAAAGTTATTTTGCACCATAGGGTTTCTAATGTTATGTTTGAAAACTAATGGAAATAAGTGCAGATGTATGACAAGTTATAACTTAATACTTAAAACTCTTATCCCTTAACTTTATTAATAGTGTGTAGAAAACATGGCAAGAAATTGCCGAGCTATTGGAGTGAAATTAAAAATCCCTTTGACATGGTCTTATATTTCCCACTTCTTCCATTTGGTAGAATAAACATGTGAAAGTTAATGGGTTCCCCTTTCTCTTCACTCTAGGTTGAAAGGAAAAAAACTATTTGAAAAATGCATATATCAATTTGGATATTTATAGAACTAATCATGATTCCAATAGAAGCATTGGCTTATTGTAAAGGATATTTTTCATTTACAATATTCTAACATGATTGTTGTAGCTAAAATTTTGCAACTAGTGCTTATTTTCCACTTTTTTCAATGTAACTTTGTGAAGGATTAGAGATGGCCAAACAAAACTAGGTTAGATAACTCCACACTCAAATGTGTTTATTAGGGAACTCATCTTAGGATGTCTTTAGAATAAATCTCAAGTCTAAGTGCAAATGTAAATTCACTTTTAAATCTGAATGGTAGCACCTTGAAACTACCATTTGGAAGTCCAAAGTTGATGCCATTGCTCAAACAATTGTTTGGAATCTTATCTTTCAAAAGCTACCTATTGGTGACAACATACAATTTATTACTACTAATCATCTTCAGTGTATAGTCTATAATCTTACTAGGTTTATTATGCATATCTTTTTGAGATGTATGTTTGTTGAAAACAATGGACTACTATGCACAATGATTTTCCTGATATCTTTGGATACTTGTCTTGGAAATAATTTAATCTGAACCTTAATATTCATCATAATGTAATTAATAAATATTTATACATTTTATTATCAACCACTTGTGGAATAATAGATGAATTGTTATTCTTAATAACTCTTGTATTCCATTTTAAGTTACCATTCAAAAGCCTTACTCTAATAATGTTCTACATATGCATAATATTTTCAAGTTACTCCACAAAGATATTGATTTAACCATAGAATTAGCTCAATAAATGGTGAATATTGATAATAAAAATATAAATTTTAAAGATGATCAAGTGACCCTTTATAGGAATTTGAAATTATAATTGGTTTTGTAATGTTTTTCTTATCTCTATTTTGACACCTTGGTCTTTGAAACTCAAGTTGTTATTGTAACTCTCAACATTTTCAATAAAAATGTTAAGAATATGAAATGTCATGATGTGATTGGTTATTATGAGATAAATGTTGGATAACTGGTACATCGTACTTTAAAAACCATTTGCTAGTACCATTTCAACTATAGAGCAATATGTGTTAAAAACTCATTTCAACTATTGGTATATATTAAACGATTGACACTTCTACTCTACAAGATAAAAATATAAACTCAAAAATGAGGCAAATAAATAAATGTCCCTTACAATAAAATTTTGAAATAAAAATAAAAATGCATCCACTAGAATACATATCAACTAGGTATAGAGCCTAAGTAAATATATAAAGAATCTTATATGAGACCAATCTCACTGTAATAATAATAACTCACTTAACCAATTCAATTTCCATTTCTTGTGTTATAGATTAATTTGATCATATATATATTTACATTATAAATTTAAGTCATACTGTGTCACTCACAATGAAACTTTTAGTGGCAATTTTTTTGTTAATTAATGAATATTCCAATTTTAGAAATTGACATTTGGGGATTTAGTGGAGTATTCAAAAATTTGTAATAACCTAATTTTTTTGGGTGTAAAATCAATTACACTCATTTCACCTAAGATTCTAACAAGACTCTTACAAGATTTTCCTAAAAAACCCTAAGTTCTTTTTAATATTGACCACTAAAATTTTCCTTGGACACTCATTTACTATTATCTATTTGAATGTGTAATCTCTTCTCTTATCACTAAAATTTCAAACAATAATTATTCAAGTATATGCTTGATTGAGATAAGTTGTGGGAAAAAGAGAACAACATAAGAATAAACAACATAAAATAAAAGAAGTGAATAAATCTCATTTAAAATAAAATTCTGAAGAGGGAATAATATGTGAATAAATATATAAAACATTTCCATTACTATCTAAATTGGATAAATTCATGAATTCATTTATTCCTCTTACTCTGGGCAAAGAATTTCTTAACTAGAGGACTCTAAAGGAAGAAGAAGGTTCACTACTCAAGGTACTAACTATAGAATGACATTTATAGACCTCTACAATCCCCTAAAAACCTACTAGAAGTGCATCTACTATATGCTTTATAGTGTGGTTTGTTCATCTCAGCTTCAAAATAAATACTCTCATTCTTCATTTGTGGCCCATGCATATAAGTAAAAAATCACCTCTCTTGGTAATCCTAAAAAGAAAGTCTAATAGAGTGGAGGTATAGCTATGGAATCTTGGATTCATGGGGTTGAAAGTGAAATTAATATTTTCACCATTATCAAAGGTCCCCCTCACACAACTCCTCAACTATAATATATTCATATGTGCCTTTAATTTTCTCATTCAGTGGCTTTCACCTTTGGGGAATGGGGAAATTAGATTATGTGCTTCTCTTCACTTTTATCCTTCAAAAGATTTAAATTATGTTTGTCTCCGTCATTCACCAATGTGTATGTATTTGCACTACCATCACATTGTGATTTGTGATCAAATTTCAAAGGCCTTCTAAAAAATAAGAGGAAAATAATCCTTGTGTACTATAACACACATGAATTCATCCTTAATCAATTTTAAAACTTACTAGACATTGCTCATTCACCAAAACATGACATCACTTTAGTAACCATGAAACCTTATACAAATTCAGATGTGAAATTATCTTTAGACCAAGCTTATCTACATCTCTATAAAAATAATATTATGTTTATTGTCACTATCAATAATCAACTTGTAGCACTTACCTTAAGACTTAAAAATGGTTCTAAACAAAGTTTTTATTTGCACAAGACTATTCTCCCATTTGACAAGATTCAACACCACCTTCTTCATCATGAGATCTTCTCAAGTTTTTGGATCATATAGATTATGAATAGAGACAAAATTTTCCTCACCATATTGTGTGATTTTAACATTCACATTATTTATCTTACCACATTATTTATGCATATATAGACACTTAAATGCTCTATGTCTAGTCTCACCACATATAAAACATGTACCATGGAATCCACAATCTTTATCTTTCTCATAGAATGTTTATCTCTAAAATTTCATCTACCTTTTTTTATTATTATCATCATTGATAAATGAATTACTTACCTCATCTTCTTGTGTAGAATAACCTCTGCCACTTCCACCTCATTATCCATAAGCACTAATATAGATACTGGTATATAAGATGACAGACTATTGAATAAACCTATTAATGTGCAATAAAGGAAAAAGACAATTTATTTCCCAAACTATAAGGAGAAACATGAGGATGAGGAAAATTCATATTGAATTTTAATGTGAAACTCATTTACATACCTCAAGGTATTCTCAACATCATCTTCAACATGACCCACTCTAATGGTCAGTCTATATAACTCTTCAGAGTAATCATTTACGCCCATTTAATTTTGTTGTAAGTTTTGAAGCTTATTGAAAAAATTTATCATTAAAATATATGTGAATGAATTTACCTTTTAGGTTCATGATTAATCTACTCAAAGACTTAATCTCATCTCTGCCTTTGTACAATAGTTTAGCTTAAACATGCTCCCACCATAAGGATGTGTAACCTTTCAAATTTATATTGTTGAAGTTAACTTGCTTGGGATATTTCATACTCATACTCAAAATAATTCTCCAACTTAATGATCTAGTCAATGAGCTCTTTAGGAATAAAAATTATAGAATAGATTATAGGGTCCAACTTTGGTTTACAAGCCATTATCACATCTTGCATGAATTTATCTTTAGGTTCATCAACTACTTCTTCTATGACCTGGGTCTTAAGCACTTTTTTTGTGACTTAAACATCACTTTCATCCTCTATTAATAAAACACTTAGGCTTGCATATCTTTCAACAATCCCACCAATCCTACAAGTCTTGACACTCTAACCACTTGTGGCCTTTTTACATTACAACTGCTTAAAACTCCTCTCTATGGCATTTATTTAGATTTCAAATATATTTTACACCTTCTATATAGGGATAATTTTAATAATGGACCCTAAAAATTACTATAAAATCCTAGCAAATCCTAGAGTTCTGGTATAATTCCATTGGTGAATCTTTGGTAAAATCACCATGTCAGTATAAATTAACTAGTGATTTTCAACATTATATTAGGATAAACTATTAGACTTTGCATCCTCACGGGGGAGCCACATAGGGTCTCATGGAGACCACCATGGGGAGGTCTTCTAAATCCTACGAGGGGCCACACAGTGTTTCATGGTGGTTGTCATGGGGTGAAGGGTCAAGATCTGGATGTATTGTTTCCATTGTGGGAAGCGAGGATTAGCTACAGTGCTTAATGAATAAACACCCGAGCCTTGCTGTCGTTGATGTACAGAGAGATCATTTGGGGTCTGAACGGTGGTGCTAAAATAGTAAATCATGTGCATGGCCGTGGAGGGATCTCGCTTATTTTTTGGACGAAAGGAGAGCTAACAATAGAGGAGGCTCAGGTTTGCACGACATTGTAATGGGAGATCTATTATTGTGTGAAACTCTTTTTTACCTCGTATTTCTATATTGTAGATGGAACCTGGGCTGGTTTCTCAGCCTGAGTTGGACTGCCATTTCGATCTGGTTTGCGATGATTTTAGGGAATGAATGGGGGAAACTTTGTTTCCTCTATGTTGGTGCACCTCGTGCAGAAGATAGTTCACTTTAGAACCATGTTTTTTAAAGCTTGTTCAGCCTTTGGTGACTAGATCTAGTTATTAGCTATCGCCTTCTATCGACTGGGGTTGTGGTTCATGTTGATGTGCTTCCAGACATTGGGGTTTTCTTTGATGATGTTTTGATTGCCATGGTGGCAAATCCTCTGAGCTTAGCAAAGGGGAAGAATGGGCAAATGATCAGGTGGATGGATTGGGCTTTGGTGATGCTGGTTCTGGGGTTTGAGGTTTTAGGTCCCTGTAAAACCTATTTTTCAGGTCGTATAGCTTGGTTTTTTTTAGGTTTCAGGTCCTTGTAAAACCTAGTTGCTTTTATTGGTTTATATTGGCAGTTTCAAGTCCCTGTAAACCCTGATTAAGATACCATTTTTAGTATGTTTTAGGAATGCCTTTCTTAGTGGACGTTAATGTATAATCTTTCATGATTCTGTTATAGGGTTTCGAGGCCCCTTCAAAACCTTCTTTTACCTTAATCTAAAACTAGTGATTTATATTAAATCTTTTAAATTAAGAAATAATGGCAAAAAATCCATATTTAAAACCCTTTCCCCAAACACATTCATGAGGAAAATATGTTTGAGGTGGAATAACAATTATGATCAATAGATACCCTATGTTTTTTAAAATAATTATTTTTCTTTGCCCTGTGAAATTGGGTGTAATCCAACCATTTTAAACACTTTTCCAAATGAATAAATCTAGGCAAGGAGGACATGAGAGTCAACACAAATAAAAATTATTACAGACCTATCCCAAACCTAAACCCTAAGTATATGTGTGTGATTCTAAAAAAAAGCCATCACCACATCAATGCCTAGACACATATTCACAATATTTTTGAGGTCTTGCCGATCTCATTACTAAACAAACAATCCCAAATAAATGCAAATATCTTATTGATCTCATTACTAAACAAACAATCTCATGTGATAACCGAATTATGTCTAATATTAAGTGTTTTGATATAAGATAAAAAAAAAGTTTTCACATTGTGAGTAAAGATTTGATAAAAAAATAGCATGGAAACAATTCAAAACCCTTAAAAGATAGGTAGAAATTAAAAATGTGAAAACATTTGTAGATATGTAGGGATGTATTTATTACTTGGATTGTACTTCATTATTGGCTACTTAGACTTCTCCTTGGCCTCATTTTATAATTATTGCTCGCTTCACAATTCCCACGTTGGGATTTTATTTCTTACTTGGATTGTACTTCATTATTAGTTTCTTAGAGTCCTCCTTGGCCTCCTCTTGCAACTGGTACTCACATAGTGATTCCCACAACCACAAAGGAATAAAATTTTAACATAAATGAAGTTATATGAATTTAGGTTTTAGGGTTTTGTGGTTCTAGGGTTTTAAGTAATTTGAAGCACTTATGTAGATTTAGTTTATAATAAGTAATTTGTGTTAATTAAGAAATCAATGGAGAAATAGGTTATAAGATGATAATTTTAAATTTGATGTCTTATTTATGGTTCCTTATTTTTAATGATTAAATTTGTCCTTTTTAAAGATTAAATTTTTCCTTTTTAAGTGTTAAATTTGATAGCCATATGAATTAGTATAAATTGAGTATAGACCTTCGTAAGTCTCTCAAAAGAACAAACAAAATATACCAAAGGAACTGAAGAAGCTATAGAAACCATTCAAGAATTGGGAACCAACCCATATAGAGAATAAGCAAAAGATTGTATATGCTAAGAAGAACTTATAATGAGGCAACTAGATCATGTTAATATTAGTTTTAAGGAGCAATTATGGAGGAATAAATTATTTGGATATGAATAAAGGTAGACTCTAAAATATGTCATGGTGAAACACAAGGTTCAATAAGGATAGAAACTATAGAGAGGTTTGATTCACTCCAAGGTGGTGTATCCCCTATGCCTAATTTAAATTTTTCAAATACTAGTCTAGAAGATATCAAATCTAAGAATTGGTTTGATGGATTCATAAATAAATTCATACAACTTAATAAGAACATTATAAATCTTATTAACACCTAGGTTGTTAGTATGCCAACTATATTTGTAATAAATTTAAAAACTCTAGTAAAATCAACCCCTAGAAATACAATCATATAAACATTGTAGGAAATATGACATTTCTTCTTGGAGCTTTTATTACTTTTACCACATATGACATGTCCTCTGAACCAAAACATTATCCACCAACCTACAGATGAAATGGTGGTTTCAAGATGTGTTAACCGATTGTATTTAAAAGTTTGAGATCATTATATATTTTATAAGTAGAGCTCTAGATTTAATGTTTAAAAACAACTTTGGGTAATTGACTCTTTGGTAGGTCAAAGATAAGTTGATCAGAGAGTTTAAAATGTAGAAGTGCACAAGTCAGACTATTTATGACTTGAAGGAGATTAGTTAGAAAATAGGAAAATTAGTCTAGGACTATGATTACATATTTTTAAATGTGATGAATAGAATAAATTTCCAATTCTTGGACTTAGACAAATCAACTTGGTTTGTATAAGGTATGTGAAGCAAGATTTAGTTTTCCATCACATAAGCTCAATTTACTAGTAAACCTAATATGAGATATGTTATAATTTGAGTGGAGAAAATATAATATTATAGATAATATCCTCCTATTATCACACATATTGATGCCAAGATATATGCACTACTATGCAAAATTAAGGAGTTAAAGAGGGTAATAAACCATGATTGTTATTCTAGTACATTGAGTACAGACAAGAGGAACAACACATGAATGAATGTCCAAAGATCAAGAAATAATTTTGTGAGATATGTCATATTATAGATAATTATACTATGAAATTCACTCATTACAGTAGTAGGTATAGTAATATCACACCATGTTCTACACTTTTTTCAAATCCCACAATCATCACAAGAAGAATTATAGAGTTATTCACGAGTTTAAAGAGGATGTCTCTAGAAATGTTTTTGTGGTAGTTGAACAATAGTCTCCATTTTCAAACCAGATATGCCTAGCCCAAATGTTGATATGGACATATGAGGTACCTGGGGTCCTCTAGTAGCATAACCTACCACTGGATGGACTCCTAAATAACCAAAATATCAATTAGTGTGAACCCCATATTCACCACAATATCATTTGAGTTAGACACAATAATTTTCACTATATTAATCAGGGTAGACACATTATTCCCCAAAGTATCAACGAGGATGGACTCCTTCATCACATCATCAATAATTAGATTTGCTACCCCATTCTAGTTAGAAAAAATATGGATGATGTGATGGTTAACAACAAGGTTGTGATTCCCCACAAAGGCAAAGAGGCTTCCAAGGAGGATATCAAGGGGGATTTCAAAGAAGGAATTAAAACTGTAGATAGAGGAAAAGATAGCCCAGACTGAGATCACTTTTTATATGTGTGGTGAATGTAATCACATCACACATCATTTTCATTAAAATCCACAAATAAAATCATATTGCACATATTTTAGAATTGTTGGGAAACATACTACAAAATATTATCCTATTTTGGAGAAATAAAGGAATGAAAATATAGTTCACAACACCAATATGGTGCATTATCATCCTAAGGATTTAGATCTTATTTAGGCTATCACTAAACATCAAATCAAGAGAAATATCTTCCACCATTACTTTTCTTGAGGAGAATTTAATCAAAAAAGTGTGACAATATTACTATCTAGATCCTACGAGAGAAATAGTCATGATGAATGAAGTCACTCACTACAATCCACCTGGAATAAAAACATTTCTAAAGGAGATGATGTGATAGTGGAAACTTAGATGCATGGATAAATTATATGAATATTATATTAAGATGGAGTTTTTAAAACTTTTACAAATATATTAAAATTGGTAAGTACTCTATGCAATGAGGAAATTTCCCAAAACATAACAAATCCATTGCATAACTTGTTAGATTGTTCAAAAATGAGAAAATAAAGAGTAGATAAAGTGGTCTGGTATGTCAAGACCAAAAATCATTGGGATGTGGATGTTAGGATGGATATAAAACTCATAGGGTATAAATTCCCCAATGTTATTTTTTATTCTAGGAGCACTATCAACATGATTGATAGGTCCACATGGAAAACTATTTGGAGACTAACTCTTAGCTACAACCTTGTTATGTTAAATTTATGTAGACTATGGCCAAGTCAAACCTATTAAAAGACTTAAATATGTTGAGATAAAGGTTGATAATTTGATTTTTCAAGGGAATTTTTAAGTTATTGATATGAAAACTATTGAGACACACTATCATTCATTAATTGGGAAGAAATGTGTTTATAATGGTCATATGACTATTAACGTAGTAGATAATCAACTGGAAGCACACTAAGGGGATAATATCATTATTTTACCATTAAATAAGGCTAATATCTAGCCTTATATCATACTAAAATATCCTTCATTTGCATGTGTACAAGTATGGCAGTTGTATGCAATTATAAATGCACCATGTCTATAAATCAAACCTGGATCGAAGAATATAGAACATACCTACACTTATTATTGGCAATAAATTTTTTAAGCGAGAGCATGGTTAATATGGGGATCCACTAGACCTATTTAAGGGATCACTTGTCATAATAAACCATGCTAGGAAGGGTTCTAAATCCTACAGTCTAACATAATCATGCAACAACCCTAAAAGAGTCCTAGGTTTAATGTTAGCTCTATATCTAATAACAAGAAATTAAATCTAATCTAGTGCATACCAAATCTTTTGGCACAACATAAGGGGTTAGTAAAGAACTAAAAACATGTATAAGAGAATATCAATTAATCTAAGTATGAGTAAGACCCTAATATATGGACTATGAAGATTAATATTATTTGAACCAATATTTATGCTACTTTTATCTACTAAAGAGAGGACAACAAAGTTAAAATATACTTACCTAAATGTGAAACCATTGAGACTCAATCTTTTTTTTGTCCAAATGTAATTTTAAAGAGGTTTTTGTGGTTTGGAAGGATCACTAAGAAAGCTAAAGCATCCAAGACTTATCCACAAGACTAGATTCTCCAAGCAGAAACCCTAAACTAAGACTCCTAAAGTAAAATGGTGAAAGAACAAATTTTAAATAAACATGAGTGAATAATAAATATTGATTTCATATTGAAATAATGAATAAATTATCTTGTATTTATAGGTATATCTCACCCTAAATACTTCCAAATATGTCAATTATATGGGGTCGACCCATTCGACCTTGTATGTTTTCAGGAGATAAATCACTAGGTCCCAAGCTAGGTCAATCGAAGGGCTAATAAACATCTCAAGTGAAAATACCCAAAAATAGTATAGGGTCAACCCAATCAACCCTTTATAGTAATCAGAGGTTAAAAACTATACAGGGTTGACCTAGTCGACCTAATACAGTCAACTGGTGAAAGGGGACAATGTGAGGAAAAGAGGGATGGAAAGAAAAAAAGATTGGAGGAGTGTGCAAGGGAGGAGTAATATATTAGGGAATGGTTTTATAATCTATTTGGATTGGTAATAATGTTGAAATAAGGGACAATAATCTTTCAAAACACCAAAGATCTACCCACCCCTTTCCTGGTGTACCCCTTAAGGCACACACTTAAAGAGATTGAGACTCAACAGGTTCCTATAAGATACAAAGCATCAATATATATAAAAGTTAAAAATATTAAGTTTATACATATGAACCAATCTAATCTCATCATCTGTCACTAAGGTTCAATAGGGGATGGTGCTTTAAGAAAGAACATAGGAACACATAACGTTGATGCTAAAAAAATGTTGCAGTATTTTAAAGCAAAAATAACTGAAAGTAAATGACTGAAAAATAAATAAATAAAAATTAAATGCAATGTATACCTTGACTTACCTTTATCATTGGATGGTTATCTTCTATGTTGTTAGTTTTGATTATGAAGGGCACATAGACTGCTTTTGATAAACCCAAGAATACAAAACTAAAGATTAAAAACAAACAAATGCAAGAAAAGCCAAAATAGTTGGTGCTATGAGGATGGGATGCATTTAGGAATTTGGAAAGATAGGGTGACAAGTGCTATGTTAGAACAAATGACCAAGTAAAAACAAGAGTAAATCGAGTAATCAAAAATCCAAGGCTACTAAAGATTGAAAAACTCAAACAAGTAAGCCTTGAGTAAGAAAGGCAAACTCACCAAATAAAACCAAGGATACATGTCAAAAAGATGGTAATAAAATAAATCAATGGTAAAAGAAGAAACAAAATGGTAAAAAAACATTGATGAGTGAGCAGTAACAATCCTTATCTCACTCAATAATGGAAAAAGGTATGAACTTAGGTGTCTGTAATAGTAGGATAGTACAACAAATGATAAATGGTAAAAAGAAAAGTAGAAATGGTCTAAAAATGTAAACTTATGGTGAAAAAGAAGTAATCCATAGTTGCTCAAACATGTTGTTTCACTCTAAGGATAGATAAAACTGAAACAAAGTAGTGCTAGCATGTTTTTAAGAGGTGAAGAAGAAGGATTTAAAGAAGGGAAAACATATTTGGAATCATAATTTATCTGTCAAGGGGGAAATGAAATGGGTGGAGGGGAGAATGAAGGAAAAACCAAGGTAAATGAACTCTTTATCAAAGTCAAGACACTCAAATTCGGTTTGTCAAAATAAGAGGAGTTTCAACCTTAAGGACTCTAAATAATTTCTCTTAGCCACACAAGTCTTAGGTCAAAAAATAAAGTATATAGATCATCCCATGAACGCTATATGTATGAAAAGTAACATGGACCTACCTTCCTATGACATGTTTCCCATTCCTCATGACCCCTTACAGATCCATCGGTCTACTACAAAGATTGGGTACTTGTATGAGAAAGTAGGAAGCACCATAGAGTTTATTGAATTCCCCTATTATAATCTATTGGCTTACTACACCCCAAAGGACCTCAGCTCTATGTGAGTCCAACTATAGAGTTTGAGCTTTGATTAGAGATAGGAGATGTGCTTGGAATCACATCTTTTAGTGTGATTTGACTTTTGAGATTTGTATGTTGCCCTTTATATATCATTGCCTTTTGTTTCAAATGATTTGTATTTTAAATTTTTTTATGGCTTTTTATATTCCTTCTCCATGTGGATTTGGAAAACCAAACACGTGTGCTAAAGATGACTTTCATTTGAATACTTGGGACTTAGTTTCTAAGAGAGAGAACCTCAAAGAGTATGGGGTCTACGAGTCTCATAAATCTAAGTGAAATAAAAGTGTTATCTTGACTTTGACCTTGTTTTATCCAATGTGGAGTGAAAGAAAGGGAAAACCAAGAGAAATGACACATATAATAACTTGAATTACTTCAAATCACAAAAAATTGTGATAAAGGGAAAAAAAGGGAGACAATGATAGAAAAGTGTGATTATTTATCATAAGAATGAGGGAAATAGAGGAAAGAATGCTAACATAGATAGTTGTGTAAATTCCATCTAACAAAAGAAGAAAAAATCTAAATTTTGAGAATAAGGATGTAAAAAGATGAAAAGATGGTAATTTTATGAGCACAGTTTGGTCTTATCCGCAGTATTACATGACAACTTCATAAAAGAGAAACCCATAAGGGTACTAACAAGTAAGTGAAAGATAAAGTGAGGTAAGCAAAAAGATGTTAGTTTTGTGAGAAGTATTGGGTCCTATCCATGGTCTTACACTACAACTTGAAAAATAAAAACCCAAGGGTTGTCAAAAAGTGAAAATACAAGAAGATAAATAAGAATATAGTACATCAAGAAACTAAAAGACCAAAAAGGAACAAAGGTTTGTGCAAGGAAGGAACTTGCTGTAGAGGGAAATACCTGTATAAGTAACCTATAAATAGTGTTAGATAGATGTAGATAGAAAGCATGAAAAGAAGGAAAGGATCCTACACTAACATCTATATCAAGGATGAGCACGTGAGAGACAAGATTATGTCTTAGAAGGTTTCTTGGAGTTGAATTAGTTTGGTAGCATGTAATAGAGAGTAAGAGTGGGTATCACAAGATGCCCCAAAGGGTAAGTGCATATAAAGATGGGCAGCATAAAATGCCCTAGAGTCTTAAATGATAGGTGGGTGGGCATCTCAAGATGCCCCAAAGGCTAAAGTAATGTGTGGATGGGAATTATAAGATGCCCCACAAGCTAAAAAGAGAGAAAAGATAGGAAAATACAAGAATGAAAGAGAACCCCATATAGTGTCTAAATGGATTCAAGTTGTCCAGATAGGGGACATGATGCTTGAGGAAATAAAAATGATGCTAAGAAATAAAAATGAGAGGCAGAGACAAAGAACAAGTCAGATAAATAGAGAAATAAGTTATACATATGATGAAATCAAAAAATTGTATAGGTCAACTGGATCAACCTAGTATAGAGAATAGGGCCTACAAACTGTACAAGGTCAACTGGGTCGACCTAATATAGCAAACAAAGGTTGAAAGTTGATGTAATAGGAATACAGGGTCAAATGGGTCTACCTATTTTATATCCTGGATAGAAAGTAGGTAGAAAAAGATACATGACTGATTGGGTTGACCTAATTATGTATCTAAGGGGTAGAAAAGAATACTATGTTGACAGGGTCGACCTAGTACTACAAATATATGAAAAATAAAATGATAAAATAATGAAATAAGTGAACAAATATTGTAAGGGTTAGTTCATGTTGAGTTTACCAGAATGTATGTAATCATAAATATATCATGTCTATAAATCAATCCTGGCTCGAAGAAGATAGAGCATACCTATACTTCCGATTGGGAATACATTTGTTAAGTTGGAACATGACTAATATGTGGATCTGCTAGACCTGATTATTAGATCACTTGTCACAATACACCATTCTAGGAAGGGTTCCAAAGCCTACAATCTAACACAATCATGTGACAACCCTAAAAGAGTCCTATGTTTAATGTTCACTCTATATCTAATAACAAGAAAGTAAATCTAATATAGTGCACATCAAAGCTTGTGGCACAACATGAGGGGTTTGTAAAGAAATAAAAATATGTATAAGAGAATCTCAATTAATCTAAGTATGAGTAAGATCATAATACATGGAAAATGAAGAGTCATATTATTTGATCCAATACTTATGCTATTTCTATCTATTAAAGAGAGGAGAGCAAAGTTAGAATATACTTACCTAAATGTGAAACCATCGAGACTTAATATCTCCCTTGGACAAAGGGGATTTTCAAGAGGTTGTTGTGGTTTCTAAATATCACTAAAAAAATCCAAAGCATCCAATACTTATCCGCAAGACTAGATTCTCCAAGCAAAAACCTTAAGCTAAAACTTCTCAAGTAGAATGGTGGAAGAGCATATTATAAATAAACATGAGTGAATAATATCGCTTGATTGCATATTGAAATAATGACAAAATGATCTTGTATTTATAAGTGGATCTCACTCTAAATCGTTATGAATATGTCGATTATATGGGGTTGACCCAATTGACCTTGTATGTTTTTGGGAGATAAATCACTAGGTCCCAAGCTAGGTTGGCTAAAGAGCTAACAAAGATCTCAAGTGAAAACACCCAAAAATAGTATAGGGTCAACCTAGTCGACCCTATATAGTAATTAGAGTCTAAAAATTGTACAAGGTGATCTATTCAACCTGGTACAATCAACTATCAAAAGGGGATCAAGGTGAGGAAAAGAGGGATAGAAAGAGAAAAAAGACTAGAGGAGTGTACAAGGGAGGAGTAATAGCTTAGGGAATTGTTTTAAGATCTAATTGGATTAGTAATAATGTGGTAATAATGGATAATAATATTGTTAAGCACTAAAGGTTTGCCCACCCCTTTCTCAATGCACCCCTTAAGGCATGCACTTAGAGAGATTGAGACTCGATGGGTTCCTGCAAGATATAAAGCATCAATATTTAATAAAAGTTTAAAAAATATTATGTGTATATAATAGTTGGTTTAATGTTAGCATAGAGCTAAATTTGAAATCCATGTGAAGTAGAGAATTTATGTACTCCTCATAGCTTAGACAACATTTCCCATAAATTCATAAATTGGATAGTTTGGGGCTCAATCAATTAAGTAACTTAATATTTATCCTCAATTCTTCATTTAAGAATGCAAATCACCTTTTGTGTGTTACCCCAACAAGTAAGAGATTAATCACTTATAATAGGTAACTACCACAATAGAGACTACATTAAACTAATAATAGAAAGGACTTTGCCATAGGAAGTAACTTCTTCCAGAAGTAGAGATTAGATTCCCATATGATAAACTAGGTGAAAGGAGACCATGAAATAAGGCCCCTATAAAAGGTGTACATTACTAAAAGACAAATGACATAATGATTTTCCATTAAATATTTGGCATAATTACTATAAAAATTATAACATCATGTCCTAGTTGTAGGCATGTGGTTTTGTGCACTAAATTATGCATTAAAAAGAGTTTTTTGTGAGTTAGAGGTTTATGCACAGATCTAATATAATACACTAAGAAGAAGTGTGTGAAATTATATGAGTTTGATTTTAGATTGAAACTATCATCTCAAAAAATTAGCCATTCTTTTCATAAAGGTCAATGCTTAAAAACTACATGTCCATAAATGTGTGTAAGCATGGTTATCATAACAAGTAGAGCCAATATATTTGGTCCATATCTTACAACACACATTAACACTTTTACCTAGATCTTAGTACATGCACCAAGAAACACATGAGAAACCAAAAATTGGCCACAAGTTTAACATGAATTCATCCATACATTTACATTCAAATATGAAAATCCAATGGTGAATCAAGTTCTATAGAAACTAAAAAATATTATTATGTCAAGGACAAGAAGAAGATATACCTCCTACACAAGGATACACATCACAAGGTGATTCAATCTCTCTCTCTCTCTCTCTCTCTCTCTCTCTCTCTCTCTCTCTCTCTCTCTCTCTCTCTCTCTCTCTCTCTCTCTCTCTCTCTCTCTCTCTCTCTCTCTCTCTCTCTCTCTCTCTCTCTCTCTCTCTCTCACACACACACACACACACACACACACACACGTGTGTGTGTGTGTGTGTGTGTGTGTGTGTGTGTGTGTGTGTGTGTGACCATCAATAAGTATAAAGCTAAAATAGAAAAAGAAGAGTTTTTACTAAAGTCTTGCAACATAATTCTAGATAGTGCAAAGTGTGTGGGTTTTATTGATAGTGTTGAATATTTGGATTTAAAAGGGGTTTTTGAGCTAAAATAGAAAAAGAAGAGTTTTTACTAAAGTCTTGCAACATAATTCTAGATAGTGAAAAGTGTGTGGGTTTTATTGCTAGTGTTGAATATTTGGATTTAAAAAGGGTTTTTTTAGCCCAAAAAGGAGGTAAAAGAACCTAAAATAAATAATGTAGATAGTATTGTAGGTGAACAAATGATAAATATTAATCTCTTAGAGATGAAGGGGAAATAAAGCTAAGGGATTCCCTCTAGGTGTGATCAAGAAAAATAGATCAGGAACCAATGAGGAAAAAAATTGAGAACATCAGTATAGACACTATACCTAAAATAGAAACCATTGGATACTATTGGTCACAATAATATATCCCTAAAGTAGTTCAATAACTATGAGATTACGAGGATGTGTTTCCTAGTATTTTCTCATAAGTTAATGGTGTAGACCCTTCATTAGGGGAAATACACATTGAGATGAAAAAGTACACAAGGCCCATCAAAAAGTGCCCATATAAATTGAAGCCAAATATTAAGATGAAGGTTAAGGTATAAATTGACTATATGTAAGAATATGGGATCATATATCTAGTTGAAAAAATAGATTGGGTCAGTCTTATGATGGTACAACCCAATAAAACATGGGAGATTTGAGTTTGTGGTGACTATCAAGCTTTGGATGATGCATGTGTGAATGATCCATTTCCAATACATTTCACATATGAAGTTTTGACAATAAGTCTATTATTTCATATATGGCTTCAATGAATACCACCATATCCCAATAATAGTTGAGGATCAAATAAATATAACCTTTAAAATTGAATTGGGATCATTTTCATACAAGGTAATGCCTTATAGACTAAAGAATCCACCTGTAGTATTTTCAAGGGTAGTTATCACTATGTTTAAATACTCAAGCCATGAATTTTTGAAAGTCTATTTAGATGACTAGATAGTATTTTATTTATTCAAACAACATCTTTCAAATATTTTATTTATGTTACAAAGGCGTCAAGCCCTGTGAATTATGTTCAATCTGAATAAGTGCTTAATTTTCACATCTTTTGGCATTCTTATGGGTTATGTAGTTTATAGTGATGGGATTATAGTAGATTAATAAAAGATTTTAGTTACACATAATTAAACCACCTATCAATCCATTAGAGGTGTGATCATTTCTAGGACATATTGGGCATTATCACAAGCTCATTCGAGGATATGCGGCCATTTCAATACCTTTGGAAAAAATGTTCATAAGGATAACAAATTTAAATAAAATTATGAATGTCAAACTGCCTTCATTAATTTCAAATAGAGGTTGGTGACAACACTAATTTTAGTCTTCCTAGATTAGACCAAACCTTTTCATGTTCATGTTGATACATCATGAATAACAACTAGATTAATGTTGTCTCAACCAGGGGATGGAGGCCTTGATCACCCCATTCATTTCATAATTTTCAAGCTCTATAATAGTGATAAAAATTACACCACTAATGAATGAGAAGCCTTGGCTAGAGATTTTATCTTACATAAATTAAGACATTGTCTGATGGCTACTCCTTTTGAGTTCTTCATTGATCATCAACCATTATGATACTTGGTAAATAATCCAATGATAGGAGGAATAATATCTAGATGGATAATGTTATTCCAAGAGTTACAATTCAATATTAATGTCAAACCTAGTAGGTAAAATGTGGGTCTTGATCATCTGATTTATATCAATATGGGAAAATAACCAAAAGAGCTACAAGATGAGTCTCCAAATGCCCATCTATTTTGAGTAACTGTGACTCTTAATAATATGGAAGACATCACAAAATTTATAAAGCCAAGTGTATTCATTGTGCATTCTATATAATATTACAATAAGCAACTGATCACATGAGCTTTACCATTTAGTATCATAAATGGTTTCCTCTATAAGCTTTACAAATACAATGTTCTATGTAGAGTGGTTTTGGATAATGAAGTAAATTAACTCTTGGAAGAATCTCATCAAGAGGTAGCTAGAGGACATTTAGTAAGTGATTCAATTTTGAGAAAGATATTATATAGTGGTCTATGGTGGCTTACTCTTTTCCAAGATGCACATAGTCACCAAACATTGTGATGTCTACCAAAGAGTGGGAAAACCCAATTGGAGAGACAAGATACCATTGAATTTAGTTATATTTATGCAACCATTAAAATAATTGGGAATTGAATTTATGGAACCTATTAATCCTATGACCAATTGAAGTAATAATAGATACATAATCATAGCTAAAGATTACTTCACCAATTGAGTTGAAGTTGTTGCAACTCTAAGCTATAGTGTGAGAGATGATGCAAAGTTTCTATATGAGACTATAATAACAAGGTTTGGTTATCCTTAGACATTGATTAGTGATAGAGGTACACATTTATTGAATAATACTATCAAAACCTTCACATAATAATTCATGATATCATACTATAAAATCACAACTTACCATCCACAAGTGAATGACCAAGCAAAGGCATCAAACAAAGTCTTAGAAAAGATTTTGACTAGAATATGCAATGTATAGCATTATGATTGGGAAGATAGTATACCAGTGATCTTATGGTACAAAAAAATAAATTACAAGCATGTTATGGGGCACACACCATTTCAATTATTATATGGAATGGAAGCTATAATTCCAATGGAATATATATATTTTTAGCTTGCAAGTCACACTGATAATATGACTAGGAGACAAAGAGTCATTGCAGGAATGGTTTTTTAAATTAACTCACATGGAAGAGATAATAAAAAGGATTAATTGGACTCATGAGGTCCTATTAACTCACCAAAATGAACCCTTTAGAGATGATTATTCATACCTATCCAAGTTTAGGGTAACATAGGATTATCCCAAGGTTGTGGATGACTTATGGATGGACTAAACCTCTAGTTTATGGGGTTAGCTCCCATGGTGCATCAATCATGGCTAAAATAATAAACCTAATAATTTGGTGATGAAAATGGATAGATAAATGCATGAAATTAAAACCTATGCTGCTAGAGGTGATGAACCAATATGATGTATCCAATCTAACTGACCTTTTAATAACACTAATGAACAAGACAAGTAACTGAATCATCCTATCCAAAGGCTTATATGCATTAGTATTTCACATGAAGGTGTTAGTATATGGATATAACTTGAGTGTGATGAATGAGAGGTATATCTTGAGACATTACCAACCAAATTACACTTCAAGCATAGTCACCAACACTTTGACACATCATATAACCTACATAAAACATTCTCATAGCAACAAGGTGAGAAAAAAGACCTAAAAAGTGAAATGAGACTTCACCAATTCTACAAATAAACAAGCCTATGACATACTAAGCTAGTAAGAGAAGTTGAAATAGTCCTTTATTGATTGAAAAGGTTTGCAAGATATAATTTAGGCATAGTTTCATCATATGCAATTGAGGGATCGATTCAATGGCCTTCTTGCATCAGTTTATAAGAGAAGTTGAGTGAAGGGAATATTGGTTTAAAAGTGTAGATAATAGGTCATAATGGTCATCATTCACTTTAGATAGAAGTTACAAGTAACCTCAACAGCCCCATGATCCCTCCATGCATTACCTTGATTAGTGGATGTCCTTCAATGAGAGTATGACATAGATATGGAGTGGTGGAGGATAATTTAGTATTGGTTTACCCCATGAAGAGCACGTGTATGCCATATTGGTTAATTCCATCTCCTCATGATAATTAAAAAGGTGGTATCATGGTATAGTTTGCCTTCATAGGTCATTAAGTAGCCTCCCTCTCTTTTTGCATGTTGACTAGACTTAATAAAGTACCCCATCCTACATTATGTGTGTGAAGTGTGTCTAATCACATCCATGAGGTAGTTACAAAGGTGTTATGACCCTGTAATGACTCCATTAGCATCTATATACACTAATACTCATCTTCCCTTGTTGGCCAAATAGTCTAAATAAGCAACTAGGCCTAGTAATTTGATTTTTATTGCTTGGATGGCCATGAGACTTGCATATGAATTTGGGGATGGGTGAATGAGTATTTTTTAAGTCTTAATTACCATGTTACATCATTATATGTGCCTTCTAAGTATTTCACACCTACAACTCTACCTTATTTAGGTGACTAGGTCACCTCTCACTAGTCCTTCTAGATTGGCCCTTTTACTCAAACTTGCAGAAGTATTTACAGGAGGATATGAAAGAATTTTATGATATGAAGAGATTAAATACATTTCACACTACCCTCCTCAATGAACTGCAATTTGGTCAACATGCTTAGAACCCTATTTTCTACCTAAAACCCTTAAAATGTATAGTTTTTTATGAATCTGTATAAGTGTCAGTATAATTAATATCATAGATAAGACCTCCTAAAAGTGAATTATGAGTTTTAGGTGTCTTTAGGACCAATTCAAGACATTTTATGAACATTTCCCAAGATTTATTTCATTGGGTCATTAAGACTAGTCTAGGTAGGTTCTAAGTATCATAAAATCTTAACAATCGTTCATAGCCCTAAGGGCTTGAAATGTAAAAAAAATGCCAATAATTTTGAGTAAAAAATCCCCTTAAACCTTATCTAACCATTGAGGACCCCATACATCTGCTCTGTATAATTCTAATGTGGAGAATGTGTCTCTCGAGCTTAAAACCTTACATTATAGGGGGTCGATGGAGAGAAAAAGTGTGTAAGAGAGAAAAATTTGTTTGGTTGAACTTATAAAGATTAATAGAGGTTTATAAAAACCCACCAAACATGTTTTCGTGGTTTTTTTCCATCTCTCCTCTTGGGTCCTCTGAAACCCCATTAGCTATTGCCTAGAGTTTGTAGGCTTCTAGACCAATTTGAACCTAGAGGCCTATAAATTAAATTTTGTCCTACCTTTTTTGAGATAAAAACTTATAGAATTGAATTTTGATATTTATACCATACCCATATAATTTTTCCCAACTTGAAACACTCCTAAATATGCAATCTATCTTCAATTTTTAGTTATGGACATGCACATGCCAGTTTTAGGCCTTATAGGTCTAGTTAGGCCATTAGACATTTTCTTGTCTTCAAAGGACCAGGGTACTCAATTAAGGCTAATAAATATTAGTAAATAATTTAATATAATTGTTTTCACCCTTATACTTCACCTCCCTATAGGGTTCAATACACTTTAACTCATCTTCTCGTGACCCTGCCTGTACTGCCTATTTAGGCCTAGTAGGTCTAACTAACCTATCAAGGATCTATGATGTCTCAAAGGGACAAAACATAAGAAAAATGCATTGATAACCTTTATAATATAATTTAGGGACTTTATTTTCACCCTTGTACCTCATTTTCATGTACATTTCCTTATATCTCCTTTACTCTGCATACCTACCTGTAGGTGTTCTGTGTGCTTTGACTATGTGAGAGTTATCTCTTAATTTTGGATACCTTTGTAACCCTAGCACATGTGTCCTTAATTTACCAAGATCCCCTTAAGATATTCGTGATATTATTTGATTCTATGTATGCTTAAAATTCAATGTCACAGTGCATATTATGATTGCATTTTCAGAGGTTAAAGATTCTTTGTCAGTTATATAAATCTCTATCAGGACTGTGAATATTTGTTGAGGTCTCTTGATTGATGGAAACATATTTATTAGAGTCCCTTCACTTAGGTTGACCTCTTAGTCTCTATATAATACACTTCACATTTATTCACCTTTATTTTCTCATGATTGCCTATAGGTGGTAACTAGATCTACATGAGTTGTGAAAGGTGAGATGAGGTTTAGACATTCCATTTCTTGGTACCTTGAATTAAATTATTATTGATAGTTAAAATTTCACTTATTTCTAACACCAACAATGTGAAGTTTCAAGAATGTGGGACTTGTGACTTGAAATGACCTCCAGATTTTTAAGAAGCTGGTCTCTTCTTTATCTCAAATGTATAATGAGGAAAGGGATAGGAATTTAAATAGAAACACAAATGCAAAGAAAGAAAATCTAACTATGGTGATGTGCCTAAATGTAATTCAACCCTTAATTTTGAGCATAGTGAAACTATATGTAATATTTAATTACATTAAAGAGTGAACAAGGCATGATCAATGTAAAAGATAGAAATAATAGAAACAGAGGCTCATAGCTTAGACTACTTTCACAATGACACATAAAATATCAACAAAGGCACAGAACTCAGTCTTCTTATTATTTCTCCAGTCACATAAAAGGCATAGAAACATGCACAGTTACATAAACTTTCTAACTCAAGAAAATATAACAAAGGCAAATGATATTCCTGATCATAGCTCTAAAAGTCTAAAAACTCTTGACAATAGTCTCTCACAAAAAATTCTCTCAATTTTCCAATCATGATTTTTGGTGATCTCTGCACCCCTCTTTATAGCATTGGATTCCCTCCAAATTTTTTGCACGTTCCCAATCGAATGGCGCAACTGAACTCTAACTAAACTAGAAGTGTCTAACAAAAGATATTTCTTAGATTCTGAAACATTCCATCTTCCTGTAGTTCATTGGCTGAAACAGATATACAGGACACTCTATTTTATCAAACAGAAGAGGACTCTTGGCCAATTTATTTATTCTACTTGAAAACCTTCTTATTATTTAGGAGGCACCAGAAATTGAGACTTGGCATGTTCCACAGCCTTACTGAAGACACATGGCACTTTCCACATTACTTATACTCTTTACTATGTCTTCACATTGGGGTGATCCATCTTTGACATATGTCATCATCTGATTCTTCTAACTTGAACAACTTCTATAGAAAATGGGACCCAAAGCACTTCTCACCTGAGTAACTTCAAAAAAGGAATAGGGACATGTGGCACTTTCTGCTCATTCTTGACAAGGGACACGTGGTGATATCTACTACTTTTAGATACCTTTTGAGAATCTTGTGGAAGGTGACACATGTTAGTTCCATGTTGCCCTATCTATTCAGGCCTTATTTCATATTTGCATGGATGGCAATACTTAGTAGCTTATGCTTACTTCAAAAATAGAACTTGGGACCCACCACAGTCTTTACTTATCAATGAAACAAAGTGAAGATAATTTGGATGTTGACACATGGTGGCTTCCATTCTCTTCAACTGGGGACATGTGGCATCTTCTGTTGCTTTTAGAAAAGCATATTGAAACCTTCCATGATTGCAACCTGGTGCCTTTCACTTGATCTTGAGAAATCTTATTGGGAAGAAGCCTTTGAAACGTATAAGAAACATGAGACGCGAATGCCGACACTTGTTGCACTCCACTGAATTACTATGGGACACATGGCACGTTCCACAGTACTTACTAAAATTATGAAAAGTGCCTCAACTGAGAGACTTGGTAGCTTTTGCTTGATTTTGACACTAAGACAAAATTGAGGCAAAAGAAATTTGATCCCGCGGTCTGAGTCAAAAACTTCACTGTCTCAAACCAAAGTGTTCAGGGACAAAAATTTGGATCACGCAATTGAAAATCAAAATGAAACGTAGAGTATTTTTTACTCTATAGTTATTAATGACCCCAAAGAATTTTGAGCCTAATCAAAAAAGAATCTATAACTCCTGCATGATCAAAATGACAAAAATTCACAGCTTCAGTAAAGCTATTTGATAGGTAGACCACTCATCGTCAGATAACTCTTACTTATTTTACAATTCAGTGAAGGCTAAATCAAGGTTGATAATATCTTTGTGTGAAAAATTCTACAAAATCTGAACCATAGCCTTCAATTTAAATTCAAGCTAGGAAATAGGAATCAAAATAGCTTCTACTTCAGGCACTGATGAGTCATCCCTTAAATCCTAAAAAACTGCCTGATCATTTTGCTTGGCCAACGATAAAGGTTTAATTTCATCAATCATCAGCACAGTGTTGTCATCAAGAAAAGGAGAAGGAAGACCTAATTGCACTTGGTCTTCAATGTGTTGTTTCATTTCACTTATTCCTTCTTTCATCACATCAAGAAGCTCTCTACAATTGATTGTTGCGGATTTAAAATTGAGAACCTCATTTACTCATTTAGCAACGACCATTTTGTCATTAATTCCTACTTCTAACAACATTCCATCCATTGCATCATAAAGCTTTTGCAGTAGCATTTCAAAGTCCAATACTCTCCCAAAAAAAGTAGCTAGAGTGTCTTCAACTGAAGTCTCCACCTTTTCACACAATTTATGTGCATTTAGCAGAAAGGTTAGAGAAGGTTTGAGCTGAATAATCTCTAAAGAGATTATTTTCCACATTGATTCATAAATCTCCTTTGCCAGATTTAACACCCCTACATTCTTTGGCCTATTGGCTAGCTCAAGTGTCAATTATGTTGCCCTTTGTTGTTCAGCTTGAAATTGGGCTTATATAGTAGCAGTATTATTCTATTCATTTAGCAGCTTCTATTGAAGTTGAGTAACTTGTAACAAGCATTCCTCACATTTTTATTGTAATGTTTCTTTTTCTCACGTTAGGGTCATCACTGCATCTTTTACCTGCATTAGCCTTGCTTTTAAGGAATAATTTTGGGCCTGGATAGCCTAGTGAGTTGAAGAGAAACAATATCTTGTAACTATTTATTTAGGCTCTCTATTTAATTATCCTTTGTATTGATTTCTATGGTCAAACTGCTATAGTTTGCCTTCTCTTTGGCTAGATCAGCCTCCATCTTCTTTAGCTTCCTTGATATTTTTAAGTAATCTTTAGATACTGCAAAAGTGGTTTCAATTAGTAGCTCAATTTTATCTTGTGGTCTAAACAGGAACAAGTCGATAGCCACTACATTCATTATGTAATCTTTTAGCTACATCTACTCACTTGGCTTGATTATATTTGGTGACAAATGATTCACCATTAGTTGCTACTGAATTGGGTCAAATTGTGACCTCAGATGTGGTGTAGCCAAGGCCTTATTATCCTTGATCCTTTTTTTCTCTTTTCGAGCTTCCCTCGGCTTCCCTCACCTTCTTAGCAGCATCTGCTTGAGTTTGGAAGGTAGAAGGAGAGGTAATATGCCCACCCAGAAAAGGATGACCTTATGGCAAGCCATATAAAATAGCTAATTGTTGGCTATGGGCAATCTGAGGAGGTAGTTTCTTAGGAATAGAAGGGGAAAATGAGGCAATGATATAGCATGAGTATGAATATGTGGGTCAAAATGAGAAATGGGTATATCAAAGGTGGCAAGGGATATTAATTGGCCAGATGGAATTTCTACCCCAATAAAAGAAGAGAGAGATTGAGAAGAAGGAGAAACAATACTTACCGGAGGAGCAACTAAAGTGCTTTGTGGTTGGTGTTGTGAGGGTTCTGCCCCCTCCTCTGAATCAAGCTGAAACCTCAGCCTCTTTCACTTCTTTGGCATTTCTTCTACTAGTTGTGCCTCCTTCTCTTCAACATTTGTCACTGTTGCTAGTGGTAAATGTTGAGAACTTTTGGTGGTGAAAATACCACACTCTTTTGCTTTTTAATGACACTAATAGGTTGGGGTCAGGCAGTTACAGTGACTATAGCTGAGGATTGCCCTAGGGCTTGTGATGTTTGGCTGGATCATGCTCTAGCTTCTGGCTCATCACCCTCTGTTGGAAAATTACTTGTATCAGGGTTAGATATAGGAGATAGATGGCATTCATCCCAGAGTTCTTCCCATTTCTCATCTGAGTCCACGTTGCCAAAAGAATGAGATGTCTGACAAATTTCTTGCCTATATTTCCTATAGGCTTCTATTTTCTCAGCATCCCAGTCATTATTCTTTAGTGCCCTTCTTAAACCAGAAGTCATTATAATTTTAGGATCAAAATCCCTTTGCTTAACATAAAAAGTTTCCCATGGTCTATTTTGTTGAAGGGGCAAATATGTCAATTCAACATAAAACTCAGGAATATCTTCCCTAGGATTTTTCTTATTTTCCCAAAAGGAGTAGCCCTCATGTGTAATTCTAGCAGCAACCCTATTAGTCCTGATCCATGAAGCTATGAAACCATTTGGGTCATATACCCATTTATCTTCAATTAGAAGGAAACCTAGGAAGGCTAGCTTTCTAAGCAACACAATCTCAGCATTTTTGGCCTCTAGTGTCATGTTGTTTGTCATCCATGGGAGATCATACATTTTCCTCTTCCTCTTCCCAGAGCCATATTCATTATCTACCACTAACATCTGCATGGTGACCTCTAAGAATGCTAACTTAAGAGTCAAAATCTTAGGTAGCAACACTGGTTCCCCAAAAAAACCATGGACTCTAATAATTATACAATGGGATCCAAAAAAGAAATCACAAGAAATCAGGCAATTGGCCATAATATTTGATACACTTGGGAATAGTCTATTTATAATTGGTTTTGGGCTCAGATGATAAAAAGTAGGGGCAAAAAAAAATTTCCAAAATTCATATGGATCGCTGGTTTTGGACAAAATATGTGTCCATGCAGACATAGGAGTGGTCCTTTGTAGACTAAAACTTGGGTCATACATATTAAGATGCATATGTTGGGAAAAGATGCCAGAGTTTTGATACAAAATAAGGTGAAAAAAAATAAGAAGATTACCTAAAAACCCCTTTTTATTTGAACTAGGAAAGTTGTTCCACCATTGAATATGTAATCTGCTAAGAGAAATCAAGTTGATACTCGTAAGTCTTGTTGACAGTTTTCAACCTGAAGAGGATAGCCATTTAATCTCCATAGATAGTTATACCATATTTTATTCTAAAAATGAAAGCCATCATAAAAAGTGCATCTTGACTAGCTTGTGCAAATTGTGCTCTTACTGCAGGTAGTGTCAGCACAGTAGTATCATCATCTCCTAATTGCAATTATGATCTTAAGAATCTCAATTGAGTATTGATGTTCACCCACGTTTTCTACATTTTAACAATAGTGGGAAATGTAGCTGTCTTATCGTGATATAGGGCCAACATTTCTCTGATAGCCTTCAATGTAATCTGCACCATGAATGGACCCTGTTGAATGGTATTTGAAGGCGCATGGAACAATTTGACACATATTTCAACCAAATCAGGGCATGGATGCACACCTGAGACAATGAATTTTGCCAGTTATGAAGTCCATATCCTCATTGCAAATGTCTCATATTGTCCCACCTTGGCCCTCTAAAGACACCTTTGATGTGCCCCTTCTCTGAGAGTTTTACTACTAGTTCTTTGAAGAATTGGGTCCATGATTCCATCTGCATAATCTTTTACCTTTGTTGGGTCACTTTCTTCACCAACTTCAGGGACTCTGGTCCATAGGTAGGTCTTTAATGGTTGTTCGAGGGCTGAAGCATATGATTTGCTTGTAAGAAACTTAACAAGGGATTCATAAATCCCAGCTCCTTGTTGTGAAGACTGTGCTCCTTCCATACATATATATATATATATATATATATATATATATATATATATATATATATATATATATATATATATATTTTCTTGAAAATAGTGAACTATGATAACCGGTATGAACTTTTGCAATACAGAAAGCACTTTTATGAACTTTTACTGAAAATGCAAGTAGTAGGAAATTTCTCACAGACACAGGAATGTTTGAGACACTGTAAGCTTTAACTCTTTCTATGAGGTATTTATTGACCCCTCAAGTCTCAAAATGGCATTAAACTTGGAAAACCATTAACAAATCTTTACTAAATCTTCATGGGACAGCGAGATAGACACATTGTGCAAGTGGCTGCGCAAGGTACCTTGGGGAATTTTAAAGATTTGGGAGATATCTAATGTGTCAAAAATTTTGAAAATTTTGAAAAAGGCTCTGAGCTATGGCTACGTGTTCAAAGAATGCTTATTTAAAAGAAGAGTGGGAAAGCAAAATGGGAAAACAAAGCAACTAAGAAAGGGAAACTATCTAACTATAATACATAAGAGACACAACCTAACTAAAATGTTTCAAATAGATTCCATTCACAAGAATCTCTTTAGGTTCACCTTCCATCGTTTCTAGCTCAAACAAATTTTTCTATTTACACACACAAATTTTATAAGGGCCAGTCCATAATGCTTCAAATTTAGTGTGTTGACCTGGCTTGGCGGCTCTTGCATCCCATTTCAAAACAATTGAGCCTATTTTGAAATGGGGATTTGAAGTCCTTTTATCAAAATAGTCTTTAATTATTTTCTAATGCTTTACCAATGAATCATGGGCTGCATCCCTCTTTTCTTAGACTTCCAAAAGTTTTGCAAGTCTGACCTACATGGGGCCATTTTCCTCCATTTCAATCTATTTGATCAGTTGGAGAGCAGGAATCTCCAAGCTTAGGGGTATTACAGTAGATTTTCTATAGGCTAATTCATATGGGGACATTTTGATCACCTATTTAGGCATAATTCTATCGGCCCACAGTGCTAAATTAAGCACTTTATGCCACTCTTTGTGATGATCAGTCCCTATTCTTTTGATGAGTCTAATCAGGTTATTGTTAGTTGATTCTGCCAAACCATTACCCTAAAGGTAATAATTGGAGGAAGTTTTTAGATATATTCCATGCTTTAATGCAAATTCAGATACTTTAGACCCTAAAAATGCTTTAGCATTATCTAAAACTATGGTGCAATGAGACCCAAAGCGAGTAGTGATAATCCCTAGAAAATCTATGATCAAATTTTCTATTGCTTCTTTGAGTGGCACTGCCTCGGTCCATCTGGTGAAATAATCTATGGTAGTTAATATCCATTTTTGACTCATACTAGAAACTGGATTTATCATTCCAATGAAGTCAAGACCCCATTGAGCAAAAGGTTCATCCACAATTATAGGACTAAGGGGCATTGCTGCATTCCTTCTCATTCCCACAAAATATTGACAAAACTGGTATTTTTTAACCAGTTGATAACAATATGTAAATAAAGTAGGCTAGAAATAACCTACTTCACTTATCTTTATAGCTATGGTCTTTGCAGAAAAATGTCCACCTGATAATCCATGATGCATTTCATGTAATATTTTCTTAGCCTCAGCCTTTTCTACACATCTTAACAATTTGCCATTAGAATTTATTCTGAAAAGAACTTCTTCAATCAAAACAAAATGAACTCCTTGCATCCTATAGTATCTCCTCTTATTTTGAGGGAGTTCTCTTTGGTAAATCCCATTTTTCATAAATTGAATACTGTTTGTGACCCAAGAGTCCTGATCAACTTCTTGTATACTCAATACAATTTCCTTTTCTACTTTTGAATTTGTCTCTTCAGGTATCATCTTTTCAAGCTCTTGAGTCATATATTGGCACAAACCCTTGCCTCTAGCTAACTTAGTGGGTTTGACCTCTACATCATATTCAAGGATCTTTGTTATCCAGTTTTCTCTTTTTTTAGTAATTTCACCCTCCATGATGTATTCTCTGACACTTGGGTGAGCAACAAGTATCAGAATTTTGTTTTCTAATATCATATGCCTAAATTTCTTGAAGTATTTTACCATAGCATATGCTTTTTTCTCTACAAATTTGTATTTGGTTTCATAATCCCTAAGAGTTCTTGAGAAAAAGGCTATTGGGTGATCTCCCTCCTGTCTATCATCTTTTTATGTTAAGATAGCAACAATACTGTGCTCACCTCCATAGACATACATTACAAAAGGCTTAGAAAAGTCTAGGTTTCTAAGAACTGGGGCTGTTGAGATAGCTTTCTTGACCTCTTCAAAGGCCTACCTTCCTTCTATAGTCCACTTGAAAATTAGGTCTTTCTTTAACAAGAATGTCACTAGTCTTACTAAGCCTACAAAATCAGATATGAACCTACTGACAAAATTAGTCTTCCCCAAAAAAGAATGAACTGCTTTTTTATTTACTGGAAGAGGTAGGTTCATTATACCTATAACTCTTTCAGGATCTATGGAGACTCTTTCTTTAGATACTATATGTCCTAATAATTTGCCTTGAGGTACAAAAAGATACATTTCTTGGGATTTAGTGATATTCCAAATTTCTGACATTTCTTAAAAATAGATTCTAAATGATCAACAACATTTTTTAAAAAAATAGTAAGATCATCAAGATAAATTAGGATGATTTAATTTATAAGTTCCCCAAATGCTACATCCATAG
The DNA here is from genome assembly GCA_037957365.1 of Torreya grandis. Lineage (NCBI taxonomy): Eukaryota > Viridiplantae > Streptophyta > Pinopsida > Cupressales > Taxaceae > Torreya > Torreya grandis. The sequence goes on along the minus strand of JARHVA010001854.1, from coordinate 2,576,046 downwards.
CTCTTCGGAAAGTGGCTCTTGCATTTGATAGACCAAATGGCATCTTAGCATATGCAAATGTTCCCCATTTGGTAGTAAAAGTAGTCTTGTATTGGTCTTCATCAGCCAACCAAATTTGATTGTATCCAGAGAAACCATCTAGCAAAGAAAACCTCTCGGATCCAGCCACAGTCTATAAAATTTGTTCCATGGAGGGCAAGGGATAGTGATCTTTTAGAGATGCTCTATTTAGATCTCTGAAATCTACACAAAGTCTTATATCACCATTCTTTTTCCTAATTGGTACTAGATTGGATACCCAGGTTGAGTATTTGATTGGAAAAATTATTTTAGAGTCTAAAAGTTTTTGCAACTCATCCACCATTAGAGGCCCAATCCTTGGATTCACTGGCCTTTGTTTCTGTCTGATAAGCTTAGATCCTTCAATCAGTTCTATTATGTGCTAAATAATGTCTCTATTGTATCCATGAAGGTCTTCATAGCTCCAAGATATGACTCTATCATATTTTTTTCACAATTCAATTAGTCTTTCCTTTTCTACTTGAGTTGAAGAATTTCCAACTTTTATTTTTTTTCCTTCACTCACCTTTATTTCAAAATAATCTTCTTTGTTTACTTGTAACCTTTTCTTCTCCAGGATTACATCTTCTAGATCAAATAAGTTTTCTAAAGTGATCAAGCCTTTGGGAAGCTTATTAGTCTTCAATTGTATAACTTGATCTCCATATGCCTCTTCAATTTTGGTTTGCAATTGATCAACAAACTTTTCTGATTGTTGTAAGAATGAGAGTACCTGAGAATCATTTTCAAATACTTGCCAATTCTCATCGTTGTCTGGAATAGTTGGCCTTACTATAATTTTTACTGACTCATTGTTAATTAATAGGCCAATTGCTGGATCAAACTGTGAGCCAATCTGGGCCATTCTATCAGCTTCAAAATTTTGAATTTGAGGGACTACTTCAATATTGAAAGCTTCAAAATCTTCTATTAAGTCCCAAATTATGTGTCTATAGGATCACATCCTTACATTTTTAGTTATTGCCTTTTCTCTAATTTGCTTTACTATTAGTTTTGAATCCCCTTTTACTATTAGATTATTTATTCCCTTTTTTGGCTAATAGGAGCCCATGAACTAAATATTCATACTCAGCATCATTATTAGTACAAGCAAATTGGAAATAGATAGCCCTTAAATTTTTTCACCATTTGGAGTAGTAAGACAAATTCTTGCTCTAGCACTATTTTTACTTGTAGCCCCATCAAAATTTAAGGTCCAAATTTCTAAATCTTTTTTAGATTCTTGAGTAGTTGGTGTCTCTTCCCTTAAAACATTTTGGATTTCATGGTCCTCATCAAAAATGACACAAGTGCCCAGACTAGTAGAGTCATAATTTCCATATGGGTCATTATGCATCATAGCTAACAATTAGTTGTTTTTTTCTTCTTGATCATGCTCAGTCCAGTTGCCTAACTCTTCAACAAAAATGCTTTCTTCCTTATTTATCATATCATGATCTACCTCTAATTTTGATGTTGGTTTATTGGTGATATGATCCTTTGATAATGGTTCAGATATAATTTTCATCTTTGAACCATGTTTAGTTCTTAGAATGAGGTGAGACCAATCAAGAGACATATATCCTCCTATCTTGGCTGTAAAGTCTCTGGATAAACATAAACCAAAAATAGGAAGTATATCTATGACTATTATATCTTGATTAACAATTATATTGGGACAAGTATATAATTGTAATGGGAGTTGTCTAATTCTCCCTATTATTTGCATTGATTTGCCATCTAGCTGCATAACTCATTTAGTGAGTGGCTCATACTTTCTCTTTAAATCATCTGCTATTGCCTTTGGTATTATTGTAGTACTAGCCCCTGAATCTATCATTGTATTATGCAATAGTTTCTTGCCAACTATCAAAGTCAAATAGAAAGGATCTAGTTTTGATTTGCTTACCTCTGGTGGATTATTCACTATGGCTATTATCTGCAGATGAACTGTGTCCTTGAGCTTTTCTTTTTCAACAGATCCTTCTTTGATCTCAGTATATTTGGGCACTACTTGGCCTTGTAGAGCTTCTTATAATAGTGTATTTTGTATAGGGAATGCTAATATGTCCCATATTGATACTTGTGTTGGAGTCCTCTTTAATTGATCTACCACATTCATCGGTCCTAGAGTTTGGCTTCTTGGAAAGTAAGGATACCTTGCTTTTTCTTGAACTTGTCCAGGAACTACTTGATTCGGCACTGGTTGTGGCACTTCCTGTCTAATAGTTGTGTTTCTTTGACCTTGAAATGGAGGACTTTCCATAATTTGATTAATTGCAACCTTAGGCTATTCCACCATTCTTCTCTTTGATCTAGTATAGTAGTCTGATTGCACCACTGGTTTCTTGGAAGTAGAAGATTCATTCAAGAATATTGATTCTTCATCTTCAACCCATGAGAATAAAGCATGTTCCAAGGCTATTTCTTCTTCTTTTAGTAAAGACATCCCTTGCATCTAAGCCATTAAGACTAAATTTTGCATACTAGGAGATTGGTAGGCTTGATTGTCACTAGTACTTGTAAATTGTCCATCCATTCTTCTTTTTTCTACTACCTTTTGTTGTAGATTACCCATGGGAAAATCTCTAGGTGTATGAGCATTATTTCAAGGGAAACACCAAGCATTGGTGTTATTTGTATAATTATTTTTCCCTTGAACAATTTCCCTATTTGGATTTGGGGGAATAGTCTGTGAGGTATAGGGACTGCAACTAATTGGTTTGCTGGCTGAGGGTTATTTTGCCTTTGAGGACCCTGATATTGGTTTGGTTGTGATAAAAATCTATTTCCTTGGTAGCCTTGATATTGGGGTTTGGGGTAAGGATTCTGTTGTCTCTTTATGTTATCAACTCATTAGAAAATGTCCTTAAGATATTCTTGATATCATCCATCTCAGATGACTAGGTAGGGACAAGTTCTTTAGTAGGTGGTTGAGGATATTTATACATAGACACAAGTGGGGCTATGGAATTAGAGGCTTCTTGAGGAAATGGTAAGGTAATATCTAGAAACATGGGCATGGGAGGCCTTGGGGGCAACTTTCCAGCATTTATTAAATTATTTTCAGCCCTGACTACATAGTCATAAGCCTCTAGCAGAGTTTGACCTCCAAGTGACTGAATCATAACAGATATATCTGAATTTAAAGATTTAAGATAAAATACTATAGCCATACCTGGTAATGGTCTAGCTATAGCAAGAATCCTTTCCCAAGTCTTTTGAAATCTAGAATGGAAGTCAGTCATTGCTTCTTGTGGTGCTCTTTGGATAGTAATCAATTGTTGCAAGAAAGAAGATTTATCACCCTTTTCTTCAAATCTTTCAAAGAAAAGATCTCCAAGCTGATCCCATGTAGATATTGTATTTGGAGTCAAGGATCGATACCATTCCAGAGCCTTACCTTTAAAAAAATATGCTAATAATCTTATAGCCACATTTTGGTTTGTGACCACATGTATAACACAGACATCAGATACATCTTTAAGATGTTCTTTAGGTGTTTTAAAAACTTGCCCACTAAATTTGTATAGAGCTTTCAAGGAATTTACTGGGATAGGATCCCAAGTGGCTGGTGGTATTGGGAGAATCAAAGGACTATCAGTGTTCCAACCTACATAATTCCTTGGTGGTATAGGGGCTCCCATATTTACTCTTGGTATTGGTATACATTGATTGACTCTTCTTCTTGGACTAGTTACCAAAGGTGGTAAAAGAATACCTGGATTTACAGTAGATTGAGTTTTGGTTACTAGTCTACAGCTTTGACTCCTTGTTGTTCTCTGGTTCATATGGTCTTGACAAAATCTTCAAGATGGTGTCCCATCGAGCATGCAAAAAACTGTTGATGGTTAAAATTGTGCTTGTTTCTAACACCAACAATGGGAAGTTTCAAGAATGTGGGACTTACGACTTAAAACGACCTCTATATTTTTAAGAAGCTGGTCTCTTCTTTATCTCAAATGTATAATGAGGAAAGGGATAGGAATTTAAACAAAAACACAATTGCAAAGAAAGAAAATCTAATTATGGTGATGCCCCTGGATGTAATTCGACCCTTAATTCTAAGCATAGTGAAACTATATGTAAGATTTAATTACATTAAAGAGCGAACAAGGCATGATCAATGTAAAAGATAGAAACAATAGAAACAGAGGCTCACAGCTTAGACTACTTTCACAATGACACAAAAAATATTAACAAAGGCATAGAACTCAGTCTTCTTATTAATTCTCCAGTCACATAAAATGCCTAGAAACATGCACAGTTACATAAACTTTCTAACTCAAGAAAATAAAACAAAGACAAATGATATCCCTGATCACAGCTCTAAAAGTCTAAAAACTCTTGACAATAATCTCTCACAAAAAATTCTCTCAATTTTCCAATCATGATTTTTGGTGATCTCTGCACCCCTCTTTATAGCATTGGATTCTCTCCAGATTGTCTGCATGTTCCCAATCTAATGGCCCAACTAAACTCTAACTGAACTGGAAGTGGCTAACAGAAGATATTTCTTAAATTCTAAAACATTCCATCTTCTTGTAGTTCATTGGCTGAAATAGATACACAGGATGCTCCCTTCTATCAAATAGAAGAGGACACTTGGCTAATTTCTTTATTCTAATTTAAAACCTTCTTATTATTTAGAAGGCATCAAAAAATGACACTTGGCATGTTCTGCAGCCTTATCGAAGACACACAAATTGTTTTGCATTACTTATACTCTTTACTATGTCTTCGCATTGGGGTGCTCTATCTTTGACATCTATCATCATCTGCTTCTTTGAACTTGAACAACTTTGATAAAAAATGGGACCCAAAGCACTTCTCACCTGAGTAACTTCAAAAAGGGAATAGGGACATGTGGCACTTTTTGCTCATTCTTGACAAGGGACACATGGCAATCTCTGCTACTTTTAACTACCTTTTGAGAATCTTATGGAAGGTGACACATGTCAATCTCTATGTTGCCCTATCTATTCAGGCTTTATTTCATATTTACATATATGGAAATACTTGGTAGCTTCCACTTGCCTTAGAAATAAAACCTAGGACCCACCACAGTCTTTACTTATCAATGAAACAAAGTGAAGATAATTCAGATGTTGACACGTGGTGGCTTCCATTCTCTTCAGCTGGGGAGACGTGGCATCTTCCATTGCTTTTAGAAAATCATATTGAAACCTTCCATGATTGCCACTTGGTGCCTTCTACTTTATCCTGAGAAAGCTTATTGGAAATAAGCCTTCAAAATGTATAAGAAACATGAGATGCAGATGCTGACACTTGTTGCTCTCCACTCAGTTACTATGGGACACATGACACATTCTACAGTACTTACTAAAATTATGAAAATTGCCTCAGTGGATGACACTTGGTAGCTTCTGATCAATTTTGAAACTTAGACAAAATTGAGGCGAAAATAAATTTGAGCCCACGCTCTGAGTCAAAAACTTCACCGTCTTGAACCAAAGTGTTCAAGGACAGAAATTTGGATCGCGCGACTGAAAATCAAAATGAAACGTAGAGTATTTTTTACTCTACACTTATTAATGGAAACATAATTCAGGGGTCATCTCACTAGCATAAACCTTTTGAATCTCTTATTTGACTCATGCACCACATACTACTTTATTTTCTTATTTTGTTCTACAGGTGACAGTTAAGTTTCTTGATTTTGAGAGAAGGTGAATATCTCTTTTTTAGTGGATTTGACTTTATTGGAGTCTATCTGACCCATCATGACCTAGTAGATAGTGATCCTTTTCTCTATACAACATTATTTATGTCTTCTATTTTATCAATAAAGGCCTGATCAACCACTTAGTCCTCACCTTGTTCATATTCCACTAAGTGCCTTATAAGCCCATTGTTATGAGATGATCAAAACTTGCACTGTGACCTATACCCTTTCATCTTTATTTTTTTGAGTGGGATGAGGATTTGAAGAGGTTTTATTGTCTCTAAACTAATCTTGTCTCTTCGAACCCCAAATTTTCCTACTGGACTACCTTGAGCCTCACTAAGCTACCTATGTATGGCTGAGTACATGCTTGCCTTATTAAAGTGCCTTAGATGTCTTTATTCAAGTCTATTGGGGAACTTTCTTCAAGTTATAATGGATAACCATTGTTAGAAGGGATCAATCCCTATTGATCTTTTGGAAATCAAAACTCTCATGGCACTGAAAATATATTTTAGACTCCATAAGGTAGTTAAGTCTCTTAAATAGGTCTGTTCAACTATCTTGATGCCTTTTTTGCCTTCCATAACACTTCAATGCTCTCAACCTTATCATAGGGTTGACATAACTTCTTTACCCCTCACACAAGAAATATCATGACATGAATATGAGATAACACTCTTGGGTATTTTATATACTTTATAAGGAATATATTTAACCTCCCAACAACCTTAATCTCTATAAATGAAACTCAGATGATATTGAAGCTACAAGTAACATGGTTCCTCCTAAAAGGTGTGAGGACTCATTCATATAGTTAGTATACATAGCTCTTTAGTATACGTAGTTGATCTTTGAAAACATGTTTTTAAGTCTTGAAGGAGGGCTAAATATTCACTAATTGAATATAGGCCATCATGAAAATTCCAAAGTATATAAATCCCTACTAAAACCTGGTTTATTATGTCCCAAATATTAGATTCTCTTGAATCCTACGTAAAACCTCATGAGAGATCTCAGTAGACTTTGTAAAACCTTAAAAACATTATGTTGGAAACCTTTAGATAGGTCTACATACTTGTGATTTGATATATGCCACTTGATTTCATGATGAACTAAGGGTAATCACCATCCTGTGGGTTTTGAATCCATACACTTATTGAAAATCTATTGCTATAGAGCTTCAAGGAGGTTTAGAAGATGTTTGAGACCTAACCAACACTTTGTAAAAATTGCGGACCCTAAAGTCTTAATAAATTTAATATTTTCAAACTAAAAATAGTTATATAAGAAGGTTTCTTTTCTCCCTGAGGTCACATGTGTGAAATGAGTCTTGATAATGGTGTAGAAATGTTGTGCAAAGCCCTAACAAATCACCCAATTATTGAGAAGTGTTGTCATTGATGTCAAGGTTGATATCATTAAATGTTAAGGTTGATGTCATTGATGTCAAGATTTATCTATTGAATATTCATGGTGAGTGGTCCATGAGATATGAGCTTGTGTGCTTGATGTGATAAGGAAGCCATGTGACAAAAAGGCAACCTATTGTCTTTCTATTGAGAGAGAATTTAAAGGCAACCTAATGATTATTTTATTATTTATTTTAAATGTTTTTTTAGTGGTGTAAGAGTGTTTTATGATCAATGTTATTGTTTTTTAACATCTTTGAGGTAAGCATGTTTGAGTACTAGTCCTTGAGTATAAGGTGTCTTGAGAAGCCTAGTCATAACAAGCATAGTCATATCATGAGCATGTGCATGGTGAGAATGAAGAGGTATGCATAGAGGTATGACATTGTTTGAGGATAATTTAAGCTATGTGAACAAGTTTTATAAGCATTAAATAGTGTTTCAATATCAATTTTTAATCTTTAAGTGCTTGAGAAGCTTAGTCATGGCACTAGTCATAACATGTAAAGTCCTAGTGAGAAGGTTTGAGCATGGTGGCTTGGTGAGATGGATGCAAAAATTCATAAGAGGATTAATGAGGTTTATTGAACCTTTATTTGAGGCATTTTATCAATCATGAGAGTCTTAGAGTGAACCTCTAGGGGTAAGACCTTTAGACCTAGTCTACACATAGACCATTTTTAGACCCTACCTGGCCTAATGAAGTATCATGTTCTATTGTCAAGGCATATGAAGAATGTATGATAGTTTTTAATCATGTATGAATTTGATAATGTGAGAGAGGTGGATAGTGTATGGAAAGAGGCTTGAAGGTCAGTTTTAACTCCTAATGTGATTTGCAGGTCAAGGTCTAAGCAAGCATAAAGAGAGAGTATGGCCTAATAGGGTATGAAGTTATGTTTACAAGGAAATTATGGATAGGTGATTATTTTAAAATGTATTATATTTTTTTCAAGCATGTTTAAAAATTTTGAGGCCATGTTTTTCAATAATAGGCATGAAAAATGGTTTTGAGGTTTCTCGAGTGCACAAAATAAAGTATTCTCTACCCGAGAAGTTTTTTCTTGTGATCATTAGCACATGTAACCTCTACATGAGAAAATAAGATATTCATGATAGATGGGGAATTGTCTTATATAAAATTTCCAAGCATTATTATTTGTAATAAAGGGATAAGTTTTATGAACAGTTGCTAATAATGAAAGATGGTTTAAACCTCAAAGAACCCTAATAGTGACCTGATATGAGAGAAATTATTTTAAAGTGATCATAATGGATTGGTATGGATAGTTTAGTGATTTTAGGTTATATTCAACTCTCCCAAGCATCTCTAGGTGTGATTGATTCTTTAGGGTAGTGAGTGTACCCTATAAAAAAGGCCTTATTTCTCAGAGATTTATTATAGCAGTCAAAGTTGACCAGGTCAAAGTTGATAAATGGATGGAGGAAATTTTTTGGGGATTTTAATTTGTATCCATGAATTTTTATGGAAAAGTTCTAGCCCTCATGTGTGATAAATTGGTCATCCAAGTTGGCTAGTCACTAAAAGGCCTAATGGTGGAAACCGTGAGAAATCTAGGCAATAGTGAGAAGATGATGAGGAATGTGTTATAATGGAATAGGGATGAAACCAAGTACATAGAGATGTTATTCAAGACTTTCAAGACATTCTCATGTTTGGTATAAGTTTTGGAGGTTAGTGTTTATAGTGAAATAGTTGCTCACAAGTTGACTTGTCTGGATTAGTAAGGTCTGTGTACAATTAGGTTATGAGATTGGTTTGCAAGACCAATATTTTCATTTGAATATATTATATTTATATCTAGTAATGGTCTAATTATCTTAGAATATCATGTTTATGCATTGGAAGTCTTTGAAAGTGGTTATACAGGTGTTGAAGGTTAATGCCACCATGATTGTGCTTTAAGGTAAACTGGTAGTTCTGGGTAAGCAAGTTGTAGTGATGAGTTTGAGGCTTTATGCCCTAAGTAGAAGCATATAATTCTCATGTTTTTGTTTTTTTGGACTTGGATGCCCTATCTATGCTTTGTATAATGTTTTATAGTTAGTATAAGTGATGAAATGTGTTCATGGTTTTGTTTTTTTAGACTTGGATGTCCTACATATGCTTTGTATAAGGTTTTATAGTCAATATAAGTGATGAAAATGTGTTTACAAAATGGCTTTTCTATTCAGGATTGGACTATAAGATTGTAAGTCAAGGAATTGGTCTATAAAACTAGTATTTAACATTATACCTTGTGATATTTGTAATTTATAATGATATAGAGATGTAAAAGGATATTTTTAAGGTGTCATTGGTCATGGGAAGTGTTCTTACATGTGTTAAATATTAAGTTATTCATGATTGATTTTTGGAGTGTTCTGGTAGTTCTGAGTGGGCTATTTGTAGAGAAGAATTTGAGTATTTTTTCTCTAAGTTTTGAAGTATAAATCATATGGTGATGACCATAAGGTCATGTAGCTTTTGTAAATGTTATTTATTTCCATGGTTTTTTAGCTAATTTGTGTTTACTCTTAAGTAGTTCAAGATAGATTTTTTGTAGGTTCACATGCCTAATTGTGAATAGTGCTAATGGTGTGCTTCAAGTGGTGGTTGGATATAAAAAGTGTCATAGACTTAATTTGAGATAATTTGGGGTCTATTTGAGTGGAATATGAAGTTTTCCTACCATTTATGGAGTTTTATAGTGTTTCTAAAGAGTTCAAAGGATAATGTGCACTAATGAAGGCCTAATTGAATTAGGTTTCCTTAAGGCCTAAAGGAAGTTTTATTCTTTCAATATGTGGATGACATAATGTAATGATTTATTCATGTATGAAATGTATTATAAGACCTATCAAAAGTATAATCAAATCATGTAATTGTGTATAGATGACCAAGAAGGATATGATCAATAGGCTTGTATAAATATAAGGCAATTTTAGGCCTATTTGTGTGAGAAAGGGTATGCAAAGAATATAACACATTGGTAAGCATAATGAGGTCTTATAGACAATTTTAAGGGTGTAGATAATTTGTGATGAAGATTTTATATAGGTTTTATGTATGAAAATCAAGGTCATATGATCTAATTTGTCTTAAAGAGACCTAATTGAGTGAAAAGGCCTAAAAGGAAGTTTAAGAAGGATAAGAGTGTGAAGGGATAAAGAGGTGGCCATCATCAGTTGGTTGAAAAATAATGTTTCCTAAAGGTGATCAAAAAAATTAGGTGTCTGAATTGGTGTTGAGTCATTTAGGGGGTTGGTGCCTCCTTGTAAGTTGGTGCTTGCTAAAGCCTAGCTAAATTAGTGCTTAGATAGTTGGTGTTGGTTCTCCATGTGAAGTTGGTGCTTCATTAAATTTATTGTTTTTCTTGTAATAATATATTACTTTTGTATATATCCATGTTTTTTATTCCCATTTATGGTTTACCACATATATTATATGTTCTTGTGTTCCTTGCTTATGTGGATAGGTGTTTATGCTAGATATATATGCTTGTTTGAATGGTTCATGATTGTTTAAGTGAAAGTGATAAGAAAGTTTTTTGAATAATAATTCACCCCCCCCTCTCAATAATTTTTATTACAACATTTAGTATCAGAGAAAGTCTCTTAAAGTAGGCCTAACATCCTAAAGGAGATCCTAGAAGTAAGGATGGCTAGTCAACAAGCTCTATGCAGTTTCTCTACTAGTAATCCTTCATTTTTAAATGGGAATAATTATGATTTTTGGAGAATCAGAATGAGAATATATATAACATTAATGGGTCATGGCATATGGTAGTCAGTTGTAGATGGATACACTCCACCTCTTACACCACCAACTAATGTAGCAGGCAAGAAGGAAAGTGATAGCAATTCCAATGCAATGAATGTTATTCTATGTGGCCTATCAGAGGTAGAGTTTGTGAAGGTGATCTACTATAAGTCAAACAAGGTAATATGGTATAAATTGAATATTATCTATGAAAGAGACACCAAGGTGAAGATGGCTAAGCTGTAGAGCCACCAAAGATAGTTTGAAAGTCTAAAGATGAATGAATATGAAACCATTGTATCTTACCTATTGAAGGTTGATTAAGTTATCAATGTCATTAGAGGATTGGGAGAAGAAGTGAAAGTGTCTATAGTTGTTTAAAAGGTATTAAGATTACTAACTCCTAAGTTTTATTTTAAGGTGTCTGTAGTAGAAGAGTGAAATATTTGGACAAGCTTGAAATGGATGGGCTTCATGGCATCGTGATTGACTATGAGATGAAAAAAATGAAGAAAAACCTCTCAAAAAGGAAGAAACATTCAAATATGAGAAGAAGTTAAAAGTCAAGAAGGTCAAGGATGAGGTATGTTCAAATGTTGATGATGATGAACTAATAACCATATTTGCTAAGAAATTGAGGTTGGGATTTGATAAGTATAACAGTAAGTTGCCTTTCAAATGTTCCAACTATGGTAAGATTGGTAACTTTGCATATAAGTGTCCTAGCAAGGATAAGACTAAGCATGAGGAAGAACATGATGAACATTGAGATGATAAGGTCTATAATCTTGACAAAAATAATGAGTTCAGGAAGTGTGAAGGTAGTAAAGGGTCATTCAATAACAAGAGAAGTTTCTATACCAAAGAATATAACTCATCTGATGTAAGTGACATAAGCACCTTTGATAGTGATGATGACAATAATGAACATGAAAAAGATAACAATGAAACCTTATTCATAACCATATAAAAAGACAATGAGAGTTTCTCAAATGGGAAAGGTCTTATGGTTGATAAAGAATTAATTGAAGAAGAAGCTAAAATGAATCTTAAGGCAGAATTGGTGAGTGCACTAGAGGAGTTGAAGTTATAAAGAAGAAATAATCACAAACTAAGATCATTAGTTAAGCACTATGAAGATCAGATTGGTTTGTTTGAGGAGAGATTGAGTAACACATCCAAGGAGTATGATGAAATCATCAATTAAATTAAAGCACAAATGAAGATAGTCACTACAAACCTAAAGGCTAAAGAGGAAGAATTCACCAGGTATAGAAATAAAATAGAATCATTAAAAACTAAGTTGTATCAATCATTTATCAATTTGAAGACCTTTTTGAATTTTGAAAAGAGTATTGATACTCTAGGTAACATCCTGAGTAGTCAAAATTTTGCAAATGATAAAACACATCTTGGTTTCAAAGAAGACCAAAAAGAGGTAGCTCAAGTCAAGGAGAAAGATAATGAAGACAAGAAGATCAACATGGAGAGATAAATCAAATAGTCTAATGCTATGAGGTATTCTAATTCATTAAATGGTTATTGTTATGCATGCAATCAGTGTGGTCATAGAGAAAGAGAGTGTAGAAGACCCTTCAAAAATTAATATGCATGGGATTATAAAAGGAATTGTCAGTCAATAAGTATGAATGAGGTGGTTTGGTCTAGTTTTCATAATATAAGACACGTTGCAAGATTCTATCCTAACAAAGTTATAAGGTTATCAAGTTAAAATAAGAGGTTTGAATCTCTTAAAGTGTAAGAAAGAAGGCAAATGAATGTGTGGAAACCAAAGACAATAAAGGTAAGTCATGATCAGTATACAAGCTCAAATGGACTATTTGTTATGGTATAACATACTTTAAATGTGAAATCAAGTCAAGAATGTCTATTGTCAGCTCATATTAATGATCAAACAGTTGATGAAGAGGTCAAGTTTATAGTGCTAATCAAGCCGAAGAGGATACTAAAGGATATTCAGTCTTGTGATAATATGGAGATTTGGGAATATCTTGAGCTTGTGTTGTTTTAGTTCCCTATGGAAAAGGATTAATGGAGATACTCTTCAATTAGTAGAATCATGGAGGATGCTTGATTTGAGTGGGTTATATTTAAATTGTTGATTAAGCTTGATCTATGTTGAGAAGTGGTCTTGTAATCTGAGTTCATTTGAAGGAGGTATGCATGGAGTAAGGGGGAACATGTTCCTATAATACTTCATATTATTTATGTTCAGATTTTGTTAAAAAAAGGTGTGGTTCCAAAATTTGTAGTATGTATGACCCTTTCTCATTAATTTTAAAGGGGGAGAAACTTTAAAAAGGAAGATTTACCAGATTGGGGGAATGATAGTGATTAGATTGAAGAATGTTTTGCCATCAATGACAAAGGGGGAGTTTGTTGAGAAGTGTTGTCATTGATGTCAAGGTTGATTTAATTTGATGTCAAGGTTGATGTCATTTCATGTCAAGGTTGATGTCATTTCATGTCAAGGTTGATGTAATTTATGTTAAGATGCATCCGATGAAGATGCATGGTGAGTTTTCTATGACATATGAGCTTGTGTGCTTGATGTGACAAGGAAGCCATGTGACAAGAAGGCAACCTATTGTCTTTTTATTAAGAGAGAATTTGAAGGGAAACTAATGTTTCTTATATTGGTTGTTGTCAATATTTTTGAAGTGGTGTATGATTTTTATCTTATAAATGTTATTGTTTTATATCATCATTGAAGTAAGCATGTTTGAGTACTAATCCTTGATTACAAGATGTCTTGAGAAGCCTAGTCATAACAAGCATAGTCATATCATGAGCATGTGCATGGTTAGCATGAAGAGGTATGTGTAAAGGTATGAAACTATTTGAGGAGAATTTAAAGCATGTGAGAAAGTTTTATAAGTATCAAATAGTGTTTTAAGATTAGTTGTCAAGCTTTAAGTGCTTGAGAAGCCTAGTCATGGCACTAGTAATAACATGTAAAGTCCTAATGAGAAGGTTTGAGCATGGTGGCTTCATGAGATGGATGCATAGAGGAATAATAGGTTGTATGAGGTTTATTGAACATGTATGTGAGGCATTGGAACACACAATATATTCTCAAAGTGATCCTATAGGGGTAGGATCTTTAGACCTAGTCTACACGTAGACCATTTCTCGACCTTATTTGGCCTAATGAAGTATCAAGATATATTTTCAAAGCATATGCTTAATGTATGATAGTTTTTAATCATGTATAAAGTTTATTTAGTATGTTAGATAGGTGGATATTTCATGTAAAGAGGTTTAAAGGTCAGTTTCAAGGCCTAATGTGGTTTGCAGGTCAAGGTCTAAGCAAGCAAAGAGAGATAGTATGGTCTAATAGGGTATGAAGTTATGTTTCCAAGGAAATTATGGATAGGTGAGTGTTTTAAAATGTATGATATGCTTTTTTAATCATTTTCACAAAGTTTTAGGTCATGGTTTGAAATAAAAGGCATTAAAAATGGTTTTGCGATCTTTCGAGTGCACATAATGAAGGTTTTTCTTGTGCTCATTGGCATGTGTAACCTATGCATGAGAACATAATTTATTAAGTTATATGGGTAATATTATTAGATCAAATTTATATGAATTAGTTTTTTTAATAATGGGATAAGCTTTATGAATGATTGCTAATAGTGGAAGATGCTTTAAACCCTCAAAGAACCCTAATTTTGACCCAATATGAGAGAATTTTTTATAAAGTGATAATAATGGATTGGTATAACTATTTTATTGATTATATTTTTTATTCAACTCTCCTATGCATCTCTAGGTGTGATTGAGTCTTCAAGTGAGTGAGTGGACCCTACAAAAAAGTCATTGTTTCTCAGAGATTTATTACATCAGTTAGAGTTGACCAAGTAAAAGTTTATAAATAGATGGAGGAATAAGTTTGAGACTTGTATTTTTTGTACATAAAGGTTTATATACAATTTATATCCCTCATGTGTGCTAAAATAGTCATCCAAGTTGGCTAGTCGTTAATAGACCTAATGGTGGAAATAGTGAGAAATTGAGGTAGTAGTGAGAAGATGATTAGGAATGTATTATCATGGAATAATGATGAAACCAAGTGTATGGATATGTTTTTAAAGGATTTAAATACATATTCATGTTTTTTATAAGTTTTGGAGGTTAGTGGTTATAGTGAAAAAGTTGCTCACAAATTAACTTGTCTGGTTCAATAAGGTCTATGTACAAAGAGGTTATGGGATTGGTCTACAAGACCAATATTAGAATTTTAATATATTATATTTATGTATAATAATTATATAATGATATTTTAGGATCATTTTCATTCATTGGAAGTCTTTGAAAGTGGTCATACATGTGTTAAATGTCAATGCCACCATGACTATGCTTTAAGGTAAACTAGAAGTTCTGGGTAAGCAAGTTACAATGATGAGTTTGAGGATATATGCCCTAAGTGTAAGTATATAATTATCATGGTGTTGTTTTTTGGGACTTATGTGTACTATTCATTATTTTTATAAGTTTTTATAGTTAGTATAAGTGATGAAATGTGTTCACAAAATGGCTTATCTATTTAGGATTGGACTCTAAGATTGTAAGTCAAAGAATTGGTCTCTAAGACTAGTATTTGACATTAGATCTTGTGATATTTTTACTTGGTAATGATATTTTTAAGGTGTCAATGGTCATTATAATTTTTATTTCAAGTGTTAAAGATCAAGTTGTTCATGATTGGGTTTTGGAGTGTTCTAGCAGTTCTGAGTGGGCTATTTACAAAGAAGAGTTTGAGTCTAATTTACTCTAATTTGTGAAGTATACATAATATTTTGATTACCATAAGGTAATTCATATTTTTTATATGTTATTTATTTCCATGTTTTTTTATATATTTTTTTTAATCTTTAGTATTTCAAGATAAAATTTCTATAGGCTCATAGGCCTAATTGTGAACAGTGGTAATGGTGTGCTTCAAGTGGTGGTTGGAGATAAAAAGTGTTAAGGACATAATATGAGATAAATTGGGGTATATTTTAGTGGAATATGAAGTTTTTATTCCATTTATGGTGTTTTAAAGTGTTCCAAGGAGTTCAAAGGGTAATGCGCACTAATGAAGGCCTAAAAGAGGTTTTAGTATTTCAAGATGTGGAAAACCTAATGTAATTATTTATTCATGTATGAAATGTATTATAATATATATTTAAATTATAATACAAGAATTCAATTATGTATGGCTGACCAATAATGATATGATCAAGAGGCTTGTATAAATACAAGGCAATTTTAGGCCTATTTGTGTGAGAAATGGTATGTGAAGAATATAGCACATTGGTAAGAAGGAGTTATTTTAGACCATTTTAAGGGTGTATAGAATTTTTTATGAATATTTTATAGAGTTTATATGTATGAAAATCAAGGTCATATGACCTAATCTATCTTGAAGAGACCTAATTGAGCGAAGAGGCCCAAAGGTAGTTTGAGAAGGATGAGAGTGTGAAGAGCTAAAGAGGTGGTCATCATCAATTATATTAGAAACAAGGTGTCCTAATAGTGATAAAAACAATCAAGTATCTAAGTTGGTGCTGATTCATCTGAGGGGTTAGAGCCTTCTTGAAATTTAGTGCTTGCTAAAGCCTAGTTGAGTTGGTGCTTAGCTAGTTGGGGTTGGTGCTCCATTTGAAGTTGGTGCTTCACTAAATTTGGTGTTTGTCTTATAGGACTATATTCCATTTATATATACCACTGGGCTTTCTTTATATTGAGAGTTTCCCACATATGTGATGTGTTCTTATGTTCCTTACTTATGTGGATAGGTGTTTATGCATGCTAGATCTATATGATTATTTGAATGGTTCATGATTGATTATTAAATTGATAAGAATTTTTTTTAATACCTATTCACCCCCTCCCATAATTTTATTCCAACACCAACCTTCCATTTCTCTTTCATCATGCTCAGAAATGGAGAAAATGAAGCAAATTAGAACATCTATCTAGATGTATGAGACACTGTGAGTTCTTCACCTTATTAATGATTGTTCATAAAGGAAGGAAAATAAATCTTAGAAAAAATTCAAAATATGGAATCCAACTAAGATCCCTTCCTCTTCCCAAAATCTTAGGCCCTAATATTCTCTCTCTCATTCATACCAAATAGAGACCTCACTGGATTTTCTAAACTACAAAGGGGATCGATGAAGGAAGGTGGTCAATTTTTTCCATGTTTGTCCTTAAAACTCATATATTATCTTTATTGATGCCTTTTATAATTTATATTTGAATATTTTTGACCTCTTCTAACCTTGACATGTCTGTATAAGCTTGGAACACCTACAAAACTCCTTCTTTTATGCATTTTTTCATGATTTAGATCCTTAAAATATATTGGAGGATGATAGGAGATAAAATAGAGGTCAAATATGCATTTCAAACCATACGGCCCAATTAGGGGAAGTTGAAAGGTCACATTTTCACACATGTGGGGACCTCTTGATGGATGGAAACAATTTGACTTATAAAGAGGCCTCTTCTTGAAAATAAGATCATCTTATCATGACTTGGGATGTTATGAGACCCTTTTGGAGTTAGTTATAATATAATGTGACACCTAACCATGTCTTTTCCAAAGGTTTATAATACGGAGTTTGACTCATATGATGTTTGAAGGGTCATTTGATGACTTGGAGAGTTAATTAAAACTTGAAACAGGTTTGAATAAGTATACCATGGAATAAAACCTTAGATACATTCTTAGACCTCATGTTATGACTCAAATGAGGTTTGGACACCCCTATATCATGTTGAGAAAGCTCTTTTCATAATAAGTGGTTTAAAACAAGCATAATCACTACGAGGACTAGAAACCATAAACTTTCTAAATTACCTTAACCTTTGCTAATGAACCTTAATTTGGTCAAATAGAGCTTAGGAAATTCTCTAGGTTTTAAAAGAAATTTGACACCCCTCCACTCAATCAAGGACCACTATGACAACTAGCACATCATCCAAAGACCCCAAAATAGGCTATCTTATGACGATCTCTCAAGCAATACATAACACATACAATGACACCTTAATCAATGCTAAAAGGATCAAAATGAGACCAAAAGAGGACATCACAAGGCATGCATACCACCATGTACAAGATTGTATGGATGTCATGAAGAAGTTTTTTATTATAGGGATTGAAATTTGGCATGTGAGGCCAAATTATCAATAAGTCCACAAATAGACTAAAAACTTCTGGCATGATGACATTTAGTGACCCAAAGAGTTTCAACTAGAGTAGAAGGTTCTTTAGTATGATAGTAGGTTTAAAACACACCTAGTTTAGATGCACATTATATGGAAAGGTCCATATATCATTTATGAAGTGTCATAAAGGGGCACTATAATACATAGGGACATTCAAAGAACCATTCTACTAAGAAGGGTAAATGGTTTTAGGTTCAAACCCAACCACCAATGATCTCAAATCAGAACATGCAAAGTATAATGAGTGCATGCCTAGTGGTACAAGGTAGTTTAGGATTTTTGGTTTTAAAATTTGTTTCTTTTTAAAGGTTTCTAGTAGTAGATGTATACAGTGTGATATTTATATTTCAAGAATAACTATACTATAACATATTCAAGTTAGAAAGCAAGAGATGGAAAAAAAATTAGGATCGAATGGAAGATGAAGAGTTGATATAGATTCATAAAGGGTTAAGTCTACGAAGGAGATGACAACAAAACAAAATGGTATGACATTGATAACTACCAATGGTGCAAGGTAGTCAATGACAAAATAAAAAGAATATAGTGGTTGTCTTGAGAAAGAAATATATGTTGAAAGAGAGTAGTGTCAAAAATACTAAATGTGTTGAGAAAGGAAATTATGATGGATCACATAACTAGATACAAATAAGGAAACATTTAATCCATCACCAAAAATCCTAAGGTCACATCAAAATGGCTATTTGAATTTAAATCAAGTAGGTGATGACACGAAGTATAGATCGGTGAGTAAATAAAAATGGTGAAGATTTTTGGAGTTGGATTTATATATAAGGTAGGATAGAGATGTAAATGAAACTTAAAACTCATGTGCACAAGAATTTTCATGAGATATAGATAAATTATTTCAATTTATAAGATGATCTAGTTGTAATCAAACCCAACAAAGGTCAAATGTCTACTCACCAAATTCTAATACCACTGTTAGAGTTTATAAAGAGGAAATGGGTATATGATTGGCCCTGAGGAAAGAAAATTGGAATGATAATGATCCATTTTAATTTATATATGCATCAAAGAGGGAGTGGTTTACATAACCACAAGCATCCAATGTTAAATAAGGTGTATTTGCATTACCTAATAGACCACAAGAGTCAATCACCAAGAGGTTGATATGGTTTTCAATATTCTACCAACACAAGGAAGTGATGATGACTCTCCTTAGTAGATAAAATGAAAGAGTGATCCATGTATCTAAGGATTTGATAATATATATAAATTTAAAAATCATGGTACATACCACAAGACTTACTTCAAGTGGAAATCCCCCACCAACGTACAAAACAAATAACCCTCCAATTAATTTAGATATCAAGGAGGCTTATTCACAGATTGATAGATGAATTCAAATTGATCAAGTTAAAGATGAACCTATATGATTCCTCACCATGTATATAATGAATAGGTATTGGAAAACCACAAAAAGTACAAAATAGGCTACAAAAGGTGTAATCAACATCACACATAGGATGATCAGACTCAATAAGGATTTCAACCGGCATGATTTCCTTACATCAAAACTCATCACAAATATTGAGAAGCTGATTTTAGGGGCAACTCAATCCTTTTAGTTCCAATTTTTGGTATTACTTCTTTGTTTTACAAAATAGTAATCACCAAAGGGAAAAATCATATATGACACTAATTATTGGTCAATTAATTATTTCTCTAATCTTTTATGGCCAAGGGTATGAAAAAAATACATATAACTTGATAGATTCATCTAGTTTTGGATTCAAATCCAATAAATGATTGCATTACACCCCTAGTGCCCACATAAGTTCTATAGTATCTCAGGCCAATTACTACAATGAAAAATATGTATAATGAAACCCAATTACAAATTCACAATTTATGGAAATCACTAGCTATGCTTCTCTCATTTTTCATTGACATAAATGATGCAAAGGTAGAAGTGATTAGATAAAAGGCCTTAGTTTCAAAAATTGTGTATCCATTGTGATCCATACCACCAGGAGTAGAGAAATCACTACCCCAATTTCAAGTAGAGGAATAAGATAAACCACAATAATAGGGGAGTGAAATAACACAAGAGGAACCACAAGCTCAATCATCAACCTCTTTTTAATAATAAATTCCATCCAAATACAAGGCACCAACTTCCAAATATTTACCATTTGTAAAAACAACTAGTAACATGACTTCGTGGCTCACCGATAAACATATGCTAAAGATTGTAAGTGAGTAAAATATGTAAAAATTAAGAATGACAATGTAGGAAGTGTACATGTCATTAATTTAAGATATCAAGAATGATATTTAATAATAAAAGGAGGAGAAGGAATTCTTCTATTGGAAGGTGGTTTGCACATCCCAAGTGAAAAATAAAGTTTCATTTGTACTAATGACCTATAGATCCCTAAACTATTATAATCCATCATATTGGACACCATGGGATAAGAAGAGGCTAACCAAGAAAATAATGGAGGATCTATTTCAAGAAGGGGCATTAGGATCCTTTATTTCCACACAAGGACCAATTACAGGATAACAAGCTATGGAGAAGACTCCACCAAGGCAACAAGTTGTGCAATAATCCTTATTAGTAGAAGATAATGCACAAAAAGAGATTCCCTTGAGCCTTTTGGTATGAAAATATAAAACACTTGGAACTACAAAGCCATCTACCTCTATTTCATAATGAATAGAAACATTTAAAACTATATAGGGAGATTAAGAGGAAGAACAAGTAGAGTAAGCAAGAACTAAGACTCATGTAACCAGTGTAAGAATAAAATTTTGGTCCCTCCCTATGCATGACCTAAATGAGCTATAACAAAGCATAAAGTATCACTATCCCCATATCATTTTATGCCACCTTCTCCATGACTTTATTTTTACTCACAAAAAGTTTCATAAGGAATTCAGTATGGCCTCAAGTCTTTGGCATTGAGTGTGCAATGACAATAATCATCAATGGAGTTGTTGGCATGTTATTGTCATTAATTTCAAAAGGGTGCATCATGTAAAGGCATAATGGTCATTGATGTCAAAATTTTGTTTGAGCATGGTAGTGGCATAAAGAGAGTATTCATCAGTGAGTGAGTATTGTGGATATGAGAAGCCTATTGAGAGTGTTTCTCAGTTGGAAACATGATATTGTCAAAGGTGATTAATGATCAAGATTAATGCCAAGGTTGTTGTCAAAGGTGACTAAGAACAAATGGTAGTATGTGATATTTCAAGCTACATGAAAGAGTAAGTGTATGAGAGAAAAGAGTGTTGTCATGAGAGAGAAGAGTGTCATCATAAAAAGAGAAGAGTGTGATCATGATAATTGTCATGAGTAAGGTCACTAATGAAAGAGAGAGTGTTGCATGGATGAGAATTATCGTGACTATTATGAACATGAAAGGTACAGGTCATGGAAGACTGTTTGAAGATAAATAATGTCTACATAGGAATGTATGTGCATAGTATGGCATAGTCATGACATGAAGAGTTTTAAGGTGATCCATGTGAAGGAAGCTTAGTAAAATGATTGAATAATGGTATGTGATGTGATAATGAGTATTAAGAGAGATGTCAAGTTATATGAAGCTTGGTCATGTGGTTTTAGGTATTTAAAAGGTTATGGAAGATTATTATCATCATAAAGATAATGGTGTAGTGATATGAGTGTGTTACAATGTCTTATGTCTGATTTTTTGATGTTTTCTTGAGGTCATGACATGGAAGGAATAGGTCAAGGTGTTAAGTACATTAGAAGCTTGAGCTTGGTCATAGCATGGTGAAGGTATGAGCTGGTGACATGATGAGGTGAGTGAACTTAGGCATGTGAGAGGTTTTGAATGTTGTGTGAGCATGAGAATAAGGTGTGGATGTACTCAAAAGTGTATTAAAGTGAGTCTTTGAAGGTAGTTCTTTCTCTTTTGGTATGCACCTAGACCATTCTTTATCCCTACCTAGCCTAATGAGGAATGAGGATCAGATTTCAAGGTGAATGTGTGAATAATATCATGGATATAGGTAAGTAAAGTTTTTTCAAGAGTGATCATGAAGTATGAGGTCATGGTTTGTAGGAAAAGGAATGGAAAGTGGTTTTGAGGTCTCTCAAGTGTATATAATGAAGGTATGCAAACTCAAGAAGGACCTTCAGGTGTTTGTTGGAATGTGTAACCTCTATATGAAAACCTAAGATGTTAAGTAGAGATGGGTAAGGGTCCTATATAAGATATACAAGCATTGGTTTTAGATTTAAGGGGCATTCCTTTACAAATAATTGTTAACACCAAAACCTGTGTTAAACCCCACTAAAACCCTAATAAGGACCTAATGTAGAAGATGATGCTCAAATTAGATTATAATGGATTTAAATGATCAATAAACCCATTGGATCCTATATTGGACTCTTTAAGGCACCTCCAAGTGATATTGAGTTGTCATGGGAGTGAGAAGACCCTATAGGAAAAGGCTTATTTGTGAAGAATTTATTGTATTAGTCAAAATTTGACTTGGTAAAAATAACTAAATTGATGGAAAAATAAGATAAATACTCATAATACATGACCATTAATAATTTTGGATAGGTTCCACCCTTATAGTGTGCTAAATTGGTCATCCAATTAAGCTAGTCATAGATAGACCTAATGGTGTAAATAGTGTAAAACCTAGGCAATCATGAGAAGATAAATTTGAGTGTGTTTTCATGATAGAATGATGAAAAAAATACATGTATATGTTGTTCAATACTTTTATGTCATGTTTATTATTTTAATAAGATTTTGAGGTTAGGAAAATATATGAAAATGTTGAATCCAAAATGGCTTGTCTGGTTTAGTTTAGAATGTGTGATATAGGGTCAAGAAATTGGTCTACAAGACCAATATTTGCATTTGACCATATGTTATTTCTATCTAAGAATGATATATATATATATATATATATATATATATATATATATATATATCATAATATCATTTGAATGCATCATAATTCAAGGAAAGTGTCTACATAGGTATTGGAGGTCTAAGTCACCATGACAGTGTTTTGAGTATTTTGACAATTCTGAGTGAGTGTTGTGATGAGTTGATATTGAAGTCTTAATATCTTAGTGAAAGTGTCTAATTAATTTGGTAATGAACCTGAGTTCATTTATATTCTTTATATTTACTTTGTTGATAATGTTTTAGTGGATTAAGTGTTTTTTAGCTTTAGTATTAAAAAATAGACTTTTTGGTGTAAATAGGCCTAATAGGACTGAGTACTATTGAGGGGTTTCATGAAGTGGTTGGACCTAAAAGGTGTTATCGAGCTTAGATGATGTTTTATAAGGTATATTTGGATGTTGTGTGAAATTTTTGCGTCATTTATAGAGGTAAATTTTTTTCCAAGATATCAAATGGTAATGTGTTGATAAGAAGGCCTAATGTAATTAGGTCTCCATGAGACCTAAAACTAAAATGAGGCCTAATTGAGTCATGATAGACAAAAAGGGACTCAAATTTCATTTTGAATAATATTTATTATATGTCCTAAGACATATTCTATGGATGACCTAAGAGGTTAAGGGTGTGTGGCTGATCAAGTGGTATATGAACAAGAGATGGGTATATATACAAAGTATTTTAGGCCTATTTGAATAAGATTAGAGTAAGTGAATGGATTGATAAATAAATGAGCCTAAGTAGGTTGGATAACATGTTATAAAACCTTAGGAGATATTATATAATCATTTCATGAATATCATATAGGTGTTTTATAGTTGAAGATCAAGGTCATATGACCTATTCAATCTTGAAGAGGGTTAGTTGAGTGAAGAAGCCTAGAGGTAGTTTTGAGAGAGATCAAGTAGAGTAGAGTTAAAGGAGTGATAATTATCTATTGAGAGACTATAAAAGTTTCATCATAGATGTGTTCTTGATGTATGATATTGGATAGATTTTATATAAGAGCAGATAGAGAGCTGAGTGGAAGAATAGAAGAAATGAATGTGATTGGTAAAGTTGGTGCTTGGTCAAAGAGGGAGTTGAAGCTTTCTTGTAGGTTGGTGATTGAAAAATTGATCTCAGATGAGTTGGTGTTTGGTCAAGAGGGATATGGAGGGGATTTTTAGTTTGATGCTTTCATAAGTTTCATCTAACTAAGTTTGTGATTATTCATAGGGGGTTGTAGCCTCTTAACAAGTGGGTGCTTAATAAATTTGAGGTTGGTGCTCCATGTTGGGTTGGTGCTCAACTAAATTTGATACATTATATTATAAGATAGTTTTTCAAAGCTTTGTTTCAGTGGGTTTTATTCCCCATGAGGTTTTCCCACATATGTGATGTGTTATCTTGTTTCATGCTCATGCAATTGGTTCTTAATGCATTGCTAGATCACTATGTTGCTTTCATAGTTCATATATGAGTGGATCTAATTGACTAAAATATTTTGAAGCTTGATTCACCCCCCCCTCTTAGTCATTTTTATTCCAATAATTGGTATCATATCTTAGTCCTTTTAAGCATGCCTAACAACTTGAAGGAGATCCTTAAAGCACAAGCATGTCTGGTCAACAAGTACAAGGAGGTTTCTCAACCAATAAGGCTCCTCTCTTCGATAGGACTAACTATTCCTTTCATAACATTAGAATGAAGACCTATCTAATGTCCTTGGGTTATGACATATGGAAATATGTTGTTGATGGATTCACTCCACTCTCTACACTACCAATTGATGTATCAAACAAGAAGGCAACTAAGAATAACTCTAAGGCAATGAATGCCATCCTTTTTAGTATTTTAGAAGTAGAATTTGTTAAGGTCGTGCATTATAATACATCCAAAAGGATTTGGGAAAAGTTGTATACCATCTATGAAGGAGACCCTAAAGTTAAGTTTGAAAAGTTTCAAACTCACCAAAGGCAATTTTAAATCCTAAAAATGAAGGAAGATGAAAACATTGCATCCTATCTATTGAGAGTAGATGAAGTGGTAAATGTCATCAGAGTCCTAGGAGAAAAGTTGGAAGAATCAACAATAGTACAAAAGATATTTATATCTCTAACATCTAAGTTTGATTCAAAGGTGTATGCTATGGAGGAGATCAAAGACCTTAACATACTATAGATGGATGAGCTTTATGGCATCTTTATTGCCTATAAAATGAGAACAAGTGATGTAAGACCTTCTAAGAAGGAAGTTGCATTCAAAGCTGATAAAAAATCATAAGGTAATAAGGCCAAGTATGACATTGATACAAACATTGAAGATGACAAGATAGAAGCCATGTTTTTTAGAAAACTAAGGAAAGGTTTAGGTAAATATAAGTGTAAGCTACCATTCAAATTCTTTAACTATGGTAAGATTGGTCACTTTGCATCTAAATGCCCTAACAAGGATAAGACAGAACATGATGAATAATACAATGAATATCATGGTGATGATAAGAATATCAATAAGCTTGATAAGATCAAAAAGGTTTTTAGGAAGTATGAAGATAAGAAAGGGTCATTCAAGAATAAGAGAAGTTTCTATATGAAAGAAAAAAGTAGCTCATCTGATGTAAGTGACACTAGTACATTTGATAGTGATGATGACAATAATGATCATGATAACAATGAAAGATTATTCATGGATATATAAATAAATAATGAGGTTTTCTCAAAATGGAAAAGCGTTATAGATGATGAAGAATCAGATGAAGAAGAGGTTGAAGTGAACATTGAGGAAGAATTAGTGAGTGCTCTAGAAGAGTTGACGTTTTAAAGAAGGAATAATAAAAAACTAAGATCAGTGGTTAAGAGTTATGAGGATCAAATCAATCTATTTAAATATAGACTAATAAAAAACACCAATGAACATAAGGAGATCGTCAAATAGTTGGAAACTCAAATTGAAATTGTCACTGCAAGTCTTAAGACCAAGGAGGAAGAATGCATCAAGTTTGTAATATAAATAGAGTTCTTGAAGGTAGAATTGGATCAAACCATAGTCAAGTTGAAGACACATCAGAGATTTTAAAAGAGTAATGAAGTTCTTGGTGATATTTTGAGTAGTCAAAGGCATCCACATGACAAAACATGTATTGGGTTCAATGAATACCAAAAAGAGAACAAAGAAAGTCAAACCTCAAATACCTATACAAAAACTCTCAAATCTAAGACTCAAAGTGATCATTAGCAAGTCAAGAGTACCAACATGAATGTCAACATGAAGAGACCAATCAAGCAACCCAATGCAATGAAGTGTTCAAATTATTTCAATGGTTATTGTTTTAATTGTCATAACTTTGGTCATAGAGCAAGTGATTGTAGAACGGTCTCAAGAAATGAGTTATCATGGGACCATGGGAGAAAGAGTGATCAGGAAAGATGTAAGTACATAAATGTGTTGTTATATTTGTCATAATATGGGACACATTAGAAGGCCCTAAAGAATTAAAAAGGTATATGGAGTTTGTAAAGTACATAAGAAGGGTCAAACATTGGTATGGAAGCCAAAGAAAGTCAAGACTCATCATATTGAGCCTAAGATTTAAAATGGATTATTTAATAAGATAGAGAAAGAATAAAAAGTAAAGGAATGTTAAGAACACTTGTTATCTGCATGTATTGATAAGGAAGTCAAAGAAAAGAAGAAGGATGACAAGGTGGATGAGTTGAATGCTTTAGTTAATCCTAAGTAGATTATAAGAAGAGACTATCATTCTCATGATTGTAAGATGACTGAGAAGAATGGTTTGGAGATCTAGGAATTTCATAAGTTCATGGAGTTTTGAGAACCCTATGGAAAGGGGTGACTCTATTAGGATTCATGGAGACACTCTTCTATCATTAGAATCATGAGGCTACAGTCAAAGAAGGATTCATCTTGAGAGGATTCTAGGTTGTCTGTATTTCAAGGTATGAGTTGTTTTATTTGTAGCTTGTATGTATATGACAAGGTGAAAGGACTTTTGGTTAGTAGATCATTGATTATGGAGATCAGTTCATGAGGAATCATGGTATGGAATACAATTTGAGTATAGGATTGTGTCTATAGACATATAGAATCTAGATTGTTCTTCAAGACCAATATGGTCATAGAGACAAGTTGGATGTTGTTGATAGAGCTGAAAGCATGATAAAATCTTGTTTAATTTGATTGGTATATGAGAGGTAAGCAAAAAGTTGTTATGTGTTTATAATAGTTGATAGCTTGATTTGTTTTGAGAGTTGGTATTGATATCAATATGATTTAAGGAATTTAAGGATGGTTTGAGAGTCCTGATGACTCGAGTGATGGGCATAATCTATGAAGATAAAGGGGGAGTCCCTAATTCTTTAGTTGGTGCCAAAAGTGTGGTAGCCTAATGAGTGATCAAGAGTTTGATCTATATCAGTCATATCAAGGACAAGGTGAGTGTTCCTGTGTATCTAAATTTATTTGAATAAGGTATGCATAGAGTTAGGGGGAACATGTTTGTATGATTATTCATATACTCTATGATCCTGTTACTAAAGAGTTCAAAAAGGGAGAAAGTTTAGAATACTTTATAGACTCAAGAAATATTGGAGATCATATTTATTGCAATAGGTGTGATCCAAGAAGTTACATCACGAGGGAGAAAGTTGTAAGTGTATCTTTGTCATTAATGTCAAAAGGGGGAGAATGAGTAGATGGGAAAAGTACCATTTTGAAGTGATTTAAAATTGTAGTATGTTTTCCATCAATGACAAAGGGGGAGTTTGTTGGCATGTTATTTTCATTGATGTCAAAAGGGTGCATCACACAAAGGCATAATGGTCATTGATGTCAAAAGTTTGTTTGAGCATGGTAGTGGCATAAAGAGAGTGTTGATTAGTTAGTGAGTATTATGGATATGAGTAGCCTATTGAGAGTGTATTATCAATTGGAAACATGATGTTGTAAAAGGTGATTAGTGATTAAGGTTGATGCCAAGGTTGATGTCGAAGGTGACTAAGAACATATGCAATATGTGATATGTCAAGGTACATGAAAGAGTAAGTGTATGAGAGAAAAGAGTGTTGTCATGATTGTTTCCATGAGAGAGAAGAGTGTCATCATAAGAAGATAAGAGTGAGATCATGAGTAAGATCATTCATGAAAGAGAGAGTGTTTCATGGATGAGAAACATCATAAATGTTGTGAGCATGGAAGGTATAGGTCATGGAAGATTGTTTGAAGATAACTAATGTCTGCATAGGAATGTATGTGCATACTATGGCATATTCATGACATGAATAGTTTTAGGGTGATCCATGTGAAGGAAACTTAGTGAAATGAATGAACAAAGGTATATGATGTGATAATGAGCATTAAGAGATATGTCAAGTCATATGAAGCTTGGTCATGTGGTTTTAGGTGTGTATGAGGCTCTGGAAGATTGTTTTCATTAGAAAGATAATGGTGTAGTTATATGAGTGTGTTTTGATGTATTATGTCTACTTTTTTGATGTTTTGTTGAGGTCATGACATGGAAGGAACAACTCAAGGTGTCAAGTGCATTAGAAGCATGCACCTAATCATCGCATGGTGAAGGTATGAGTTGGTGACATGATGAGTTGAGTAAACTTAGGCATGTGAGAGGTTGTGAATGTTTTGTGATCATGATAATAAGGTGTGGATACACTCATATGTGTCTCAAAGTGAGTCTTTGAAGGTAGGTCCTTCAGTCTTGGTCTGCACCTAAATCATTCTTTAGCCCTGCCTAGCCTATGAGGCATGAGGATCATATTTTAAGGTGAATGTGTGATGAAGAAAATGGATATATGTAAGACAACATGTTTAAATAGTGATAATAAAGTATGACATCATGGTTTTCAAGAAAAGGTATAGAAAGTGGTTTTGAGGTCTCTCAAGTGCACAAATAAAAGGTATACAAACCTGAGAAGGAATTTTAGGTGTTCATTGGCATGCATAAACTATGCATGGGAACTTGAGTTATTAAGGAGAGATGGGTAAGGGTCCTAGATAATATCTATAGGCATTGGTTTTGGATTTAAGGGGCATTCCTTTATGAATAATCGTTAACACCAAAACCTATGTTAAACCTCCCTAAAACCCTAATAAGGACCTGATGTAGAATATGTTGATCAAATAATCCTAGAATGGATTTAAATTCTTAGGAAACCTATTGGAAATTTTAGTGTACTCTCTCAGGAACCTCCAACTTATATTGAGTTATCAGGTGAGTGAGAAGACCCTACAGAAAAGGGCTTATTTGTGAAGAATTTGCTGTAGTAGTCAAAAGTTGACTTGGTCATATAGTTAAATTAATGAAAGAAGAGGATAGAGAATAATAATACATGAAAAATATGGTTTTGGATAGGTTCCACCCTTATAATGTGCTAAATTAGTCATCCAAGTAAGCCAGTCATAGATATACCTAATGGTGTAAATAGTGTAAAACCCAAAGAGCAGTGTGAAGATGAATTTGAGTGTGTTTTCATGATAGAATGATGAAACCAAGTGCATGGAGATTTTTTTCAAGTATTTTATTTCATGTTAATTCTTTTAATAATATTTTGAGGTTAGGAAAATAAATGAAAATTTTGAAGCCAAAATGGCTTGTTTGGTTTAGTTTAGACTGTGTGATATAGGGTCAAGAAATTGGTCTACAAGACCAATATTTTACATTTAACCATATGATATTTATATCTAATAATGGTTTGGAGATATCATAATATCATTTACATTCATTATAAGTCATGAAAAGTGTCTACACAGGTGTTGGAATTTTAAGTCACCATGACTGTGTTTTGATTATTCAGACAGTTTTGAGTGAGTGTTGTGATGAGTTGGTATTGAAGTCTTAAGCTCTGAGTGAAAGTGTCTAATTAATTAATTAATGATCCTAAGGTAATTTATATTTTATATATGTACTTTTTAAAACATGTTTGAGTGGCTTAAGTTTGTTTGAGCTTTAGTATTGAAAGACAAACTTTTTGGTGTACACAGGCATAATAGGATTGAGAACTAAATTGAGGGGTTTCATGAAGTAGTTGGACCTAAAAGGTGTTATGGATCTTAGAGGATGTTGGATAAGGTCTATTTTTATGTTGTGTGAAATGTTTGTATCATGTATGGAGGTATAATGTTTTCCACGGGATCAAATGATAATGTGTTGATAAGAAGGCCTAATGCAATTAGGTCTCAATAAGACCTAAAAGTGAAATGAGGCCTCATTGAGTCATGAAAGACCAAAAAGGATTAAAATTTAATTTTAATGATGTTTATGAGATTTAATAAAATCTATTCTATGTTTAACCTAAGAGGTTAAGGGTGTGTGGCTGACGAAGTGGTATATGAACAAGAGATGAGTATATATACAAGGTATTTTAGGCCTATTTGAATAAGCTTAGAGTAAGCGAATGGATTGATAAATCAATGAGCCTAAGGAGGTTATCTAACATGTTTTAAACCCTCAAGAGAGAGTATATAATCATTTCATGAAGATCATACAAGTGTTTTACAGTTGAATATCAAGGTCATATGACCTATTCAATCTTGAAGAGGGCTAGTTGAGTGGAGAAGCCTTGAGGTAGTTTTGAGAGAGATCAAGTGGAGTAGAGATAAAGGAGTGATCATTATCTATTGAGAGGCTATCAGAGTTGCATCAAAAAAGTGTTCTGATGTATGATAATGGATAGAGTTCAGATAATAGTAGATAGAGAGTTGAGTGGAAGAATAGAAGAAAGAAGTGTGATTGGCTAAGTTGATGCTTGGTCAAAGAGGGAGTTGAAGCTTCCTTGCAAGTTGGTGCTTTAAAAATTGTTCTTGGATGAGTTGGTGTCTAGTCAAGAGGGATTTGGATCTACCTTGAAGGTTTAGTCTTTCATAAGTATCCTTCGACTAAGTTGGTTATTAGTCATAGGGGATTGGAGCCTCTTAACAAGTAGGTGCTTGCTACATTCAAGTGGATGCTTGATAAATCTAGGGTTGGTGCTCCATGTTGGGTTGGTTATCAACTAAATTTGATACATTATATTATAGGACAATTTTTCTAAGCTTTATTTCATTGGGTTTTATTCCCTATGTAGGTTTCCCACAAATGTGATGTGTTATCTTATTTCATGCTCATGTGATTGGTTCTTAATGCATTACTAGATCACTATGTTGATTGCATAGTTCATAGATGAGTGGATGTAATTGATTGAAAGTTTTTGAAGATTTATTCACCCCTTATCTTAGTCATCGTGCTTCCAATAGGATCAATCCCTTGTATAGGATCATCTTGATTAAATAAAGTCACAAGCTATGAGATAATAATAACTAGATTGTCAAACTATGAAGGTTAAAGTTGAGGAAGAAAAGGCCTCTATAGAATAGGCCTAAAAAGACAAGGAATAAAATCACTAGGAATAAAAATTTAGACGTGAAGAAAACTAAAATAAGGTTGAGTCTAAAATAATAGCTAAATAAGCCAAAGAGAAATTAAAAGAAGACCCATGTTAGATTGAAGAACTAAAAATGAAGGCTATTCAAGACCAAGAGTAGAAAGCCATAACATAAAAAGTTACAAGAGAAATATAGGAATAGAAAAGGAAGTCTGAGGTTGAAAGACCCACAAAGGAGGCCCAAGAAAAAAATAAGGAAGACCTATGAAAGTAGGAAGAGATGAAAAATAAATATGCTAAGGAGAAGACATGAAATGACTAGAAAAATTAAAATCTACTGAGGATAAGGCTAAACAAGACAAGAAGCTGCAAGAGGAAACAACCAAGATAACACAACTAGCTCCTAGTCCATTAAAACAAATGGAAGGACAAGGAAATCTAGTCAAATCATAGTAAATAGACAATGCAATAATAAGAATAGTAGCTGAGGAACATGCATAGCGTTCAAGAATGTCTAAGGGTTTAGGGTCTGCCCAAGGTAAAGTGCAAGAGGAAGAATCAAAGGAAAAATTAGAGTCCAACAAGTCTTGGTTGATGGACATTCAATCACCACCATTATGATGAATCACATTCACATTACCCATTGCACAACTCAAACACTAGCCAGTAACATCTATAACTACGATGTAATTGGCCTTGTTGCCTGCCACATAGGAATTTTCTCTTGATGTATCCCAATTAAAATTGGAAAATTAAATTGAAGGTGTTGACGCCTTACAAAAATTAATAATGTAGAAATCATTTGAGATTGAGGAGCAAAACACTCAACTATAAGAAGAGGATGTTGAGCCACATGGGAGACTGCTAAGGAATGCAAGCTAATTGATGACACATGCCCAACATTGGTGTAATAGGTCCTATTGAACTAGGTTATATTGAAATGGAAATAGTTCACTACTTTGTCCATGTAGTTAACTAAGGATTGGGCTATATGGAAAATATTAAAAAGGATCAGAACCCAAGTCCCCTAGCTATGAAATGAAATAGTAGTCATTTTTGAGTTACTAGAAGAGTATGATCAGGTTATTGACATTGTCATGCATCAAGCCATTCATCTCTCTCACAATATTATAAAGTAGAAGGATCAACTGCAAGATGAATGTAAAGATATCACCCCAGACCTCTCTAAATCAGACAAATTAAAAGGTGTCATGGTTAGACAAGTGGAAACACTAGCTAAATTAGACACTACATTATACGAGTCTCTCGCATTGAAAGATAATGTCATGGCCTAAATTCACACCTAGGAGTTCAAAATGTTGCATAACACATTTGTAGGTTTGACAATACAAATATATGTAGATTGAATGGATTTCTATGTCAAGACATTCAGTAGAAGGTGGATCAACATAGACTAACCATTGCAACTGCTATTGATAACAACATGTGAACCCATTTTCAAACTCAAGCCTCTCTTTGCACATTTATTAGAATGGTTAGTGATGCCCTTGCCCTAGCTAACTAGACAAATTATAAAAAAGATTTGTTGAATATTAAAATCTCCATCCAAGAAATAAAGTATGAGCCTAAGAGCATCCTATTGACTTAGCTTATTCAAATCCTTTGGTAAAGTAAAGAAAATAAAGTAACACAACCTCCCCAAAAACCAACTCCTCTAACATTAGCCTCTGCATCCACATCTATGTCGACAACTTCCTTAACATTTGGCTAATCATTATAGACTTATTAGTTTATAGCTTCATAAGCCATGCCTCCACTAATGCAGTAAGGTAATGCACTGATGCAATTTTGTCATTATTTTGAAGATAGAACTTTTTAAGCAAAAAACTTTGATAGCGGGCCAAGATGGTTAAAAACCCATAAAAGGAAGCCCCCTGATTACACCAACCTATTAAATACCTATAAAGGGTGGTAGGTCGGTATGTTGTTTAGTTGAAAACATGAAAGGGCAGATAAGTAGTGCACAAAAAGTGAAAGATATAAAATGACACTTTGAGTGAACCTATGACCATTGCTTCTTGACCAACCCAATAGATCAACACAAGGCAACTGCACCAATTCTAGTCATCAGTACTTTACTACCACCATTATCTAGGGACATGACAACTACTTAAGCTTGGGAAAGTGTTGGTAGTAAGATGAGGAACATAAGCTATATGACTATTTTGGTAACTCTAAAAGGTGACAAGTATGCGACATAATATATTTTATACAATACGGTCTCAGCTAGGATATCAATAGCTTATATAAGATGAAAAGTCTCTTTCGATCCTATAAGTGAAAGGTCACAAAGACGAAGATTCATAGCCTCTTCAGGGCTATATAAATACTATGTTTTATTTAAAAATAGAAAATTGATTGTTGAACGTGATTTTGAACTATTATCAATAGAGATCATAACATGGTTCTCCTTGAAAGTCTTATGTGTTAATTATAGTTTTTGCACTTCTTTACAAATGTATGTGTCCTATTTTTTATTATGAATACTTTGAATGGTTGAAACATTTATAAATGAACAAATAATAATGGTGAATGAATCTGCACTAAGTTACTCATACTCTGTTACTACATTCCTTTAGAATATTCAAGTCATGTAACAACATATCATAGACTACAACAATTAGAATGTCCTAATGGGTTTTTCCAAGGACCATTGCTAACATACACCTTAGAAGTATAGGTACCTTTATTTCTAAGATCATCTGAAAAGTGTGGAAATAATTAAACCCTAGATTATTTGGAAAGGGGGTCATTTCAAAATTGCGTTAAGTCTATCAACACTCACTCTTTTTGGTGGTCTCCAATCATCAACTACCATGGCAATCATTTACTAAAATATCCTAAGGTTAAGGGTATCAGACTATTTATAAAAATCATTTGTAAAATTATTGATATCTTTGGTAAAATCAATACATCATAGGCACCTTGGGATATTCTAAAAGTGAAGTACGGTCTCAAAAATCATGACTTTGAGTCTAATGTTGAAGTATAATTGGTTGTACATGAGGATGCATTGCATTCCCCTCCCTAAAAGTGGAAATATTGTAATTGGAATGTCTCTACTCCTAAGGTTTGGTACTTGGTTAATAGTGGCTTGCTCCCAACATCATTCGTTGAGAAATGCTTAATAGGTGACAAAACCTTAACAACTTTTTTTCCATTTAGATTAAAATATTCCAAGCCATTTGGTTTATGGTGTTTGAAGCTAAAAAGACTCACTTTGCAGGGTGTGTTTTATACTAGGGTCTTTCTTTTGGGGATAATTTATTGCATATGGGAATCCCTACTCCTAAGTGTCATACTTGTGGTCAAATTAAATTTTTTAAACAAATATTTTGGTTTTGTGTGAAAGATCAACATGCCTGGAATTAGATTCACACCGTTTTTAATCCTTTCAGGGCAAAACCCTTTTTGTGGCACATGGTCTTGCTTGGAGAGTCAAGCATGATTCTATCAAAATTCAAGCAATTCTAACACATTTTCCTCAATGAGATTCTCTTTCAACTTTGGAAATATAGAAATTATGCCATGCTTAATTAATAAACAGAGTTTAAATAATAGTTTTTCTACTACTAATAAAATTACTATTGTATATATAATGTCACGTTGAAAGTTCAAGTACAAGTTGATGCTGAAAGTTCAAGTACACGCTGAAAAAGTAGCTTTAGAGGTGGAGCACCTCCAATCCTTATTGGCCATTAGGGGAATGCCCCTTGTACTATTAGCAAAGTTCTTCTTGACTCTCTTAAACAAAATTATTTTGGGAGAGACTAAGGGTGGAGGGAACTAGGAAGAGGTCGGTGTAGATTGTGTAACCACTGTGTTTTACACTCCACCCTGGTACATGGTCTCACCTTCTTGAGGACAGAAGGTATGGTTGTCACTTCAGGTTGGTGAATATGAACATGTAGGTTTTAGGCTTACTAGTTGGGATGGACATAGTAAAGTGCCTTGTCTTGCATCAACTATATCCCCTCTTCGGCATCATACAAAGTAAGAATGTTGGGATCCCATTACTGATATTATGCATCCATGTGGTGGTAGTTGGGAAGACAACCTTCATGCGTGTCATCTCCTCTTCCTCTCTCTTCAAGGGTGTACTTTGATGCCACCCACTCTTTTTTAATAGGACATGTAAATTTATATTTTTTTATCTATATAAATATATTTAAATTTTATTATTAAACAAATTAACTTAGAAATGACAAACCTATATTTTTAATTTTTAACATTCATTAAATCTTTAAAAATCTTCTTTTCGTAAAAAAAAATTATTAAAAATATTAAAAAACTTTACTCGAATAAATGTGAACTTAAAATAATTTAAAAAAGAAGATATTTATTTATTTGTTAACCAAATTAACTTAAAAATGACAAACTTACATTTGTACTTTACAATTTTCATTAAATATTTAAAGAACCTACTTCCTTTTTCTTATAATAAATTTATATAAAAAAAAACCACCAAAAATGTTGGAAAACTTTACTGGAAAGATCAGGGGCTATCATTGAGAAGGAAAGGGTTCATAGGATTATACATTAGTATGCCATTCATGAATTGATGGAAGCTTTCTTACCATTCCGACGCAAAACTGGAAACAAATTTCTCGCTTAAAAAAAAAGAGACTTGTGATATTTCTCAACATTAATGATTCCATATTTGATTTCTCTAGCACAAAATGACGGCGGGAATTTCCTAGATCTGCATAAACATAAACGAATGATTTCTCGGAAGTAAATTAGAGGCATAGAAGAGGAAGATATTATCTTAATGGTAGGGCAATCAATAATTACATTATTTGTTTATTTTATAATTTTGATATTATTTATTGAACATCTATATATATATATATTGAAATTTTATTTTTATATAGTATTTTTTAATTTAATGTTAAGGATTGGGCGTATTTATTCCACCAAATTTATGGTTGGAAGGTATTCATTCCACCAAATTTATGAGTAGGATTTCTCTTTCATCTTTTTTTTTGGTATCTTTTTAAATTTGTACTTTGAGAGATGATTAGAGAGCGCCTTTTACATCATCATCTTCATAGTTGGATTACAACCCACTTCATGATTATAAGTTTTCGGAGTAATATGTATAATTTTTTATTTATTTTTAAATATTTTGGATGTAAATAATTTATTAAAGACATTTCCTCAATCAATATATCTTTTGTAATTTATACAATAAAAACTTATTACTTATATATAATTTTTCTTGATAATAAATTATAAATATTGATCTTAGAAATAAAAATTGATACAGAATACAATTTAATCTTTATGGATTATAAAAAGATCAAACTTAACCAACGTAGGAGGTACAAGAGAACTTGCTTTATGTTTGCCCTAAAATAAAAGGCCAGGCAGAAAACAAGTCGATTGATGTCCGTGCATGGGACAGAGTTGAACAGACATGGGCTGGGCTCGCTCGTGCATTATTGGGACATGAAACAAAAAACATACATAATCCGCTATTCAAATAAAATGACTACATAAGGAAATATATGCTTCGTACTGGAACTTTATGGCATCACACGGGAAAAAGAAAAATAAAGAAATGGGAAGGGGGCCTTGCGTGTTTAAATATGACTAGTGCATACCCGCTTTTGTATCTTTCTCTAATGTAGATACACATTACATATATTCCCTTGTCCCACATTGCCATACACACACTTTCGCCGCCCGCAGTTCGTCTTATCCTCATTTTTATCCGTGTCGCAATAATTCACAGAGCAAAGTATGGCAGAATCATTTGCCAGCGACACAGATTTGGGCAAGGCCACCTAAATATCTCGGCTACCGACTTCTTTAATTTTGTTCTGCATACGTGGCGGAATGCTTAAGAAAGTCGAAAGCAAATGTACCTGTCCAGATTCTGATCCATTTCAATTGACGCCACGCCTTACCCCACGCAACTGCGAGGACTGAAATTCAAATAGTCTTTTTTTGCTTTGGATTCTGAAAAGCGAGATATTTATATAAATGTAGCGAAGTGACCTAACCTTCACATTCCCCGTCCCTTTACATTCCCCCCGTCCTATACTAATACATCCATTGTTAAAACCTTATTCAAATCTTTTCGGCCTTTTTTGAAGATCTGCAGGAGAAAATCTATTTCTGGAGGAACACCAAAATGTTTGACGTTCACTTCCTATTCGGCATCTTCGGTGTGTATATGCTTCTGTGTCACCCTTCATGTGATTAATAACTGTGATTTGAGCAATTGGATTCTGATTTATTGATGAGTTGCTTGTACAGGAAATATCACTGCACTTATCCTGTTTTTGGTGCCACTGTAAGTTGTCTTTAAGCTTTATTTTCTAGGTCACTGCAGCGCCATTGCTTCTAGTTCGTGATGTTTTTTATTTTTTTTGGGTTGCAGGATTACATTCTGGAAGATTGTTAAGAAAAAATCTACGCAACAGTTTTCTGGGGTTCCGTATGTTTCTACGCTTATGAATTGCTTGCTTTCTGCATGGTATGGGCTTCCGTTTGTATCGCCTAACAACATCCTTGTGAGCACAGTTAATGGAAGCGGAGCCGTTATTGAACTGTGCTACGTTATTATATTTATTTTCTATGCTCGAGACAAAAAATACAGGGTAACAACGTTTCTTCTCTGCTATTTTTCTCACCCTCTTTTTGTTTTCAGGCTTACATGGTTTTGGGTTATAATTTTGAATGGGTGAAACAGGCGAAAATATTTGGCCTCCTGATGATTGTGTTAACTGTGTTTGCTATAATTGCTCTGGTTTCATTATTTGCACTCCACGGAACTGCAAGAAAGCTCTTGTGTGGTTTTGCGGCCACCATATTTTCTATCTGCATGTACGCATCTCCGCTTTCCATAATGGTAAAACCTTTCTCCTTTTTTTCACCGATTTAGTGGGGGGAAAATAAAATCTCGTGAATTGCAGGAGAGCCATTATTGAAAAAGACAAATGTGCTCAGTATCACGTGCCCGTGATTGTGTAAATCTACCCATTAAAGATTACATCTGAGAGATATTTTCAGTAAGGGATGGGAAGAACGTGACTGTGTAGTCTTAGCATTCAACTAATAACTTTGAGATGAAAATAATGTTTGTAAAAATGGTATTGCTTTGTTTGCAGAGGATGGTGATTAAGACGAAAAGCGTAGAGTATATGCCATTCTTTCTGTCGCTTTTTGTATTTCTGTGCGGCACATCGTGGTTTGTGTTTGGCCTCACGGGCGGGGATCCATTTGTTTTTGTAAGTGGGAATGAATATATATATATATATATTTTGGAGGTTTAGTGTTAGTTATATGGTAATTACTAATTAGTCAACTGTGCTGCACAGGTGCCGAATGGAGTTGGGAGCTTACTGGGAACGATGCAGCTAATTCTGTACGCCATTTATAAAGACTGGAAGAATATTGGCAAGAAATCAACATCACGCCCTTCTGCAGAGGGAAAGCAAGTGGGTGGAAGCGAAATGGAAATGGGATTGGGATTCCCCCGCACAAACGGCATTGCTGATGGAAATCAAAACGAAAAGATGATGAAAGGCTCTGAATGCAGCTGACAAACACTGGTGGTCCCGAATCTGGACACTGAAAAATCCAGTAGTGTTTTCAGAATTATGCTTTGCTATGTATAGCTGAAGTAGGTTTACTTGACTTGTAACTTCTCCTATTTTATAACAGTTTGATCATTTTACTGCCTTCCAAATTTTTTATTTTTTTTCACAATTTTAACAGCAAATCAATTAAGTAGAAAGTATTAGAAAATTACCACTTACAAATTGTTTATAAAATTTAGAGTATTCCATGGAAATCAGTGCATAAATTTAATGGTGAGCATTCAAACACATTTTTACTATCATTCCTAAATTATAATTCTTTTATTTATTTTTTAAAAACACACCAATTCATAATTTCATTAAATGAAAGACAAACTTTCAATTATAATTGTGATTTGTATAATTATTTATAATTTTAAATATATTTAATAATTATAAAATTAATGATTATGAGATGTGGATAAATTGGTGAAGTGGTTTGGATGTTTTCATCTATATCACATGTTGTAAATCTATTGGCTACAATTCTGGTAATAGTGTTGCTGGTGGTTGTCATTTGTGGTATCACTTGGGGATCCGGACCCTCATATATATCCCATACCATCCCATACCGATTGTGTCGTAAATGATTATCGATAAAATATTAATAATTACAAAATTAATTATATAAATTAGACTTCACCATATGCTTCACCACCATCCATGCAACATTACAAAGTAAATTATGAAGTGGACAATTTTATTTTTATTTTTCTTACAGGGAAAAGTTAATAAATAAAAAATGCACAAAGTAGAAACCATTACAATTTCAACATGACATTGACATAGTTATTTTCAACTTTTTGAATTTGCTTTCCAACTTTCGCTAGTTGCCCTGCTAGTTCGGTGTCACTCTAAAGAACCTTGGAGAGAATATGCAACTATAAACAACAGTTAGAGTAAAAATTTTGAATCGCAATTGCAAACGAAATAAAAGAATTATCAAACATGACAATGCATCTATTCTTCCATATGTGGCTAATAATCAGTAGCCTAAAAGATTCAACAATCACATTATGTGAAGTAATCAACCCTAAAAGAGCTTGTTTCTAAGACAACCAGTGTCTAAAAATATAATAGAAATCATTTTAAACAACCCATATTCTTTTTGCAACCATGCATCTCAAAAAAATATGAGTGATAGATTCAGAGAGATTATAAACATGACACTTGAGAGGGTTGATAGCAAGAGGATGAATGTTGTCATCAATAGGCATTTTGTAAAAGAGAATCTTCCATGCTATGATTTGAGCCATGGTATCAGCTTTGGACTTCTAAATGACATTGCCAAGGTGTTGCCATTTACCTTTAATGAATTTATATTTTCACATCAAATTAAGCCTTTGTTTCAAAAATAATCCACGCAAGAGTTTTAAATAGACACATTTGAGCAGGAAATGATCAAACCTATACCCATTAGGCCATCCCCAATCCTTCTCAAAATTGCATTAAGTCAAATTGGACATCTTAACAATTAATGAACTATCCACAAGTCGCATAATTTTATTTATAACAGACTTGGTAGATTTTGTAGGTGAAAATGCTCTTTTAAAAGTGACCAATGTTTCCATTGACAACAAGATAAGTGCCATAAATCTCCAAATTTTTGTATACCTTTTCTAAATAGCGATTTCCCTTTCAGCCTACTATGCAAAGCAAGGGGAACACTGTTGATTTGAACATGTTTATTCCACCAAATAGAGGAAGTCAAAAAGCTAAGACCATGTCTAAGGGAGTTATCTTTCCATTCCAACATTTGAGAAGTTTTTTGCTAGGCCTTCCACATACTAAATTAAGTAGGGCAAACACCGAGAGTTTGAGGTATTTAGAGAT
Source organism: Torreya grandis (assembly GCA_037957365.1). Taxonomy (NCBI): domain Eukaryota; kingdom Viridiplantae; phylum Streptophyta; class Pinopsida; order Cupressales; family Taxaceae; genus Torreya; species Torreya grandis. The sequence continues at coordinate 2,535,134 of JARHVA010001854.1, read as the reverse complement.
CAACAATTTATCATGTATGTGCGCATGTTTCCATTGACTCTTATAAGAAGCAGTTGAAACTCTATGATGAACAAGAACTTTCCATGCTTCAGAACCGTGAAAAAATGTGATGATCAATTTGGAAATCAAATACTTATCTTGTGTCAAAGGATCCATAACACCAAGGCCTCCTTTTTATTTTATCTCGATGCATTGATTCCACGGAACACACCATAAACCTTTGTTGCCATCCCATTTGGCCCAATTTTTTTTTATAAACTTGATGAATTTGTTGTAGCATGTTTGAGAAGAAAACCAACATGAAGAATAGTAAACATGCATTACAACAAAAATCTTCTTAGCAACTTCAATTCTACTAGCAAAAGAAATAAATTTGGATCCCCAAATTTATTTATTTTTCTAAAATTCATTCAAAATTTAGTTTCACATGTCACTAAGAGAGACTCCAAGGCCAAAGGGAATACCCAAGTACCTTGTAATTTATCCATGTTGAACATGTTGCCACTTAGGAGGAATTCAAAGGAGAGTGGGATAAGCTTGAATCATAATAAATTCAGTCTTATGCATTGCAAGTTTAGACCTTGAAATAACACAATACAACTCAAGGATATCCATAACGTTGATATTTTTCTCTTCGTTGTTGTAAAGAAAAATCATGATATCATCATGAACATGAGAGTTAAGGGTATAAGAGTCATCGTGAAGAGTGATCCATTTAATAAGATCATATTTATGTGTCCTTTGTAACTATTATTTAAGGGCATCAACAACCAACACATTTAAAAAGGAGCTAACGGACAACCCTGGTAGATGGATTGTTGAAGCAAAAAGGATTCAATGAAAGAACCATTCACTGAAAGTCGAGTTGAGGCATCATTGAACAACATTTTAATGCAGTGAATCATTTTTTCCCCCAAACATCAACCATCTTAATATATTAACAATAGATGATCATTTAATCATGACATAAGCTTTGGCAAAGTCAAGCTTAACAATTAACGAAATTTGAGTTTTTTAATGCCCAATTTGATATTCCCATGCTAAGGCCGGATTGTCTAGAATGAACCTTCCACCTATAAATCATGTTTGTTCATGTCTAAGAATCTCTCGCACCACAATTTAATATGAAAAAAATGGCTTTAGTAATGATTGTATATGAGATATTAAGAATTTTGATGGGTCTCCAACCAACTATGTTATATCTATTATTACCTTTTGGATTGAGTTTTATCAGCCCTTGGTTGGTGAAGGTACCAATTGAGCTAGTTTATTCAACGTCAAGATAAACTTGGTAAAATTCCCCATGTATACTAGGCCACATGACCTTGAAAATTTCATCTGGTAAACCATCTAGGTTGGGACTTTTTTCATCCACCATAGAGAAAAGAGCGCACTCCAATTCTTCAAGGGTCAACAACCTGTTAAGATGGTCATATGTGTCTTGAATAACCCTGGTGGGAACACATTGGCTCACTCCATTACTTAGTTCAATGTAGACAACATCATTCATGTTCTCATCACTAAAGAGAGTTTTACAATGATGGTTGAATACATTTTTAATTACAATATAAGAGGAACAACAGTTCCCATTTTGGTAAAATATGGACATTATTCTCTCCTTTTGGTGTTTGTGTTTTAGGTATTGATAAAAAAACTTTAAGCCTTTATGTCCCTCTTTAATCCAAGTAAGATGGGATTATATTTGAGCCCCCTATCCTAATAAAACTCAAATTCTCTTATTTGATTAATGTAATAACTACCATCTTTTGCATATTTTCATCCAAAGTCTTAGAGGAAGAAGTTTATATCCTTCCTCAAGAATTTTTATTAGAGACATTTCCTTCCTCTTCTTGGCCCATGGAACATTTTTATGATAAGAATGGAGAAAATAGGAGCATATGTAAAGATCATCTTGCCACCAACAAATTTAATTTTTTCTTTCTTGAGGTTTGTTGATTGAATTCATATTACTCAAATGAGTCACATTAAATTTGTATGGTAAATTACAATAATTATTTTGTCATTAGTAAGATAAAGTTTCAAAATAATGGGAAAATGGTCAAATAAAGTGGCAACAAGATCCACATACACCATTCCCCCTATGATGATAGAACGACTTAAAGGTTTTAGAATACATAGAATCTGTCCAAACAACTAAATTTTATGTCAAGACTTGATCTAAAATTTGACCATGTGAACCAATGTTCCTACTAAGTACGAAACTTCCCATGTATGGGGTTAAAAATCCATAAAGAGTTCATGTAGTAAATCCAAGCCCCAAATTCATATGGGAATAATTTATGATCACTAGGCCAACTTATATCTATTTTATTGTCTATCATGTTAAAATCACCTCCAAGAACCCATTCAACCAAGGGAAGGTTATCTCCTATCCAATGCTAAATTTGTGTGCGTTCATAATGATCACTGGGGGCATAAATTGAACAAACCCCAAAAGTTTTATTTTGGGTAAGGCAAGTAATCTAAATACAATGGTGGGAAGGATCTTCCCCTTGTTGAACAATATGGTTGATAATCCAAGGGGTGACACCAAACACCATTCCTCCTCTTCCATTAGGCTGAGAGGATTGAAAAAAAGGTCACATCTTTCCAGACTTGATTGAGGGAAGATTCAAGTATTACCCCACCATTTCATTCTTGCAGAAAAACAACATCTAGGTCCCAGATATCAAGAGTATTCTTAATTTGAAACTTGTGGTATGAGATTGAAAACCCCTCACATTCCAATAAAATATGCTATACTTCATTGAAAAAGTGGAACACATTCCTCTAGCTCTGTCATCAAAGATAGGAACTAGTTATTGAGAGGAACCAATTTCTCAATGTATGAGTTATACTTATAGAGATCCCAATATTAACCAGTGAGCAAGAACGCTACCTGGTATTCTATAATAAATTTTATTGTAACTCATTCTTATAAAAAGGATTGTAGCCCATAAACAGACTCTATTTTGAAGAGTTAGAACTAGGGTCACTGAGCTCTTTCCGTTTTTTAACTACATGCCACCCTTACTCCATAATAACATCCTTATATGGATAAGTTGACTGAGTAGGTTCTTCATGATCAAATGGGATAATTGCAAGGTGATTAGGGTGACTTCATGAAGTGGGGTAGTTAAGAAGAGGGACCTGGATAGTAAGAATATCATCAAGCCTGAGAGTACAATCTATCATAGAGGGAACTATGTCATTTCTTGAACACTTTTGAATTTTAGTGGCATGAAATGATTTAACTGAAGAATTTGATTTAGTAGCATTGATAGTTTTAGCTTGAGAGTTAGGCTCGATGGTTTTTTGTGGGTTTTTATATTCCTCATGCACATGGAAATCATTCAACTTAGTTTTTTGAGAAGGACAATCTTGAATGAGATGTCCTTTATAACAATCAAAACAAGAATTGGGTTTGTTTAGGAAAATCATTGGCTATGAGACTTCAAAACCAAGACCAAATAGCTTGATAGAATCAGGAAGGGGATATGTTAGGTCCATTTCAATGCATGCATGAGGTTGAACTCTTAGACTGGAAAATTCATCATTATTATTTTTACACCAAATCAATCTACCTAGTTGGATAACAATTTCCTTTTGGAAGGGATTAAAAGTGAGGTTGAGGAAAGGGAAATCAACCCACATAGGGTACTGAGATCATGAAGGCCCTTCTAAATGGAAATCAAAATTCCTTGCTTGTAAATAATAAAATTTTCCACAAATAATCCAAGTTCCATATTGTAAAACAACTTGTACATTTTTAGAATTCACCAACATACATGAAAGATAACCTTTACCCAACCACCTCATTGATTCTAACATCCACTCCTTGTTTTCCCAATTCATTTTAGCCCAATAAATATATTGTTTGGAGGGCACACCACGAAGGAAGAAAATAATGATATTTATTTGCCTACAGTCTTTAATAACATCGAGTATTTCATCTAGTAGTTGGAATTCAAAAGCTTTACCTCTATCAGCATTGAGGGGTTTATCATGGAGTCCCATGTTTGGCTATAGTTCAGGTGAATCGATGCGCTGATCTACTGCCATATATACACCCTTCTAAGAAACTAGATCTTCCATGGTAAGCCGTAGTTATACTTGGTTGTTTCCTACTATTATGAGGGTCCAATTTTACAAAGGGCACAAGTATGGACAAAAAATAGCCACTTGCAATGGCACCCACTACCAAACATAGTCGTTGCATGTCCTCACCATTGTTTTGTGTCACAAAATCCTTGTTCACTTAGTTTTTTGGCTACTTTTATAATGTTTTTATTGAAATGCCTAGGACCCAACAACAACCACCATAAATGGCAGCCACTATCAAAACAAGTTAAGGGTTACCCTAGATGGAGTAGTTTCTCATTGTTATCTCAAACCCTAAAACCTACGTTCATTCGCTTCTAAAGTGGATATTTTTTAAATTTATTATTATCACTTAATTTAGTACAATTAATGAACGAGACTCTTAGAATTTCTAACTTAAATTAGAATGCTTACAATATTTTTTTTATTTTTATATTACGTGATGTGATGACTATTCTTCTATGCAAATAAATATACTTAGTTTAAATTAAGTATCATAAAATTTGTAAATATAATAAATACTAATACTATTTAATTAATATTTCAATAAAATATATAATGGGATAAAGGGTTCTTAGCTTGTTTACAATGTTATTGTTACAATTCAAATTTTCCCATATGCATGTATAAATATTTAAGACTTATCACTTGTTGAATTTGAACATGAAAATTAAATAGTATTGGGACCATATAATCGATCATGGCAACTATCATGATCATATAATCTCTCTTGGCTCCTATTAGGACTATACAACCACTCTTTGATCCTATTAGGATCATACAACTATTATTGGTCACTATTAGGATTGTAAAACTACTCTTGGTCACTATTAGTATTGTATAACTAGTCTTAGTCACTATCAGGTATGTACAAATGATCCTAGTCTGAATGTTCTAAGCCAAAATGTGAATAGTTGATCTTTGTGCACCTACTTTCGATCTATTGCCTCTTCTTCTAAATTTGTGCAGTTTAACTCCTATCCTCTTTAAATTCACAAATTTTGAAACTTTGAAATGGATAATGCTTTGGTGTTGGGGATTGTGTAGTTATGATTATTTGCTAATTGGTACTAGCCCCTTTTAATTTATGCCCCCTAACATATATAAAGATGTCAAAAAACATAAATTGTGTAATAGAATTAGCTCCAAAAAAGTGCTTCAAGATCACTTTCAATGGATTGATAGCTAAGAGTTTATAAGTTCTCAATTTTACTTGATGATCAAGTAAACCTTGTCACTTATTTGTTTATAGATGAATTGAACTCAAACTTCAAAAAAATTAGAGTGATGATGGACTTCTTATGGATATAAATAATAATGTGGAAAGGCATGGATGGGGTTATCCAATTAAGAGGGGGCCACGAGCTAATGTGTTAGGATCATACAAATGGTCACGGCAATAAGACCATATAAACTTAAGATGAATATGGAGATTGTAAAAATGTTTGTGTGTAATGAAATGACTATAGCACTTGAATAGAATATCATAAATATATCGTAATATGACTATGATCGAATAGAATGTATGGAAAAATGATGAGCCACTGAGATGGGGTAATTTCTATAACCTTACAATAAAAATTGAATTTATAATATGATGATCTTAGTAGCCATTACCTCCTATATATATACCTTATGCTATGAAGATTACCTAGGACAACCTTACTACCAATTTGAAGCTATATAAATGATTATGACACAATTAAAGGTTATGCTAGCCACAAGACAACCACCCAATACATGTTATAAGCTTAGGGTGTAACATGTTCCCTCCTTCAAACAAGCATTGTCCTCAATGTTGAGCACCAGCCGATGATTTTGTATGCAATATTCCTCTTCCCATGTATCATCCTTTCTAATATGACCATTATTTCAAAAGATAAGAACAATAATGCAAATACTATAAATAACAATACAAATGAAAGTAAAATTACATATCACATGAAAAAGGATCAAAATTACATTACAATATCATTGGGCTCTTTGAAGGGGAAAAATCAATAGAATATAATTCATGAATGCCTTTACACTAGTCTAGGCTCTTATTTATACTAATTATATCATAGTTAACTACTACTTCCCATGCATGTGGAATTGTTACAAAGGTCAAGGGATGACTTGCAAATCATATGCATCTATAGCTTTTATTAAAGATAATAATTATAACGAAAGAGTATTAATAAAGAGTTAGGATGAAATGGTCATAACATTCCCTCCCCATTCAAAATATTTTCCCTCAAAGCTAAAGATGATGAAACTATTGCTAGAGTTCAAGGGATGGTTCCCACATCACATCTTCAAGGTGATTTCCATTCCATTGGATTAGAACCTTTGTGATGGTCTAATTGTGAAGTTGATAGGAACACCTCTCTATAATGGCTTTAGGTTTGATAAGGAGAGATCATTTTGCATCAAACTCAAGAAATAATAAATGAGTTGTGATATTATCATCGAGTACTTTCTTTAAACATGATCCATGAAAAACTAGATGGACACACAAAGAGGGTGGAAGTTCCATCTTGTATGCAACATGACCAATTTGTTGAAGAACCTTATAAGGTTCATATAACTTGGGAGCAATTTTATGATGCCATTTTAAATTGAGAGAGGAATACTTATAGGGTTGTAGTCAGAGGAAAGCCATATCTCTAGGTTGGAAGGTGCATTATGATTAATGTTGATCTACCTGCTGCTTCATGTGATTTTGTGCCATGTGGAAATTATCCTTGAGAATGTGAATAATATTATCCTAGGTGTTGAGGGTATTGTCTACTGCCTACACATGAGAGATTCTGGGAAGATAAGGAAGAATATATGGTGGCTTCTAACCATAAACACGTTAGTAAGGATTCATCCTAATGGATGTGTCATAGGTGGTGTTATACCACCACTATGAAAGTGGTGATTATGTGACCCACTGATGTTGCTAATAAGAAGTGAAGAAACAAAGATATGATTGTAGGCATTTATTGATAATTTTAGTCTATCCATCTATTTATGGGTGGTAATATGATCTCATTTTTAGTTGGGTACTTTTGCGCTTGAAGAGTCCCTGCCAGAAGTAACTTGTGAAAGTTGAGTCATGATTAGCTACAATGGAAACTGGGATTCCATGAAGGAAAAATATTTGATCAAGGAATGTTTTGGTGATGGTAGTAGTGTAATGATGGGACAAGGCACAAAAAAAAGAATATTTTGAGAGGTGATCTACCACCATCAGAATAATTGAATTTACACCAAAATTTTATAAGCTTTTTATAAGATCCATGGAGATGTTTGTCTAAATGTGTTGTGAAATGGGAAAGGGTTAGAGTAAGCTAACCATTGCCATTCTCTCTCCCTTATGACATTGACAAACATCACATTCTTTAACAAATGTCTTGATATCTTCTTTGATGCCTGACGAAAAGAAACTTTAGCAATCATGTTCATAGGTTTTTAAATAACTAAAATGACCTACAGAAGGAGATTCATGTAACTCGTGAAAAATATTGTGTCAGAACTTGGATCCAAAAGTCAATACAATGTGGCCTTTGTATTATAAGGTCTGGTCATCCCAAGTATAGTTGGGTTTGGAAGCTAGGGCCATAGATGGTTTCTTAGATGATTTTTTGTGTGTCATTGTCTTGTTTCCAATCTTGTTGGATGTAATGCATCCATTCTAAAATAGGGATGGATAAGGTAAACATATGTGTCTATTCTTCATAATGTCAGGATAGTGCATCAATAACTAGATTTTCCTTTCCATTTTTATAAATGATATCATAATCATACCCCATTAACTTGGAAACCCACTTTTGTTGAATTGGATAAGAGACATATTGATCTAAGAAGTATTTAAGGCTTTGATGATCAATATCGATGAAAAAATGCTAACCCACCAAGTATGGTTGCCACTTACTGACAACATGGAGGATAGCCATTATTTCTTACTCAAATGTTGACTATGCCAAATTGTGCCCAGTGAGGGCCTTACCATTGAAGGTGATTGGATGTCTCTATTGCATGAGGACAACACCAAGACTATTTCCACATGTGTCACTTTAAATGACAAATGCCATCAATAAATCTAGCATGGCCAAAACTTTTATAGTACACATACCCTGCTTGACCCCAAAAGCTTGTTCAGTTGAGGTGAACCAAAAAAAGGATTTTTTTAAAAATGGACATCAATGGGGCATTAATTTTACCATATTATCTAATAAATTTGAAGTAATAACCAGTGAGGCCAAGAAATACTTGAAAGCTTTTGAGTGTCAAGGGTTTAGGCCAATATTTCATGGCCTCAGGTTTTTCCGGGTTGACCCAAATGTTGATTGTTGAGATAATGTGGCTTAGATACTCCACCTCATGCTGACGAAATGAACATTTGGACCTTTTTTCAAAGATTTAGTGGTAAGCAAGAAGTTATAAATCTGTGTCAAGGTGTTGGATATGTTCTTCCCATGTTTTGTTATAAATCAAGGTATCATCAAAGAGGACCAAGATGATTTTTTTCAGAAAGGGGAAAATGATTTTGCTTACCAAACCTTAAAAGTTGGAAACATCATTGGTAAGCCTAAAGGGTATGACTAAGAATTCATAGTGGTCATCATGTATGTGGATGGTTATTTTAGGAATATCTTCATCTTAGAGGTAGATCTAATGATAGCCATATCGTATATTTAATTTGTAGAAGAAATGTGCACCATGAAGTTCATCTATCATTGGGATACAAAATTTATTGAATGAATCTTGCTTTTGGTAATAATTATGTGATATATTTTTAACCTCGATGTTTTGGATCACTTCCTGTGATCCTTCATCTTGTCTTTCTTGTGATGAAGGATCATAGGAAGTGATCCAAAATGTCAAGGTTAAAAATATATCACACGGTTATTCCAAAAAACAAGCTTCATTCATTTGTATGGACTATGAAAGCATAAAATCTCTAATAAATTTATCTTCAATAGTGAGTTTGTTTAGCTCATGAAAATCAATATAGAGCCATCAAGATCCATATCCTAAGAAAATCACCAATTGGAGGCCCATAATCCTTCTCAATGTCTCCTATAATATTATTGCGAAGGCCTTGGCACTAAGAATTAAATACCTTCTTTCATTGGTGATAAGGCCTAAGCAAACTAGTTTCATCCAAGGTAAATATATATTTGACAACATTATAGTAGTCTTGAAATGGATGGAATGAACCACACCTCCCGACAAAAGGACTTGTTTGTAAAAAATGACTATGAAAAAGCTTATGAGATGATTGAATGGAATTTTATACTTGTGATGATACAAGTTGTGGGTTTTGGTCCCATGTTCATTCACTCTTTCATGACTATCTTTGAAGATGCCTCCACTTGACTCACTATAAATGACCATCAGTCAGAGAACTTTGGCCTCTTTTGCTTCATTAGGCAAGGTTACCCTCTAGCTCTCTCTAGATATGTCCTTGTTGTGAAGGGTTTTGGTTATATTTTGGAAAACTATGCCTCAAGGGAGTTAGTCAAGGGAATTATTGTGCCTCAGGCATCCTAAGACCAAATCCTTAATGACAACTTTTCATATTACTCTTTCCTTATGCTATTGGCAGAGGAAATACTAGTCAACAATGTCATGGAATGCCTCCAGATTTTATGCTTGGATTTTGGATTTAATATTCAATGGCCTAAGACTCAATGTTACAAGGAATCCCATAACCCTATGCTCAATTGGATAGGGATTTACCAATGGAAATAGATTTCCCATGGGGAGATGTTTAAATTCTTTGGCATTCCCTTCACCTTCCAAGCCCCCTGAGTTGAGATATGGAACTATGTTGTCTAGAGAGTGGAAAAAAAGCTTACTTATTAGATCACTAAGCCTTTATCTCTTGTGGGAAAATTTCAAATATGCTCCAAAGTTGTGGCTCTTACTCATATCTACTAGTCCTCCTATTGGGATACCTCTAAGATGACATACATGAAGCTTAAAAAATTATTAAGAGACTTCCTTTGGGCTAACTTGAAAGGCAACAAGGGATTTCATAGAGTTGCTTGAGACATTTTCCTTCCAAGCCTCCCAAGTTGAGATATAGAACTATGTTGTCCATAGAGTGGAAAAGAAGCTTACTTATTAGATCACTAAGCCTTTATATCTTGTGGGAAAATTTCAAATTTGCTCTAAAGTCATGGCTGATACTCATATCTACTAGTCATCCTATTGGGATCCCTCTAAGATGACATACATGAAGCTTAAAAATTATTAATAGACTTCCTTTGGGCTCACTTGAAAGGCAACAAGGGATTTCATAGAGTTGTTTACGACATTTTTTATGATCCCTAGGATACTAGTGGGCTTGGGCTCATTGTATTTCCATATAGGGAACTACCCTCTATGCCAAATGGATCCCTATGGCCATTGAAGATTAGTGAGCATAGTGTGTTTCCTCTTGAAACTCTTATGGTCGAGGTGCTTGGAAGAATCTAGGTTTTAAACTCTACTTGTCACTCCTACCCTTGTCAAAATGACAAGCTCTTTTTTGGTTAAGAGTTTATGAAAGGCATGGGAAACCATCAATCTGTGGTTAATATGAAAAGGGGAAGAGTTCATAAATTGGCTTTCCATCAATTATCACTCTCTATGGCGGTCCCCAATTATTACCATTAATGGGAAGCCCCCAGCAGAGGTTCCTAGAATCAAAACCATTTGGCTCTTTCACATAAGCATTCATGGCATAGGGGATATATTTGATAAAAGATGTTGGGCAAATTGGCAATATTTGAAAGCTAAATTCAAGCTCAATAACCAAGATTTTGAATCTATTGCAGAAGTCTAGATGATGATAATAAACTATGCCCTCCATATAATTGGAGTTAAAGGCTTCTCCAAATGGTGGAAAGATTGGAACTAGAATGTGTCCACTCCCATGTTTTGGTAGAAACCCTAACTTGGTTATCAACGACTATCTCTCAATATTGTGCCTTGGGAAATGCTCAACAAATGATTGAATCTTTGTAGCTCTTCTAGTCTTTGCTGCAAGAGATTCCAAACCATTTGGTTTGCAGTTTTGAAGTGCAAAAATACCACTTTTAATTGGTATATCCTCTAGCAAGGTCTTCTAATGGAAGACAAATCGTTACACATGGGAATCCCCACTCCAAGATGCCCTACTTGTGATCAAACAGAGTCTGTAAAACACATATTTTGGTACTGCGCAAGAGCCCATGAAGCTTGGAGATGGATTCATTCCTTATTCCCACCCTTCAAACCTGAACCCTTCCCCTGGAATATTATTATCTTAGGAGAATCTGCTATGCTTCCTATGAAATTCAAGCAGGTTTGGCACATATTTTGGATTGAAATTCTCTTTGTACTTTGGAAAGATAGAAATTATGTTGTACTTAACAAAAAACATCATGATAGCTTTTTCTATTGCTAATTTAGAATTACTATCTTGTCCAATGTTATGTTACAAATACAAGTGCAAGCAGAAAGGTAGCCTTAGAGGTTGAACACCTCGAATGCTCATTGGTCAGTCACTATGGCAATCCCTCTTGCCCCATCGACAAGGTTCCCTAGATGCACCTCATTAAGATCTCTTAGGAAAGGAATATGAGTGGCGAGACCATGGTAGAGGCCATTGTAGATTGGGGATCCACTCTGCTTTCTATATCTCTCTCCATGTCAACAATTCTTGCCTTCAGGGGGTCATGGAGGGTGGCCCTCATCATAGCTCGGCTATGGATGATTTGGGTATGTGCCTTTAGGGGTAGATGGGCATGGGAACTTTCCCAAGGTGGAGCTTGGCATTTTGCTCCTCCAGCAACAAACTAAGGAAGTCGAGGAAGAAAATAAAAAACAAGATGGTTGGGAACCCATTTTTTATAAACCACATTCCCATAAAAATGGATGGAGAAATTAGCTTCGGAATCTGCCACCTCCTCCTCCACATGCTACAAGATTGATGGCCCATGTGATTTAGTGTCTTACTTTTTATTGTTGTGTTGCTGATGTTAGTATGATATAATTTTGTACTAATGGTTTTACTAGTCTTAAACAATGATTCTTATATTTATCCTAGATTTTACTTCAATTTAATTGTACTTTGACTGGGAATGTGCTTTCATACCACCCACTTTTCTATCAAACATGCATCATGTTTTTATTTATTTTAATAAAAATATGGTGCACGTTCCAATAGAAAGTTGTGCGTTTGTTTGTGTTGGACAGGTGCTGAATGGAGTTGGGAGCATACTGGGAAGTGAAACGATGCAGCTAATTCTGTACGCCATTTATGAAGGCTGGAAGAGATTCTTTCGACAATAAATCACATCAAGTAAGTCCATTTGCAGAGACAAAGTAAGTGGGCGATAGCGAAAGAGAATGGGAAATGGGAAATGGGAATGGGAATGGGATTGGAATTCCCTGGTACCAACTGCATTGCTGATGGAAATCAAAACGAAAAGATGGTGAAAGGCTCTGAATGAATGCACCTGACAAACATTAGTGGTCCCCATTCCCGATTCACGACACCGCATATATGTTTTTCTAATTTAAAACTACAAACTATAAATATAAATTGTATTTCTTTACAGCAGCTAAAATCCAGCAACGTTAAAAGGACAGTCAAATTTCAGTGGCCCCTTCGAAGGATGACACAATATGTTTATATATTATTTAAAAAAATAAAATAAAAATTGAAGGATAAACATCATTGTCACAAATATTGACGGCTTAAGGATTCTGTCATTTTTAAAAATATTTTGTTTGGGATTTATAATTGAATGGATGGCATGTGAACAAATTTAATTCTTTAAAAAGAAAAAATATATATTTAAAATATATTTTTGGGAAAAAAATAAACAGTTTTAAAACATATAAATTTATAGTTTTATTTATTGAAAAGTATGTAATTTTTTCACCACATAATTATAAAATTATAATTATTTATAATTTTAATATATATATTCTTTAATGCATGAGACTTTTAAAATTTCTATCTTAAATGAGAGTACTTTGCCATAATTAAGTTTTTTTATATTATGTGATGTGATGATTGTGTGTATATAAATATATCTAGTTCAAATCAAGTATTATAAAGTATGTACATATAATAAATAATATTTAAGTAATTGTTCAATTAAATATATGAGGACATAGAAAGTTTTTAATTTGTTTAGAAGGTTATCATTACAACTTAAATTTGTCCACACATATATACGAATATTTAAGATTTGTTATCTATCAAATTGAACCTAAAAGGAGTGTCAGGACAATAAAACCAATCATGGTCATTATCATGACCATACAATCACTCTTGATCATTGTTAGGACCGTACCCATGCTTTTTATCCCTATTAAGCCAATATAATCGTTCTTGGTCACTCTTAGGATCACACAACTGCTCTTGGTCACTATTAGTATCGTATAACTGGTCTTGCTCACTATTATGATCATGTAAATAGTCCTAGTCAAAATGTTCAAAGCCAAAATATGAATCATTGAACTTTGTGCACCTACTTCTGATTTATTGTCTCTTCTTTTAAATTTCTGCACTTTAACTCATATCCTCCTAAAATTAACAAATCTTAAAAATTTGAAATGGATAAGGGTTTGGTTTAAGGGTTTGTGTAATTAGGTTTATTTATATTGGAAATAACCCCTTCTAATTTGTCACACCCGTTAATGTATACAAAGATGTTGATAAACAAAAAACATGTAATAGAAATAGCTTACACAAGTGCTTCAAGACTGCTCTCGATGGAATGCTAGATAAGAGTCTATAACTACTTAATTGTAATTGATAATTAAATAAACCTAATTACTTATCTATTTATAATTTACTAGAACTCAAATTTTGGAGAAATAATAAAGTCGAAAGACATTGATGGGACTATCCAATTAAGATGGGGCCAACACTAATATGCTAGGACTATATAGACAATCTTGACAACTAGACCAGATAAGTTTAAGATGAATATGGAGGTTTCAAAGACGCATGAAATAGTTTTCAAACATCAAAAGTCACCATAACAATTCTATTTAATACAAAATTTATACCAATCACTCATACATAGACAAATGTGCATAACATACATGAAATAAATGCCAAGGGGCCATTTTTGAGTGTTTATTTTTTATCCATTTTGAGGTACATGCTTAGCCACAAAGTAGATGGTGTGAGCACACACTTCAAAGTATAACATGTATAAAAATTATACAAATTTTAGTACTAAAAGTTTATGTCTCTCAATACTAATTATATTGAGTCTTGAAACCTACAAAACTAAACTCATATTTATTACATAAATACATGTAAATGGAAAATAGTAAAGTCTAAATATAAAATGTATTACTAATAAGATACCTCTTTTTTCCCTAGAATGTAGCAATAGTTCCATGCATTTGCTATAACATCAAAGGAGATAGAAAATGTTGAAAACTAGTTGAGATTGCTCTTAAAAATAATTTGGTCTATCACAATACACATTTTATTCAAATGAGTTTATGATAATTTATAGTGTAGTATTCCCATTTGAAGGAGTCAACACTTATCTACAATCCCATAAATATCTCTAGCCTATCTCCTAAACATTCTCTCACAAGTTTATCTCTTAATGAGTTATTTCTCCTCGTGTACAACTCAATTTTTTTCTCTCACAATTGCATATTTGATTTTTTATTACAACTTATTATTAACATAAATACTTAGATTCAACAAAAACACACAAACACTTATATAATATACTCACCCATATAAAGTACTAATACCTAACATTCCCCCCCTTAGTGGTGAAATAGGGTGAACACAAACATTAACAGAAATATTCTTCATCACTTTAATGAGCAACTTCTTCATCATCTGAAGGGGGATTGCTTTCTTCTTGATCACTTTATTTTGTCTCCATTGCTTTGTCATGCAACTTTCCATTGAGAATATCATGTGCTATTTATTTATAGTTTAGAATAGGATGTCCTAGATTTTTACAATAAAAACACATGTATTTATTTTTCCTAGTCACATGTTTAAATTTTTTGTAAGAAGTGTTGGGCTTGTTTTGTGTGAACATCACTTCTTCTTATAAAAATTTTATTCCTTCATTAAGCAATGTGGATATGATATTTTCCTATCTTGGATTCAATTTACTTAAGTTGAACACCATATGGGACATATTGTTGGGCATGTTATTGAGCAATATGGATTTTGCATCATTTTATTTGATTTGTTCATTTATTCTTGCTAGTTGGTTTATGAGAGAATGGAATTTGTTAATGTGAGATATTATATCTCCACCTTGTTCTAATTTTAGCCCATACAATTTTTGCTTCATTGTTATTTTAGCCCTATCGGCTTGAGATCTGAATAATGTGTTTAGGGATTTCAAAATTTCCTTAGAAGACTTTTTGAAGTCCACATGATGTAGTTAGATATTTGATACGATGAGGCCAATAATGTCCAAATATTTTTTATCTTCAACTTTCTATTTTAGAGCTCGTCAACATTTATTGGTCTTGCCACATGACATCAACAAAGTCCCAAATATATGTCACAATCAACAATAATTGGATTTGGATTTTCCATCTATGGAAGTCAGTTTCATCAAATTTATTAACCAGATTTAGTTTCTCCATATTCTCCCCCCTCCCCCATAATGTTGACTTAACGAACATCAGTTTCAACCAATAATGCATCCTTATAATAGTGATGATTATAACTGACAATAACACAAACTATCTTAAAATTTTTGAATTTGGACTATAAGGATAATATGATATAATTTTTAAAATCCATGAAAAATAATTAAACAATAAAAAAACTTATAGATTAAAACTTAAAATTAAAACTAATACTAAACTAGTAAAAACCATAGGTTTATAAATACCACTAACTTAATCTAAACACCTACACAAAACCACCATGAATTAATATTTAATTTTAAAACTAAGTGGATATGTAAATCAAAGGAATTATTACCTAAGTAATTAAAACCTAAAAACATAACCTGAAATACAAAATCTAAAAAATAAAACTAAAATAGCATAGACCTAAAACCACTCACAAAACCACAAATCATTTTATAAAGCTATGGCCTTTGCAAAAGAAATGGTTTTGTTGCAAAAGACAAGGGTAGAATAGAAATAAGCTTGGATGTATATTTGGAGGAGGTTGACAAAGATGTTGATAGAGTTTATGTTGTCATATTAGGTTGAACTTTGTGAGGAGGTGTTTCACATCTCCTCACCACTCGACATAATAGGAACAGTCCAAGGCTGTGGGTTGCCTATGGTTGGAGTGAACTATGGAGAGGGTCAACTTCCCCTAATGGATTAGATAAGCTAATGATAAACTAATGAAAATTATAAATAAAATGGAGACAGAGTGTAAAAATAAAAGAACTAAAAGTAAAAGGGGTGATACACCAGAATATTATGACACCCTCTAATTGTTTAAGCATACATAATGAAAACCTTGGGAACTAAAACATGCATGACTCAAACATGAACCTCCTAGCATTAGTGTTTCATAAAGAGGTACAGAGATATATGACACCATTAGAAGGAGAAGTATACATAACCACAACTAACATTTCATAAAGCATGAAGGTTGTTGGGCCCCTTTTTGCATAAGTATGGACCTGTGCCAACTTAGCAGACATCTCAACACAAGGTAATCATGTGGAATGATTGCTAGTTTGGTATCTTTTATGCTGGCTAGAGGAATCAATTCTCATCTTGCACCATATGGAAGGCATTTAACTAGTGCCCAAATTTTGTGTGGTATCTTCATGAATATCTGCACATGGCAACCAAAGTGCAAAGGGCATAAGGTGATGGAACCGACATAATGATCAACCATGGCTCCATCTCAACACATGACATGTTTGCTCCACCTTGGCAAGAAGATGCTCCTAATTTATATAAATCCTAGCTTGAACAAATATGTATGAGACATGACTTTGAGATAGTGAAGCTCTGTATAATTGGTTCTAAACACAACAAAGTAACCGCCATTGAAACTTAGGACTATCATGGATGCCTTTGAGGCTCTGCATTATAGTGTCCAAGCTCACTTGTGAGCCTCTAGGCCTTTAGTAGCATTAGGAGAGCATTTAATCTATCTCATTTTTTATGTACTCTATTTATTTGAACTCTGTTTAAGGGAGAATTACATTGTATCCACTGGAGTTTAATCTAGTTATGTCTATGTTTAATATCTTTAGCTTTGATATTTAAATGTGTGATGAATGCAATGATTATAGTGTTATAAACTTAGTCTAAATGTTATGAATGTTGGTTGTAAGCTTTTGGTTCATTATATTCATGGCATCTATGTAATTATGATGACGTCAACATATTATATAGAAATAATGTAAGTGTAGAAAAGATCCCACACCAAGTGATGATACATGTGATTAAAACACTAACCCAACATGAACCGTTGATCTAATATATTCCATTGAATCCTCCATGCACCTCAAGGATGCTAATCATGATATAACATAGGCTTGCACCCATAAGACTACAAAGCAACTTGATATAGACTTATGCCCATATGACCAGAAGTAG